>BLBF01000037.1:15083036-15112253 GCA_015471245.1 Laticauda colubrina
TATTATTTCACCTAAACCAGTTAGGGTAAACAATGTTATCCCTAACAATCTCCCTCATATATATTCTTGAAACAGTTTTAAGTGCGTAGGCTGTCAAAGGCCTGGCCATAAACTGTCAATCTCCCCTGAAGACTCTGGCTGTCAAAAAGACCTGAGAGGGAATTGCCAACTTTCAAAAATTTGTGCTGCCTGTGAAAAAAGGACCTCAAAGCAATCAGTTGGGCTGTCAAAGTTGGGCTGGCTGTGAAAAACCTCAATAGTAAAATAAGGAAAATATAGGAACCTCTTGTCTTAATGGAAGGTTTCGGTTGATGCAAAATGGCACTGGCTGCCAAAATCCTCGTCGCGAAATTTAAATCCAAAATGGCACCAGCTATTACAAGTCTTGGTGCGAAAATCGGAGTACTGACATGGCGTCAGCAGTTAAGGGAGGACTCTGCTTGAGCTAAAAGAATTTTAAGGAGCTCAGAAAAGTTGTGCCAAGTAGTGGAATGCGCCAATGCGCTTCTCACTCAGGTCAGCTATTGATATGTCGCCTCTTGGCTGTAAGAGGCTTTAGCGGCAAAATTGAGCTCCTGCTCTTTGCACTACTATGCCCTGCAGTTAAGGGCCTGCTGAAAGCAATGGCCAGCTGGAAAAAAACAACATTCGGTTGTCAGCACCTTTAACAAAAAAACTTCTAAGGCTGGAAAGGGATCACAAACTGCTCTGGGGGCTGCGTTCTCACCATAGACTATTCAAAACCGGTATAATGAGTAGCATTCCGAGAATCCTAGCCAAAGAACATATCAAGCTCGACCAACAGACTGAGCTAAAACTGGGGACAATTGTCAAGGAGGCAGGTCCTCAGAACTTTGCTCAGCCTATTGAACCTCAAAAAGCATGATCCTGGCCTGGATGCTTGGAACAGCTCACTGGAGAATTGAACTTGGAGAATCTGTATATGAAGCATATGATTCAAGGAGCAAAGAATTTTTGATATCATGTAATGCTTGAACAATGGGAAAACATGCAGGCAAAATTAAAATTTACATTAAATTATAATTTAAAAGAAAATCATGTACCGTTAGTATTTAACACTGGATAAATTGTCAAACATGCAGAAAGATACGTCAAATGTATGTTGTAAATGTACAGAAGGAACTTTTTACCATTTATAGTGGACTGAAAGAAAGCAAAGAAACATTGGAGCAAGATTCATATTTTAATAAGTGAATACAAAGATAAAACCAGAGGCTTTTCTTTCGGGCTTAATGGACAGAAAACCTCAAAAAATATTGGAACTTTGATGCTATATATGCTGACAATAGCGAGAATACTTTATACATAAAAATGGAAGGATACTTTGATTCCCACAATGGACTAATGGCTATAAAAGTTGATGGAGTTAGCAGAGTAAACTGAATGCTTTGATTAAAGAAAAGATTAAAAAAAACGAACAAACTTTCTGTTTGGAAACCACTTCTGGACTTTGTGCTTGAGGTGGAAAAAATGACACTTTGATTTTGGGTTTTGCTAATTAGATAGTGTTGCTGTTATTCAAATAGCTAGTATATATTATTATGTAAAAATAAAAAGTTGAAATTGTATATTATCACCTTATTCCACTGCATAAAAAAAGAGTTGGAATTAAATGCTTTTTTCTTTTCCCTTTTATCCTACACTTTTCTCTTTTCTTTCTCATCCCCTTTTCCCCGTTAGTTTCATTTTTCTTTGTATTTATGCATTTTATATTTTGAAAAACTAATAAAAATGTATTACCATAAAATAACCTCAAAATCTGGGGAATAGATAGTCATTTTCTAAACTTTCTATGATGTTTTCATATCTGATTATGTTTTACATTTTAACTGATGATAATTGAATAGCAGCCTCACCAGATTCCTCTCTGAATCTTGGTATGTTTGAATATTATTCAAATCAAATATTGATCAGGAATTTATTTTATTAGGCTGCTTCTTTCATTTTACAAATTGAAAACTCAGTAACTTATATTATTTACATATTAACACCGTTCAACTTTTCACAAAAACAGTAATAATTAATTAATAAATATTTAATATTAATTAATATTATTAAACCATTTTTATTTTAAAAAACCTATTTCACATAAAAATATAGCAGCAGACAAAAATCACTTTCTGTATTAATCTCAAGGAAATTAGTATTTGATACATATAAAACAATATTACTATGACCTGAAGCGAGTAATTACAGTTCTTAGAGAAAATCCAAATCACATTTGTGTTGTGGTTAAAACACAGAGGAGACAATACAGACAGCCTTGTATAATTCCTCTAAGAAGGCTATGGGCAGAGTAGTCTTTTAAAAAAAATCTTGTTCTGTAATTAAAAAAATATTATGAATGAAAGTAAAATAAGTTATGTCATTAATTAAAGTCACCAAATACTAAAGCCCCTGTCACACTGCACCAACGGATGCAAAGAGGATGTAAAACGGACAAAAAAGCTTGCCATCCATTGGTTAACGCGATGTATCCGTTCTGTACTCATTGCCTCCGTTTTGCTTCCACTCTATCCGTCCAGCATCAGTTTATTGATGTTTCATCCGCTCAGAAAGTTTTGAGCTGCTCAAAACTTTTGAGCGGAAAATGTATCCAATGTATCCGTTCTGCATCCGCTAAGCATCCGTTCTGCATCCGTTACGCATCTGCTATATCTGCTAGACATCCGCTGCGCATCTGCGCAACTCCATCCACTCCAGCGGTAAACGGACGCAGGGAGGAAGCGGAACGGACACGGAACGGATGCAGAACGGATGCCTAGCGGATGCAGCACGGAAACAAAGCATGTAAAACGGAAAATACATTCGCAGAGGGGACCTATCTCGGATATTAAGGATGTCTACAGGATGCCTAGAGGATGCAAAGGGACACCTATACTGCCTATAAAAAGGGGGAGCAACTCACCTGCATCTCACTTTCAGAACAGCAGCCCTGCGGTGCAGACCTCTGCAGCCTTCATCTGCCTCTTCCTCTTCCATAGCATCCAGTCATGTCCACTGTGGATCGTAACAAAGTCCTTTTGGCAGCCACCATCCTTCTGCAACAGTGCGAAGCCATCTACAGGCTCTGTGAACTCTACTACGGGAAGAAAAAGAGGCGGCCAAGAAGTGTCTGGGTATGAAGATGGTTCGCCAGAAGAGTACAGAAGAGGACTGTACAACAAGCTGATGGTGGAGCTCAGGAACGAAGACACTCGGGCATTCCAGAACTTCATGAGGATGCCTCCAGCCATGTTTGATGAAGTTGTGCAGCGGCTGACACCCAGGTTGACCAAGCAGAGCACCAACTTCCGGCCCAGCCTGGAACCTGGGCTCAAGGTGGCACTCACTCTGCGCCACCTGGCCTCAGGGAGCACCTACAGGAGCATGCAGTACGGCTGGAGGGTGCCACCCAACACCATCAGTATTGTGGTCAGAGAAGTGGTGCAGGCCATCATCGAAGAATACAAGGAGGAGCTCCTCCAATGCCCCTCCACTGAAGAAGGCTGGAAGAAAGTTGCAGACCAGTGGTATCAGAGGTGGAACTTCCCACACACCATTGGAGCCATCGATGGCAAGCACGTGGCCTGCAAAGCGCCAGCCAAGTCCGGGTCCACTTATTTCAACTACAAGGGCGTCTTCAGCATCATCCTCTTCGCCATGGTCGATGCTGACTACAAGTTCATGTACATCGATGCTTCAGGCAACGGGTCATCTTCAGATGCCCAGGTATGCAATGCAAGTGACCTCAAGGTTGGGCTGGAACGCAACCTCATGGTGGGCTTCCCAGATCCAGACCCCCTGCCCAACGACACACAAGATGTGCCCTACTTCATCATGGGGGATGACGCCTTCTCCCTCACAACCTACCTCATGAAGCCCTACACCTTTAAATACCTCACCCGTGAAGAGAGGATCTTCAACTACAGGCTGTCCAGGGCAAGGCGGATGGTGGACAATGCCTTTGGCATCCTGGCCAACAGGTTTCAGGTACTACTCACCACCATGCAGCATCGCCCAGAGACCGTGAGGAGGATCATGGAAGCTTGCTGCATCCTGCACAATCTCTTGCACACCCGCTACCCTGTCTTGCAGAACAGGCCCGTGGACCTCCAGCAAGACAATGGGGACATGGAGCCTGGGGAATGGAGGCAAGGGCGAAACCTGATAGACACTGAGGATGTGCAAGGCCCCAACAGAGCCTCACGTGAAGGGAAGAAGCAGCGCAACCTCCTGAAACACTGGTGCAACTCCCCAGCTGGAGCGGTGGAGTGGCAAGACAGGATGATAGATGCTTAATGGATGCTTACTTCAGCCTGTCTCATCACACTGATGAGATTGTGCCATGTATGTTGAGTGGCCCTACAATGATCAGGGCATTTAATAAAGAGTTGTGTTTGTGTTGACACGTGTGGATGATTATTACATTATTATTGATAATAAAGGGCCATAGGTGTGGCACCTGGGAGGGTGGACCATCCCGTCCCACTATGCTTGCACTGGAGGTTTATCTATCCCACAGCTATTACCCATCCCAAAGGTATCCCTGCCCATCCCACTGCTATCTCAACCCATCCCACGGCTATCTTAACCCATCCCACAAGCATGCAGAGGCTTAAACCATTTCTAAAAGTTTCCAGCAAGACTTTATTAAAAAAAAGAAATGAAGCAAGTGTGTGAATCAAAACTAGACTTTATTAACAACAAGCTATAAAACAAAAATGAGTCTCTGGTGCTCCTCTTGGTCACTCTGTCTCAGGGGTGAAGGGTCCAGGTACTATGGAGGTGGCTGGTGCTGGAGTGCTTGTCATCAGCTCCTCCAGAAGCAGAAGCAGCAGAAGCCCCAG
The DNA here is from genome assembly GCA_015471245.1 of Laticauda colubrina. Classification (NCBI taxonomy): domain Eukaryota; kingdom Metazoa; phylum Chordata; class Lepidosauria; order Squamata; family Elapidae; genus Laticauda; species Laticauda colubrina. Next base: position 15,087,887 of record BLBF01000037.1, read on the forward strand.
CCCCAGCCCCAGAAGAGCGAGCCCGTGCTGCAGAAGCCCCAGCAGAACCAGAGTGAGGGCCAGGGGGCGGGATGGTAGCCCTGTCCCTCTTGCAAGGGCTGGCAGCAGATGGCTGAGGCTTGCTGTGCTTCCGCATGCTTGTGGGGTTGCTGGCTGGCAGGGAGGCTGGCAGGAACCAAGGCTGGCAGGAAGACTGGCAGGGAGGCAGGCACCAAGGCTGGCAGGAAGGCTGGCAGGCAGGCAGGCACCAAGGCTGGCAGGCAGACATGAACCAAGGCTGGCAGGAAGGTAGGCAGCAAGGCTGGCAGGCAGACTGGCTGGCAGCAAGGCTGGCAGGCAGGCAGACAGCAAGGGTGGCAGGGAGGCTGGCAGGCAGGCAGACAGCAAGGCTAGCAGGGAGGCTGGCAGGGAGGCTGGCAGGGAGGCTGGCAGGCTTCTGCTGTGCAGCAAGGCTGGCCGCAAAGCTTGCAGGCAGGCATGCAGGCAGGGCAGGGAAGGCTGTCAATCCGTCCGGCAGCAAGTCTTTCCTTTGAATGGTGACCTGCTTCCAAGCTGCTTCCCTTTATATCCGCGGGGCTTACGCAATGCATTCTCCCCGCATGCGCAATTAACGCTCGGCATCTGTTAGGCTTCCGCTGTGCATCCGCTAGGCTTCCGCTCTGCATCCGCTTCATCCGCTGTGCATCCACTGTATCCGTTCCGCATCCGCTTTGCTGCGGCCCCCCGGAAGCCTAGCGGATGTGCCATCCGCTGCCATCCGCTTCCATCCACTGGGCTTCCATTCCACATCCGTTTTCCGTCCGCCCTACGTCCTCCCCCCGTCCGTGTTATCCGCTCCAGTTATGCAAATTTTTGCCCCTTTTGAGAGCGGATAACAACGGATGGAACATTTTGCTCGTCCGTTGTGTCCGTTTTGCATCTGTTGGGCAGTGTGACAGGGCCTTAAGACAAAGTTTTGAAGACTCAATCAGTGATATTTCATATCCTTATTGGATAGGCTCTTGGGAAACTAATGGATTCTAAATGACACAAATTCTAAATTTTGAATAAAATAGAACTACAATTGTTTTAATTTTGTCTTAGTATCCAAGATAAACTAGAAATTCACATTCAAATAATGCCCAACCATGAAGATCCTACCGGTACTTATACAAGCTAATTATGGCACTATGACCAAAATAATAATTTTCTTCCTAAAAATATTAAAATTTCTTTTCAGAAATTTCTTTTCTTTATTTGCACATATGTGTTTCAGGCTTATAACAATTTCAATTAATCGTAATACATTCATCTTTTAAAACACAACTTTCCTACAGTACGCCAGAACTTTTTAATAAAAATCTTCAGAAGTTACTATCACATTTAGCCCTCTAATGCAAGAACAAGAGAGAAATAAAACAACTCCATTTAAAAAAAAAACCCAAAACAAATCCTTAAGTTAGTTACAGTTTTAAAAGCATAGAAAAGGTATTCTGAACAACTACGGAAAGAAATATCAAGTCATACAAATTACAGCAACTCTGAGCATTTAAGATAGATGCTACCTGAATATTTTTAAATGTTTAGTAACATTTCTAACATTGTTTGAATGAATTAATATAAAGCAAAATAGAAAGCATTATTCTATAATATTTTGATGACTATAATATTTGATGAATATTTTGATGATTGGATTATCTGGGAATATTTTTGAACCAATAGTTTTCAATATTTTGGTACTAATTGTTTGTAATTATGTGACCCTCTGATTGACTGACCTTGTTTATTTTGGAAGCTAAAGCAAGGTTGGACCTACTTAATACTTTAGGGGAAATTCCCAGATAATCCAGTCTATCTTGAAAAATGAAAGAATATCTCAGAAGGCAATAGCACCAACATTCTTACTGTTACAAGACATTTACGTGGATTAGTACATGAAGTTGTCAGGAGTTAAGCATATTGAATAATCGTCTGTTTGGACAAGCTCTTTCAATCTTCGAAATAAAGCCAATGCAATCCTAAATTGCATTAACAGAGGGATTCAATCAAGATCACATGATGCACTAATACCATTCTATAAAGCCTAAGTAAGATCGCACCTAGAATACTGCATGCAGTTTTAGTCACCACACTACAAAAAAGAAGTTGAGACTCTGGAAGGAGTGCAGAGAAGAGCAACAAAGATGATTAGGAGATTGAAGTCTAAAATATACGAAGAATGGTTGCAGGAACTGGGCATTCCTCGTCTAGTGAACAGAGGACCAGGGGTGATATGATAGCAGTGTTCCAATATTTGAAGGACTGTCACAGAGAGGAGGGGGGGCAACCTATTTCCCAAAGCACCAGGAAGGCCAGACAAGAAATAATGGATGGAAACTGATCAAGGAGAGATTCCATCTAGAAATAAGGAGACATTTTTTGACAGTGAGAACAATCAACCAATGGAACAGAAGTTGTCCTCGGAAGTTGTGGGAGCACTGGAGACTTTCAAGAAGAGATTGGACTGCCATTTGTCAGAAATGGTGCAGGGTCTCCCACTTGGGCGGGGGGGGGGGGGTTGGACTAGATGGCCTGCAATGTCTTTTCCAACTCTCTTAATCTGTATTTGTATCTATATGATAGTCATGCATGTAATAAACTTTGTACATTTGTTCCTTTTATTTATTCAGAATACTGATTTTGGTTTACATCAAAGAAATATTTGTCTTAATCAAGCCATTACATTTTTTACAGAAGTTGTTGAAGATTATTGGGCAGATTTACTCAATCAAAATGAAAAAAGCAGGCTTGGATTTTCATGCCTAAAACAATAAAACTAGTGGGTAAAATTCATTATATGTGGTGATTATTTTAACCCATAAACATAACATAGAAAGTTCTGACAAATCAGCAGCTACAAGCACCAGTTGTAGAATTGTTTTTTAGGTCCTAATCTGGAACAGAAAAAACCCTGTTACTGGACATCTCCAGCAACCATCTATTGGGAGTTTTCAACACTGTACAGGTAGCCCTTGACTTACAACAGCTCACTTAGCGACCTCCAAATATTGTAACTAATTTATAATTTTGAATACATGAAGGGGAATCATGTCAAAAACTTACATGTGTTTTATATACTGAAAGGGACTTCCGCTGGAACCATGATGACCTGCTGGTAGCATTCCCCCTCTGGTCTGCTACTGATTCTCCATGGATTTGTACTTTAGAGTTGAGTTTTCTAACTCAGAAGAAACTTCCCTGGGAAAGGGGAAGCTCTGGAAGTTAATTCCTTTGTTCCCTAGAAGGCTCTGAGAACTTCTTGAAAAAGTAATCAGGTGAGCTTCTGGCTGGGGGTGCGGCAATCAAGAGCATTTTCACGGTGGAAGAACCAGTCGTTTAAAATGGACAATAAAGGCTGCTATCGTCTCTTAGAATACTAACTTTCTGCATATTTACCCTTTGCTCGAAAGGAGACTCCCTTTGGTGACAGCCTGTTTTTCCTTTTTGTTGAAATATTGTTATTTCTGAAGCTTTGGGACTATAAGATGGCAAGGAGGGGAATTGTTGTTGTAACTGAGCCAAAATAAAGAAGCCAGAAATCATTGTGGAAACTGTCTTAAAATTTTTCAGATTTACATTTTTAGAGGATTTTATCATCATCTTTAACTGACTCTGCTGAACTTCTTTGCTGAACTTTTTTATTTCTAAAATAAAGATTGCTTAAATGGTGTTTTGATTCCGCTGTGAGGAGGGAGAGAAACAGTTTCCATTTTACTTGTATCTGATTGGTCCAGCTGCTTCCTAAATAAAGAGGCACAGATTTTAAGTTTTCACCGTAACTTACAGTGTTTGATGTTATATACAGAGGTGGCATTCAGCAGGTTCTGATCAGTTCTGGAGAACTGGTAGTGGAAATTTTGAGTAGTTCGACAACCGGCAAATCCCACCTCTGATTGGAGATTTTACAGTCTCGTTTCCCTGCCATGGCCACCAAGCCATGCCCACAGAACTGGTAATAAAAAAAAATTGAATCCCATCATATGTTGATGGCAGCAAGATTACTTTATGCACAACAATAGGACACTTTGACTCCCACAATGTATGAATGGTTGCAAAACTTGATGGAATTTGCAGAGATGGCCAAACTGACTGCTTTGTTCACAGAAAAAAAATTCAACTATTTTTATGTCTACTTGGAAACAATCTCTGGACTTTGTACTTTAGGTGGAAAAAAATTAAACTTTGATTTTGGGTTTTGCCGATTAATAGGATTGTTGTTATAGAAATAGCTAGTTTATATTATTCTGTAAAAGTGAAAAGTTGAGGTTTGATGCGATTATCTTATTCTACTGCACCAAAGGGAGTTAGAAGTCAATGCCTTTTCTTTCTTTTTTCCCTTTTTTTTCACTTTTTCCCTTCCCATTTTCTTCCATTATTTTCCTACTATTTTGTTGTAAATTCTGTGTTTTATATATTGAAAGACACAGAATATCATTTATTGATTATAAGGTAAATACAGATATTTAAACTTAAAGAATTTTCAGACCAGGTGGAACGGAATCATTATTTACTTAATAAATGCATGTCCATTGTAGTTGCAAGACACTTAGTGGTTTACAGCAACAAAAACAGAGCACAATGGGCCGTTACCATTTGCAAAGTAGTACAGAATGAGGCAAGATATTTGCAAATAATTAAATTCCTCTTGAGTATGCTATGCTACAGCCTTACACACAGTTTACATGTAAGGAAGAGGTCACCGAGTGAAATGGGAAATGACTCCTCTAATGCTCATTGAACTTTACTGATAAGAATTTTTCAAAATAATACTGAACGTTTGTGTGTGTGTGTGTGTATGTGGGTGTGATGGTAACTGATCACTCCCATGTTCGTTAAATACTTCAGTCATATCAGTATATTCTATAGGATATGTGAGTTTCTCTGGTGTTCACCTAAAGTCTTCACTGTCTATAGTCTCTGATTGTCTTCTGGCAGTTTGGGCCCCATCACCAAATGTATTTTCTGGAAACCTCTCTCCCAACGAATAGTTGGACACCATTTATCAAGCCATGATAGCCCCAAAATCACAGCCTCTGTCATATGATTGACCACCACAAAAGAGATTTTTCCCAAATGATGTCCCATATCCATCCTCACCATTTCTATCCTATGTGTGGCAGGAGTACCTCCCAAAATGAAACCATTTTCCTGTTCAAACTGTATTGTTTTCCTCAATCACAGTAATCATAGACTTAACCTGTCCACCACTACCTGTGTAATCAAACACTGTGTACACCCAGAATCAATCAATGCCCCAAGTGTTAACTGTTGATTTATTATCATATTAGTAAGAACCACCAAAATGATAAAAGGATGAATGGACATACTTACCATTGGGTCATCCAGCACATCCACCTCATCCTGGTCTAAAAGTAAAGGCTTCACAGGAATAGGTGGCACTTCTTCAGGGGAGCACTCTAGTTCCATATTTGCCACCAATTGAATCACGCCCCTGGAACATTCCTGACTTTAAGATTACAGCAAGTACTCCCTCTGTTAGGCAACCTCTGTCTTGGTCTGGTAACAGTCAAAGGAGGTATAGGACATTTGGCAGCTCTGTGTCCGAGTTGTTTACAACGGAAGCAGGTAAACACCCCTCGACCACTTTGAAGAGGCTGCCTTGATGGGGCAGTTGTTCTAGCTCCCAATAATCCCCTTCGACTATTACTCCCAACCTCACTCTGTCCTTTAAGCTGACATAGCCCAGAATCCAATTTAATAGCTACAGTATACCAGTCAGTATATCCTCGGTGGAAGACCTTGACACAAACAGGCCTGGCAAAGGTCTCCATCCAACCCTTCCTGGAACAGATGGATAATTAAACATTCAGGCCAGGTTTGTAGGCATCCGGCATCCCTCCTAAATTTCTGTAAATATTCTACTGCTACCCTACCCCATAGACAGCAATGCATCCTCAGCCTGTTGTACTCAAGAACTCTTCTCAAAATGGGACCTAAGGGCCTCCAGCAACAGACCAACATCAGCTAATACTGTAGAACGTTCTCTGTGCAGATCTGCGGCCCGCTCTCCGGCCTCTCCCACCAATACTCCTGTGATGGCCATTATCATGGCCCAATGGGAAGGATGTAAGCTACCATATAAATCAAGGTGATTAATTACTTGGCCCATAAAAACTGCCACTCTATCTGCTGCTCCATCAAATGTAGCCTGTAACTGAGGTCGTCTCCAGCTATTCTGTTGTGATTCCCAAGGGGCTAAGCCAACCCCAGACCTGGTGGGATCTTGCCTCTCATCTCCATGCCCTGCTCCACTCCGATCAAGTGGAGTAGTGTTAATATCTGATTTACTTCTTACAGGCAATCCCGAAGCTCCATATCTCTGGGATACAACTGGCCCCATAGTCTCTAGGACTAGTCCAGATGGTGGTTCATAATGCTCCTGACCCCTAGGAATGTCTATTGGGCTGGAACTCCGTAAAGAGTCCCGAGATACTACTGAAGATCCAGAGGGACCAGTACTTCCTGGAACCATCCACCTACTATCATCCATACATGGCTACTGTCACACTCGCCAACTGTCCGTGGTCCCAAGAGGATTTGTACTCCTCTGCATCTTCCAATCAGTTGTTTTAACGTCCACCAACTCCAGGGGTTCACTCAGCCTTACAGACTTTCATGACTTTGGATGTATAACAGGGATTTCTGTTTCTAAACTGGATCCCTCAACCACACACCCCTGTTCCTCTGTCACCTTAGTGGGCAGAACATGATCTATTCCTTCCGTCATATCGCTCTCCCACCAACAAGTTATAGAACAAAAATGTTTGTGAACTCTAACCTTCTCTTAGCCAATCCTTGAGTATTGAAGATTTGTCTTTAAATGAATCCAAACTCCAGCTCCTCTTTAGGACAATGATGGTTTATTCAATATAGCAACAAACAATAAATACTCTAATCAGGCAAGAATGGCTAAAAGCCAGGCAAGGTTAGAGTTGGGTTTGAATTTGCTCCCTTTCCATTTATCACCATTATGAGACACACCCCACTACACCCAGTTCTACACCCCACTACACCCTATATGCAGTTCTAATTCTGGCCACGCTTAACCCATTATTCCTAAATGCTATTAACCCTTTAACATGTGTACATCCCTACCCTATTCCGACCCTCACGAATTGATGCCACCTTCACCATGTTTTAATTACCAGCCAGTCAGGGATGGGATTCAAATTTTTTAACAACCGGTTCTGTGGGCGTGGCAAAGTTGTTGGGTGTGGCTTGGTCATGTGACTGGCTGGGCATGGCCAACTCAATATCACTCACATCAAGGCACCATCTCCTCCCCTGGCCTCTCATGACTGTGGGGATGCTGCAACAGTCGTAAGTGTGAAAAACAGTCATAAGTCACTTTTTTCAGTGCCATTGTAACTTTGAATGGGCACTCCATACAAGTGAAGTACCAGCAAAGGAAGGAAAAAAACTCCAGAGATGTTCCTGAGTCAGTAAGTCTAGTCCTGCCAAGAATGTAATAAGGGTTAACAGAGAGGCAGTTTCTGTAAGCAACACCAGAATGTTTCCTTCCTGCCTTTCTTATAGGATTAGGCCAGTAATTTCTTCTAACAACCAGTTCTCCAAACTATTTAGAATGTTAACAACTGCTTCTACCGAATAGGTGTGAACTGGTAGTATCCCACACCTGCAGCCAGTCCTAATTTATCATCTATATGTGCCCCAACCCACATTAACAATATGCACCACATCAATAAAAAGCCAGTTCCAGCAGCCCCACAGTTGTTGCAGAATCCATCCTCAGCTCTACCAACAGCAAAGCACACAAGCAGAAATACAGATCCGGGAGCAGTAGAGATAAGGTGACATGGCCAGCTGACTAGCTGCAAGGCATATTCGGAGCTTACAGGCTCTGGGTGAACTCGGAGTCCGACAGGTGTGTGTGTGTGTGTGTGTGTGTACACACACTTGTGTTTAATCAGTGTTAGTTGACAGCCAAAAGGTTATGGAGAGCAGCTCCCACTAACTGCTTAGCCCCGTTGCAGATATTAGCAAATACTCGGTAGTTGTTTTTGGTTGCCAGCAGGTTATGTTTGGTAAGTATGAACAATTTCAATTGCTTATGTTATGTTAAACAACTTATTTATGTCAACAGTAGGATTGGAAGCATGTTAAATACAATCAGAAAGAAAAGCCTTCTGTATGAAACTGTCTTCACATACAATACTTAAATAGATGAATGGACTGGTTTGGAATAATGTAGTATATTTCAGCAAGAACACTATAATGCACAATAAACTTGGCTAAAATGAAAGGCCTTATTATCCCAGCAATTCAAAACAAAGACTCATTTATGTTGTTTTTGGTTTCCAAAACTATAGTTCTCCATACTTGGTTTTTCAACTCATAAATTTATGAAATATTAAGCACCGATTTGATAAAACTTTCTATCAAAACAATAATCTAATGGAAAGTCAAGAAAGAGTGTATTTCATTACTTATTTATCAACTAGATAATTAATATATTTAAAGCAAATTGAAAATACAGAATCATACAATGATACTATGAAACTGTTGCCTGATAAAGAAAATATCATTTACTCCCATATCAAAAGTTTTTAGTAATAATGTAGGAGATATGTGCATGTAGAATCAAACAATGGTCTTCTGTCTGATACTTTCACCAGGGCTGTGACTGAAGGAAGGAAAGCAGTTTCACTCCTGTTGTTTATTGATTTTCTAGATTAAGAATCCCAGGGAGAGAATTGTAACAGACAACCATAAAATTATTTTTGGTGTGCTTATTTGCCTTTCCCTTGCATCTATTTGGCCTGTGCCTGTAGACAATTATGCGTTCCAGGCTAGACTCAGGTGCTAATAATGAAGGACAAATAGAATCATATGTGTAAACTTCCCCTTCTGATGAAAATTTATATTAACTTTCTGCCACTGTAAACAGAACTGCATAGCTCAGCGTCCCTGATGAATTGGTGATGAATTCAGTCATTTATATCCCAGGAATCTGTGCATTTATGGGAAAAGATGAAAACCGTCTGTATTGTGTAACCTTGCACTTTTTGAGTAAGAAAAAGAAAACACCAGCATGTTTAGTTCCTCACTTAAAGTGTGTAAATTTCAACTCAAATACCAGATTTCTGCATGACTCTGTCAGTCTCCACTTTCGGGCTTTATGCCAATATAAACAAGCCAAACAGTGCAGAGTGCAAGTTATCGCTACAGCTGTGAACTTATGCACTTTCTGCCTGCCATAAAAATTGTTATGAATATCTTTACAATAGCACAGAATCTTTATTAGGTCCTGTAGTTGGACAGCTTTGACAATTTGGAAACCTTGTCATGGAGAAAAAGGAATATGGCTAGATAACCTGGTCAGATTTGCTCAACTTAAACATTAGTTCCCATAGGTGTTCTTCCCCTTAAATGATTAAGATTAAGATCCCTTTAAGATACATAAGATTCCTTACATTTTAAAATTAAGATAGTTCATTTACATTAATCAAATTGCATTACTTTGTATATAGAGGGTGGGAGAAAGAAACAGATATATTTGTTTATTTGATTTGTAATCCACTTATCACATAAATTGTATATGTATTGTAGGAAGTGTGAGATTTTTAACCTTTTTTTCTTAGAAAGATCTCACATTAATATAAAAACACTAAGTTACATTAAGCTTGCATTGTATCTCAACAGGTTTAATCTTCTTGTTTTTCATTTATCATTTATCAATGATAAATATGTAAATTCAGTGCATGCTTCTGCAAACTGGACCATATTTTTTTGTCATGGTTATATTTTGCCTTTCCAAAAAACAAGTTTACACTGACTGTAATGTGTATATCTAAAATTTATGGCAAGCTATTTTCAATTTTTTAAAAAATATGCATGTAAATATAAAATATCATATCAAAAATAATCATTGATGGAAATCTGTTTATGAAGAACAGAATATTTTGTTGCATTTTTCTTTATCTGCTAAATATCTTTCTCATGAAATGCATAATACCGTTATAAATTAACATTGAAATGTTCAGTCATACATTATTTCCTAAAGAAGAGGGAATTACAAGTTTCTATTACATACCAACATGGCACTTTATTTTAAAAGAATATTCTCATATTATGTATCCTTATCCACAAAAATATAAAGATTATTACTAGAACAAATTTATTATTTGGAATTATACTAAGTACCTACTGAAAATGTGCTTTCCATCTCAAGAGTCTCAAATCACTTGTATTTGAAAAGACAACAGTGTATAGTCCATGTCTCACTATCTGTGAGATTATACCTTTTCATGATATACTTTATCTCAAAGTTGCCAGTGGCTATTCCCATTATGCTGTGTGCATGACCTTTTGGTAAACTGAAGAAGATAGAGTTATCTTCTTTTCTGACATGCAACATCTATCAATCAACAGGTTTTCATGTAATTTATTCAAGGCAAATAGCAATTCCTAAGGCTAGCGAACTTCAGCACTATCAGAGTGATTTTGATTACTGAGTAATATACACTGCTTAGGGGAGAAATGAAAAATGCAGACTGCTGTTGATAAAGATGTAACTGAAAAAGGAAGTAGAACTGAGAGACCAAAAGACATATTTAAAAACTTCATAATCACTAGCCTTTATAAACTGGATAAAAAAATTAATGAGCATTTTTACAATTATCAACTGATGAACTTTGAAATACACTAGTTTAGTATTACATTATGTGAAAATGTGGGTTAGCTTTGGAGGTCTAATCCATATTCTTGCCACTGAATCAAGAATGTAAATTAAGACAAAATGATTCTTTTTCAATTTCATGCTAAAGTAGCTCAAGTTAGTGGATGTAATTTCTCCTAACAAGAAAAATTTATCACTGTACAGCTCAGTCAATTATATCCTATAGTGAATTGCAATATACATTTATGGAACTGAAAGAATAAAAAGATTGATAAATATGGCAAAAAAATAGATCTTTCAACTAATTTTGAAAAAGGCAATCACAATTAAATTACTTTAAAATATTTAAACTTCAAAACATGTTGAATCACCACCCATTTGTGTCTACATGAAACAATTTTTGTGCCTGTTTCTTGGAAAATGCAACAAAAACATATTAAACATTCTGATTATTCTTTCAGTGCAATTCTGCACATATGTACTTCAAAAGAAAGCACACAAAATTTAATAGGACTTAATACATCCCTGAATTATGCATATAAAAGGTTATTTAGAAAAATTATTGTCTTTGTGAAATGCATTTTAGTGACTTTAGATAGTCTGAGTGAATGAATGAATTCTACAGATCTTTAGGATGGCTAAACCCCATTGTAATAATATTTATGCTTGCACTTCTGGGAGACAGTACCTTTTGGAAACCAAACATGTTTTTGATCATTGCTTTTGTTTACTTCTTAAAATATCAGTTATATTTAAAAAAACAAACTAATGGCCCTGAATCAGAAATATATTTGTATATCTCATTGAAATTATTTCATTTTCTTCTGAAAAGGTTGTATCCTATATAACTATAGGAATGCATCCTGAATTTGAGCAAACAATTTGCTTCTTGTCATTATTACATAATGTAAATGTTACAATATATAATAAAAAATTATCATACTTAATATATGTTAATGCTTATTGTAAATATATTGTAAATTGAAAATATGACATAATGCTACTTTTGCTGATTATTAGTCACCCCTAGAAGAAAAACTGTAACATACATGTTATAAAATTAAATTATTTGCAAATGACCTTATCAATGCTAAGGAATTTGCTGTCAAATTAATATGCTTATCTAGATGAAAGTTCCATTCCATTTTTGTTTGGTTTATTTATTCATTTATACATACAATTTAGAATGTAGTCAACCCATAACAACTCTGGGAAACGTACAATTTTAAAAGATAAGAACATAAAAACCTGAGAAAAAACGAACGTATAAATGTCCCCTTTGTCTATTAAATAGGTATTCAACTATCATCCCATCCCAAAGAATATTCAAGTGTTTAATAGTGTTTTAAATGTTATTAAAGAGTTAACAGGATCGTTCAGGGGAATATCATTCAAGACAGCAGATACCCACGAAATGGAAGTATAAGGACCTGGATCCTGCTATATGATGTTACCTAATTATTGGGACATGAAGTATGCCAATTCTGTCTGATCTCACAGGACAGATGGAACAATTGGAGACAAGTGATTTCTCAAATAACAAGGCATAGGTATGATAGACTTCTGTGAATAACTACCATTCTGAATTGGCCTAGAAGCCAAACAGTAGACAGCACAGCTTATGGTATAGTGGAATTACATAAGCAATATATGGCACCTCCATCATTACCTGTGTTGATATATTCTGAACAAGCTGTAGTCTTCAGGTGATCTCCAAGAGCAGCTTCATGGAGAGTACAGTAATCAGTCATGAGTGACTGGTGTGAATGACTAAGACGAAAGTGAGTTTAAAATTATACTTTAAATGTAAGATTTTGTACTTGAGTGTTAGAACACATTTTTATCAGGCATTCCATCTGTTCCACAGTTCATATTCTATTTTTTTTAATTCAGCATCAATGTTATCAACAATGTCATACAGTATAGTTTTATTCTAATTACCTTGCAATCATATACATCTCTTAGGAAATCTACAATAATTTAGTTCCTAAACAAGTAAGAGAGCTTTGACTAAGTGCTACAAAAAATCTTATTCAAACCATCTCTACTCATTTAATGGAACTTCTCACTCTCTTCCTCCATTACATCGTCTGTAAACAAAACTGGATTCTCCAAAATAGTTTTGATTGCACATGAGGAATAATTTATTCTGTTCTAATATTTTATCAGTACAGTTGCATCACTGTATAAAATCCTTAGATATTTACAGAAATAGTATTTACAGAAGCAGTTTTACTAAGTTCTTTATAAGTAAATTTACAGATGCAATATTGGACACAGATGAAAGATAACAAAATCTATCCCTAATGCAGGCAGAGAGTCGAGCATACATGGATGGTGAAAATGTGTTTGCTTTATTTTGTATAAGTGAATACTATCCAACTCAAGAAGAAAAGAATAAATACTATTACCTCTATTTAAAATAGAAACATAAGGATTCTGCTTGGGTCTCTCTGATATCACATACAGTGATATCTCTGGAGAGTGAATGGCATTTTCCACAAGCCATGGTAACTAAGACAACACATATGGTGGTTATGCATCATGCAAATCCTTTTATTTTTGTCCTGAAACCTAATCTAATTATATACATCAAGGCAATTACACTGTAATGTATGTCTGTCATTTTCCCCATTAATCCTCCATAGATACCTATGTAAAGAGGTAAGTCAATTAAAACACAGCAAAGCGATTGGATTGTTATTGAGATCCTAAATCTGTATAGAATTCTTTTTTCCCCACCTGGAGAATATTCTTTCCTCAGCCTCTTTTTCTAGTTTCTGACCCTGAAAGTTTCTAAGAATAATTCTGTACAAGATTGTAGGTCCCCATAATAGCCAATAAAAGTATGGGTGAAATTTCCAAGCATCTGTCAATTTCTTCATACGGTACTATTTGGAAAAGATGAGATTTCCAGGCTGCTGGGTTGAAATCCTCCTGTCCCACAGACACACATTTTTCTGTGGCCAGAGCAGGGGCTATTGTTGATGAAATTTCTGTGCTATCTCAGCTCAGGCAACATTTTGTTCCTTGTTCTCAAGATTTCTGAATCAGGAAAAAACATGAATTGCCTTCAAACTGCTTCTGAGGTTTAAAGCAGTAAAAATGATGGCATAGTTGAAGTGCTTTCAGTTTCTTTTTAAAGAATGGGGATCCTAACATATTTTTCTTTCTATATGAAACGGCAATTCAAATAAATTGCCATCATAAAGGTAGGAGAATTACAGTGTATTTGTTCTGATCTAAGTATGATTCTCCAAAATTGTTTTATTTATTTATTTATTTCATTTGTCAATTGCTTACAAAATAACAGGCATAAGGATAAACATAGTTATGAATACAAGAAATGAGTACATATAAGAAAAATAAAAGAAACAATAGGACAGGGATGGTAGGCACTTTGGTGCGCTTATGCACACACCCCCTACAGACCTCTTAGGAAAGGGGTGAGGTCAATAGTAGACAGTCTAAGGTTAAAGTTTTTGGGGTTTGGGGAAGAAACCACAGAGTCAGGTAGAGCATTCCAGACATTGATCACGCTGTTGCAGAAGTCATATTTTCTGCAATCAGGTTTGGTGCAGTTAACCTTGAGTTTATATCTATTGTTTGCTCTTGTATTGTTATGGTTGAAGCTGAAGTATTCGTTGACTGGTAGGACATTGACTACTACAAAGTCCTTAGTACTGGGAACTTCTTTGCTAAGCAATGTAAAATGTGATGTCATCTGTCTGCCCTGACTTAACAATGATAGTTCCAGCTGTCATTAGATGATTATTAAACTCAATGCCACATGATCACCATTTGCAATCTCTTGCCGGCTTCCTCACTGATTTTTCTGTTGGAAATTTGCAGCAGAGGTTGCAAACGTTGATCACATAACCACAGGATGCTGCAATATCATAACTGAAAACCAAGTTTTCAATTATGATATTGCAGCATCCTGTGGTTATGTGATCAACCTTTGCAACCTTTGCTACAAGTTTCATCATCACCATCATTATATTATTAATATTATTGTTGTTGTAGTTGTTGTACTGCAATCTATTTCTGCAGCCAGCAGTGATGATGATGGTGATGATAATTGAAAACCAAGTTTTCAATTATGAAAAGCAAGCGTCCAAATCACAATCACGTGAACTCTATATTAGGGTTCCCAAATTCTTCAGATCATTGACACCTTTATGAAGTTTAGTTCACTGACATTTATTATACAAAATCATTTAATGAGTACAAGTATAATTAACACTACTATGAATAATGATAATAGTAACACTATCAAACATTTGTATTTGCCTAGCCAAGTTCCTTGGAAAGGTCAAGAAGAAGACAAAAAAGGTAAATCCAGTCTGAACATCTGTCTGATTGTGTGACATAATAATAATAGCAATAGCACTTAGACTTATATACTGTTTTATAGTGCTTTATAGCCCTCTCTAAGTGGTTTACAGAATCAGCATACTGCCCCCAACAATTTGGGACTCATTTTACCCATCTTGGAAGGATGGAAGGCTGATGAGCCTGGTGGGATTTGAACTGCCAAACTGTAGGCAGCTGGCTGCAGAAGTAGCTTGCTGTACAACAACAACAACAACAACAACCACAACAATAATAATAGTGATGGTGATGCTTAATATTAAAGCAAATGGAAGTTGAGTGATTGTGGAGGAAGAAATCTATGGTTGTACCAATAGTAATAGGAGCCCTGGAAGCTATACTAAGATACATGGAGATGTTGAATTTATTAGACCTGATTATTCTGATTTTGCAAAAAAACCACCTTACTCAGAACTCCCTATATACTCAGACATTACCTTAACAGCTCTTAAGTCCTTGGTTAGCACTTGAACACTTAAGTTCTTACTAGTCCCAGACTGTGAATCGAATTGAAGATTGAATCTTAAATAATATAAATTATATAATTATTATGAAATAATAATAATAAAAGCAACATTGACCCTTGGGATTAATGCTGACCATTTTGAAGAAGTTACATGGAAGAATTTATGCTTGCAACCTGGAATGCTGCAATTTAAGCAAAAGTTTATAGTTTAAGGTTTTTTCAGTGATTCATGTTATGAATGCAAGATGAAATGAAAGACTGAAAATACAAAATGTTTGAATCTCTCCAATGAAAAGTTTTGTGATACAAAATTGCCCAAATCTGAATGAAAATGCCAATATTTTCTTTTAATTCAATCTTTAACCATTCTACCATCTTTGCCTCAAATTATTTGAATTTGTTTTTAATGTTCTTTCTTCAAATTTTTGCAAGTTATACTGAACTGTATGATTTCTTTTGGACATAATTTGATTAATATATTTTTATTTTAAATTATAATTAAAAAAGAAAGTCCAAAAAAAACCCACTCACATGGAAAATTTAACAATTAAAATTTATATCTATATTGAAAACAATTGGATGCAGTTTTAAGTGAACAAGACTAGGAAAGCAGTACATGGAAATTACAATGTGTGAAATAGCAATGAGAAAAAGCTCTTTAATATACTGAACTCACACTGCTACCAAGAATAGTGGAGAATTTGACTCAGGTTTTTCCAAAATTAGATTTATGTGTTCACTCTACAGTACAAACACAATCTGTAATAACAGGGGATAACTGGTACACAACCAGTAACAGAAGATGTGATGTCTGACTTTTGATCACTCTAAAAAAAAGGAAATTTTAATAGTGATTGTTTTCTCATTGCCCTGACAATGAGCAGTAATAATAAAAGGTATGTAAAGTTCCTATTTTTTACATACCTTTCTGAAAGTACTTACTGAAAGACAATATAATGGAGAATGATGTCTTAGAGAATATTCCAAGAATGGCTTCCCTCCATTTTTATTTCATAATTATGACCCAGTTTGCATAGTGCTTATTATTTTATTCTTATTAAACAAGTTTCAATTACTTCAATATTAGTTCTATTCAGATTAATTTATATATAGAAAATTTGGTTACACTCTGTAACCTGACGAATTCCACTATGAAAATAAAGGAATGAACACAGAATGATAGTGATACAGCGAACAAAGTTAAAATAATTTGAACACTTTACCTTGACAACTTAAATTACAAAAAATAACTATCTTTTTATTAATTTAGAGAATAATATAATCCCCTGCTTCCCCTCGTTTACCTAAATTTCATCAGAACAATAGTTTCTAAATTTTAAATTGTGCTAGCAGGACAGAATTAGGCTCTCAGGTTTACCCAATTTGGAACCAATTTCCCGAGGAATACTTCAGTATTTTCTGGGCCATGTTTCTGGCACTCTTTCTGGCATTCTTTATTTGCACTGACCAATTTGATGGCTGGTTATTTATAAAAAAGAGATAACGCTGAACTGCCAAATTAAAATCCAGTCAGTCTACTTAGTGTAACTAGAAAACTTTATGCAAGGCATATCTGTTTGAATTTCAGAGATTAGCTCAGTAGAAAAGCAGGCTGGCTTTACAGTCAATTGATTATATAGTTCATTATTATTTAATGTTATATATAATATGGATGACAGGTTTAAGGCTAAATCCAATTTTTGCTGCCTTTGTTGATTTTAAATCTGATTTTGACTCTGTTCTGAGGGTCAGATTCAGGGGTGGGATTCAAAAATTTTAACAACCTGTTCTGTGGGCATGGCTTAGTTGATGGGCGTGGCTTGATGGCCATGTGACTGGATGGGCATGGACAACTCAACATCATTCATGTCAAGGGGAGCTTCTCCTCACCTGGCCTCTCATGACTGTGGGGATGCTGCAACGGTCGTAAGTGTGAAAAATGGTCATAAGTCCCTTTTTCAGTGCCTTTATAACTTTGAATGGTCACTAAATGAATTGTTGTAAGTTAAGGATTACCTTTACAAAAATACAAAAAGCTTCTTTGCTTGTAAAAATCTGCCCTAAATACCAATCGTTAGATTAAAAATACCTGTAAGCCAGAATTACAAATCAGGCAGGTGCCAGAGCGCCTTGAGGGATTAAAGTAGTTAAAATGCAATGATAACTATCAGCAGCCAACTCTTGCTCATAAAGTGAAACCCTTTAGCAGAGAAATCATTAAAGCTCTCCAGAAAGAGCACACCCAGGAGAAGCAATCCTAAGATCCATTTGCACTACTTAAGGACACCAGCTGATCTCACTCACTTCAGAAGATATCCCAAGGAAATCATCCAGATTTAAGGAAAGGTCACATGCCCCCCAGAAAGGCAGTTAAAAAATCAGTGCCAAGTTTGCATCCTGCCTCTTGGAAATATACCCCACAAGGACAGTGCCATGAATTACTAAAGCAGTGAAGGAAGACCCCCTTTCCCAAATAGAAAAAGAAACCATGGGGTAGGAAAAAAAATCAAACACAATACAAATAATTAAATCACAACAGTAGCTGTTGCTTGTTAAACCAATTACCAGAACAAATAGACACAGGAACTAGACAGATTTCTCAACTGAATTTATTTTCAGGAACAGAGATTAACCTTTTCCCTTCCAGACAAAGCTAAATAAGGAAAATTACCTCATCAATAAACACAGAATTAAACTTCAGCAAAAACCAGTTTTGGTCCAAACTTCAGAAAGGGTATGTAAACTCACATTTGATTGTCAGTCTTTTTAACTACCTAAGAAGCCTTGCTGAATATCACTTATCTTGGTTCCTTGTCATTAAAATCTTCTTTCTGTCAGCCCTGCTTTGTCATTCAATTATTTCTTTAAAGTGGTAATCGTTGCATCCTGGCTGGAAGAACTTCAACAGCAGTGTAAAAAGCTTAAAACAACCCTTCCCTTTAAGAAAATCAAGCCCCAGAAGCTCCAGAGACAGGAAGTCTAGGTGTATCACCAAGAATGTAATAAGGGTTAATGAGGCAGTTTCTGTAAGTAGGGCAAAAGAGATCAGGCAACACCAGAATTTTTCCTTCCTGCCTTCCTTACAGGATTAGCCCTATAAAGTAGAAAACAACCAAAAGGAAATTTCTTCCTACAACTGGTTCTCCAAACTGCTTAGAAAGTTAACAACAGGTTCTAATGAATAGGCGAGAACCTATAGAATCCCATGCCTGGTCAGATTATCAGAGGAAGTTGGAAGCCTCCACAGTGGGGATAGTTTTTCAGCTACGTTCAGGATTCATTGGTTACTCAAGACCATATTTTTCAAGAAATGAAGGAGGCTATATATTAGCCCTTCTTATGTTTAAATTTTACATGAGTAACATTTTATATTAATTTCTTGGTACAAGCAATTTCATCCATTCCCTAGCTGTAACTAACAGATCCCTGTCTTTGCTTATTAATCTGAAGAAAAGCTCATTAATTATTCCAAAAGTAAAGCCACAGTATTTTTGAAGTGCCAAAGAAAATATAGTTGGCAGATTAATGAATAGCAGTTTATAAAGAAATAAGGAATGTGGGTGTTATTTTCTAAGCCTTTGATTCTAGGCTAAGAAAATCCAGAAGAATGTGGTTGTGATTCTTAGGTTGTTTTTTCTCTGATTGTTACTGGGAGCTAGTTATAGATCAGTGGTGTCAACCCTGAAGGGGGGGGGGTACATGCCAGCTTGATATCACTTGTGTCAGGGGCACCTGTGGTGGCCTGGGTGGGGCTGAGGGGACCCATTTCTCCAGCAGAGGAAGTTGAGACTAGGGAGAGTGCCAAACTCTTGTCCTCTAGAGGAGTCTTGCAGTCTGCTGGTGGCCAAATGCTAAGGCAGGGCCTTCCTTCCTTCTCTTCTTTTTCCTTCCCTCTTCATGCTCCTTACTTCTTCCTTCCCCTCTTTCCTTCTTTTTCCTTCCTTGCTCTTTTCCCATCTTCTCTTCTTTGTCTTTCCTGTTTCTCAATTTTCAGCCTGGATGGCCTCCTGTAGCCCTCTGCCAATGAAAATGGAGCCCAGGGGAGCTGCATCCTTTGCTGTTTCCAGGGCAGGCTGGCAGGCCAGATCTAAGGTCTTGAGTTTGACACCCCTGTTATAGATTATAATAAATAAACTAGCTGTATCTCTGTTCCTACTTATCATAGAATTATTTTATTCCTATTGTCTCAAGCGTTAGTTATTTACAAATATCTAGTGCTACTTAAATTTTTATTATACAATGCGTCTCCCCACACCTGAAGATACAAATCCAACAAGCAGCATGAAAGGAACAGGAACAGTATGGAAAATTTTGCCAAATCCCAAGGTAAACAAATTAATCTCATTAAAAGCTTTTATCAGTATCAATTAAATTTGGACAAGGACAGAATCTCCTTACCACTGGGAAGTAACTGCAACATTACCACTGCAACATGCATAAGACTATTGATTCAACCTGTGGTACATGTGGAATAAGAAATAAACTTTCAGATATGAAGATTTAATTGGCCAGATTGGCATATAGTGTACAGTTTATAGTAAGCATGTATTTTAAGATTGCCCCACAGACTTGCTTTTCAGAGATTTGTTTTCTTTTAATTCAAATAATAAGAGTGGGAATGGAAGGACTGTGGGTGACAAATTGTTCCCATTTGCACTCCTCAACTCCCCAATCTTATTTGGCTTAAATTCATACAAATGAAATGTGAGCCAAATTGTGATGACATGGTTTTAGATTGTGGGGTAAAAGAGCTACATATGTTGTATTATGCAACAGTCCCCCTATATTTGTCAGACTAGTCCCCAATGTAACAACTTCAAAGACTGAATTATTCTTGCAGGACATTAGTTATTGAAATCTGTCTTTCTCATAATTGCAGATGATGAATGTGGAGTTTTATTGTGTGACTATTGTAAGATTCTTTTGGCAAAAGATTTTACAATTCATCAGGTGATTGTGAAGTCACTGTTAATTAGTTTATTGTGGATATTTTAAGCTTATTGTTGTAGATTTATTGTTTATATTTTTATATTGGATATTTTGTTTAGATATTTGTGTGACACAATGAATATTTTACATTTAGTTTGTAAGCTAAAGAATTTGAATGCATCTGGCAACATATAAGTTTATTCACTCATGCAATCTTACAAAATCTAAGGGCATACAAAGTTAAGACAGCATACAAAAGTGTAATCTAAAGTGACACAGGCAAATATAGAACACTAGATGGAAAACGTACAATTAAATAGCAACAATCCATAATTCATTGGCCAAGGTGATAATCCCCTGGCCTCTGTCCTGTTTGAAAAGCCAGGTTTTAAGGCTTTTTGGTGAAAAGAGCAAGGTTGTATCCAGGGTATTCCAGAAGGCAGGGTGATAACAGAAAAGGAATAACTGTAGGATCCCATGAGAAGACACTATTTAATTGATAAAACTTAAGAGCATATGCACTCTGATAGATGTTATAGGATAGGCAAAAAGCAGTCCTGTAAATACGAATGCTATTAATAATATAGGGTTATATTAATATATTAATAATATTAATAATATAAGGTTTTATTTTATTTACCTTTATTTAATTTTTATCACACCTTTATTGTTTTTACAAAAAACTCAAGGTGGAGAACGTATCGAATACATCTTCCTCCTTTCAGTTTCCCACAACACGAGGTGAGTTGAGCTGAAAGAACGTGATTGATCCAAAGTCATCCAGCTGGTTTTCATGGCTAAGATGGGACTAGAACTCATCTCTTGCTTTCTAGCCTAGTGCCTTAACCACTAGACCAAACTGAATCTCATCTTTTATATTGCTTTTGTTACTGTTTTCTGTTTTTCATGCTGCATTATATCTTATTTTATTTTATCTTACTTCAATATTTATTTTATGAATTTATATTTTTTATCTGCCACTTAAAACTACCTGGAGCTAGTCTGTATTTACTAACTAATTTTAATAAAATAAATTTATATTTTTATTGCATTTCTGTATTTAGGGTGTAGTTTGACATTAGGAATTCAGTACCCCTTCCCCTTCATATTAAGTCTGGGATTCCCATTAGATTTTATCACATAAATGATTGGTTTGAGTAGCACTGAATATTTTAAAACAGTGGTTTTAATTTTGGAAAGCAGACTTTGCCTCTTTCCATAAGTAAGTTCCTGGGCAAGTTTTATTTTAAAATCTAATGTTTTTCTTCCAGAGAATGTGTGTGTTATGAACAGGTATTTTCACTGTAGCAGACACTGTGTAAGAGGATTTTTCCTATTCTCAAAATTCCAAATGCGCAAACTCTTAGAGATCGCTTATGGCAAAAGAATTACAGAAAGTGTTGTGGTTCGCCAGCAGCGGGTGCAGACGGCAGAGGTCTCTGAGAGCGAGGACGAAAGGGAAACAGTCAGGGAGCCTAGCAAGGACTTCGACAAGGGTCCTGTGTCTGATGCAGGAATGGGGCCAGGACTATCAGAGAGTGGGGTCCTGCCTTCGGAGCTTTTGGAGTTTGGCAGCAGTGAAGCAGAGGACCTTGGGGAGCCTGTGCCCAGTGCATATGTGCTCAGGGCTGCTTGAAGGAGCAGCTGAAGCAGCAAGGGTGACTTGGGAGCAAGGCTGGAAGGTGATTGCCCCTCCCATAAGGGATAAAAATCAGCTCTGGGTGATGTTCTCTTTGCAGGAAGCAAAGTTCTTTAGACTCTGAGTCTTCTTTGAAGCCCTGTGAACTCCAGTTTGATTTTGAAACTTCTGTCAGTTGATATTTATTAGTAATTAGACTTCTGTTCTTGGCAGCCTTTTACAACCTTGAACCTTGCTTTTACCTCAGACAATTAGGTTTCAATGACTCTTGGCTTGGAATGCAAAGAATTCCCAGTGTCGCATTAAAAAAGGTTTGCTTTTATACACAGTTTGTGTTTGTTTAATTTGAACAAGACTTGGGTCAGAACAGAAGGTTCTTAGCAAGATAGTTAAAGACAGACTGGAAAATTAAGCCAAGCACTCCATTGGGGCCATTATAAAATATGACTGAGAAAGACCAATGTATTTTGTACTCATCCAAGCATAAAATGTGTTATTTATTCCAGAAATATGAAAAAGGGCAATGAGTTTTATATTTGTCCATTAGTCTCACAAATTCCAAAATCTCTCTCCAGCTTTTACTTATTTAGAATAACAACTTCCAAATTATTGATTTCTCTCCCTCCTCAGCGAAGATTTATGTGATAAGCTACGATGCATGAAAATACCGTACTGACAAAGTCAGTATGGTCAACACTGCATCACCAGTATTATCAGTGGTGGGATTCAAATTTTTTTACTACCGGTTTTGTGGGCGTGGCTTAATCCATAGGTGTGGCTTGGTGGTCATGTGACTAGGTGGGCATGGCTTGGTCAGAGGGGTATGTTTTTGTGGTCACATGACTGGATGGGCGTGGCTTTGTGACCATGTGACTGGCAAAACAAATACAAGTGGTCCTCACTTAATGGATGTTTGCTTAGCAAGTGTTCTAATTTATGACTGATCTCCCCAGAGCTATTTGACCTGTTTTTGGAGTTTTGACATACACACACAAACACACACACACTCTTCTAACCCTGCTATTCTATTCTCCTGCTGGAGGAGGGGGTTGGACTAGATGACCTCCAAGATCTCTTGCAGGCCAGCCCTAGATTGCTGTGCTGCTTCAAAGTCTTCTGAAGCCAGCGTTTGTGTCCTTCCTTCCTTTCCTTTTTTATGTGTCTCCTTCCCTCACTCCTTCCATGTATTTATCTATCCATCCATATATTTCATTCACTTTCTCCTCCCTCCTTCCCTCCCTTTTTTCTTTTTCTTTCTTTGTCCCTTCCTTCATTTCTCTTTTCTCTTTCTTTTCTTTCTTGTCTCTCTCCCTTTCTCATTCCCTCTTTTTCTCTTTCTCTCTCTTTTTCTCTCTCTTTCCCCTTCTCTCTGCCCGCCCATATCTCTCTCTCTCTCTCTGTCTCTCTGCCCCTCTCCCTATCTTCCCCTCTCTCTCCCTCACTCTGTGTGTGTGTGTGTGCGTGTGTGTGTATGTGTGTGTCTTTCTTTCTCTCTCTCTCTCAAAATCGCGGCTGGGCCCAGTGCTCTTCGCTACTTCAATTTCTTCTTTTTGGAATCCAGACTGGCTGAACAAGAATTGCCAACCGTGCTGGAAGCATCCCTTTGGGCGACCTTTCTCCTCCTTCTCCTCCTCATGTGTGCACGCCACCCTCCTGGACCTGCCACGGCTGCCGGTCGCGAGAGGAGGGGGAGGGGGAGAAGGGTCACCCGAAGGGACACTTCCAGCATGGCTGGTGATCCTTGTTCAACCAGTATTTTTGGGTGATCCTTCTCCTCCTCCTGTCGCAACCGGCGGCGCCTGGGGTGTGTGTGCACACATGAGGAGGAGAAGGGTCACCTGAAGGGACGCTTCCAATGCAGCTGGTGATCCTTGTTCAGCCAGTCCCTTCAGGCGACCCTTCTCCTCCACTCATTACCAGCGGCTGTAGTGGGTCCAGGAAGGTAGTGTTCACACACGAGAAGAGTTGCCCGAAGGGATGCTTCCAGTGTGGCTGTCGATTCTTGTTTAGCCAGTCCCTTCGGGCGACCCTTCTCCTCCACTTGCGACCGGCGGCCTTGATGGGTGCAGGAGGGTGGCATGCACATGTGAGAAGAGTCAACAAAAGGCACGCTTCAAGCGCAGCTGACGATCCTTGTTCAGCCAATCCCTTTGAGTGACTCTTCTCCTCCTTCTATCGCAACTGGAAGCCATGGCAGGTCTGGGAGGGTGGTATACCCACACGATGAGAAGAGTCACCCAAAGGGACACTTCCAGCACGGCTGGCGATCCTTGTTCAGCCA
>BLBF01000037.1:15112263-15145880 GCA_015471245.1 Laticauda colubrina
CACATGTGAGAAGAGTTGCCCGAAGGGATGCTTCCAGCATGGCTGGCGATCCTTGTTCATCCATTTCCTTTGGGCAACTCTTCTCCTCCTCTCACGACCGGCAGCCATGGCACCTCCAGGAGGGTGGTGTGCATCTCCTCCTTTTGCGACCAATGGTTATAGTGCCTCCAGGAGGGTGGCATGCACATATGAGGAGGAGGAGGAAGGTTGCTTGAAGGGATGCTTCCAGCATAGCTGGCAATTCTTGCTCAGCCAGTCGTTTTGGGGAACTCTTCTCCTCCTCTCGCGACCGGCAGCCATGGCACCTCCAGGAGGGTGGTGTGCACACCCGAGGAGAAGGGTCACCCAAAGGGATGCTTCCAGCATGGCTGGTGATCCTTGTTCAGCCAGTTTGGATTCCAAAAAGAAATGAAAGTTGCGAAAAGCACCTAGGAAAGCCCAGCCACAGGTTTGAGAGAGACACACATACACACACACACACAGAGTGGGGGAGAGAGAGGAAAATAGGGACCCAGTCGCTTCACTATCCCCTGCCGTTGCCCTTACCTTCTCAGTCCAGGTGAGAAATGGGAGGGTGAGGGGCAGGACCAGCCACTTCAGGCAAGGTGAAGACATGTCAACCAAGCATGGGCAAGTAGAAGCCTGGGAATGGCAGCTACCGGCTCAGCCGGCCCAAGGGACTGCTGCAGGCATATCACGACAAGGGGGTGAGAAGCCCCAGGACATCCACCCACCCACCTGCTGGCTGGCCGGGCCAGGCTGGACTTGGCTAGAAAAAGCGCATCCGCTGGGAGAAGCAAGAAAACATGCTCTGGGAGGTTGGGCAAGCAGGCGGATGTCCTGGGGTTGCTGCACATGTGCACTGCATATGTAGTGGCTGCACATGCAGTGTGCATGTACAACAGCCTGGGGACATCCACCTGAGCTGCACAATGGCCACCATGTGGTAGGGACAGCTAGGAGAGTGACCAGGATAAGTGGATGACTGGGCGACCGGTTCAGGGGCATGGCCAGCCAGGGGTCACCACCGGTTCAACAACCCGTGCCAAATCACTGCTACCAGTTCACCCGAGCTGGTGCAAATCAGTTGAATACCACCTCTGAATATTATCCTATGCTTATCCTGAAAAATATTTAAGTTGAATTGGGAAAAACAAGAGAAAGAATACAAGGTTAAATTTGTGTTCACTTTTGAGAAAATGACCTGCTGTCTGAATTAGCAAATCTCTCTGCCTCTGGATTCAAGTTGGAAGAAAAAAGCTGTACCTCTGAATACCTGAAAATCTGCTCAATGTATCTGAATATTCATAATATGAGATACTCAAACTTCTAATAATTGTTCATAATCCTGATGGGTTATCAATATATTTGATGTAGTAACTAAATATGATTTTTAATAAGCAAATAATTGTGGCAATGTACACAACTACAGTAACATTGTTATCCAAACCTGAATATCCTCTCCCTAAAATCTTGAACAGATGAATATAAATACCAGTTCTACACCAAGAACTTAAAAAGAATCAAGAACTCTAAGTAACACAAATTCTGAATATGATTCAACGATGAAACCCAGAAACCAGATGGATTTTACTGGTTTTTTTTTAATGACGACTGACAAACCCAACCAAAGCAAGCACATTCAAGACCTTCAGATGTCTGAATGAAAAATGTTATTAAGTACATCATTTCAGCACTGGTGAAGGCAAAACCAGCTCTACCTAATTTCTATGTAATCCCACATAGTTACAATATGGATTTCCCCCTCCCCCTATTAGTGCAAGTTGCATTATACCATTGAATCTCATAATTTTGTTATGAGAAATGTCTCTGGTCTTGGCAAACACCTGCTGACATATCCTTGGTTCTCATGGCTCTTCTTGTTGAAGTCTGGAGCATTCCATTTTACCCTTCCCTACTCCCTAGGTCAGTGTTGAACTTTTTTTGGCACCGATTGCCAAAACAGGAGTGTACTTGCATGAGCACCAGAAACCGGAAGAGCAGTTCCCCAGTGCACATACACGGTGGCCACTTAATCTTCCAGTTTCTGGTGTGGATGCATGTGTGAAGACCAGCTGGTTGGCATGCATGCACTGGAAATCAGAACCTCAGGTTCCCAGTGCGCACATGCACACTGGGGTGTTGCTCTTCCAGTTTCTGGAGCTCCCATGCATGCAAAGACCGGTTGGCCAGTGCGCATGCACGTGATGGAATTCAGAAGAGCAATGGGCGACAGCTGGTGTGCCCAGAGAGATGGCTCTGCATGCTACTTCCAGCACGCGTGCCATAGGTTCGTCATCATGGCCCTAATTCTTTGCAAGTTGAGAAGCGACAATCGTTGCAATAGTATAAGTGCACTTCAAGCTTAACAATAGGCAAAAATGTAGTTGTACTTCTTAATAATTTCTTAATAACAATTCATAGCAATTAACACGAATGGCAGGTTTGTCCATTGTTATTTTTTTCACTTTTTAAAATTATCCTGTATTTATTTTTTACAGCTCTGACAAAGCTTTGGCATATCATATGGGTTCAGTGTTGAAAGATTTCAACAGGATATATCTATATAAAATAAAAGAGGTAAAGATTTAGAACAACTTACATATTGGAGAAGAAAGTTGTTTGGCAATGCAGATGAGCATTTGAAGAATCAGTTGCAAGTAAGCAACATGTTTCCTTTTTTTGGTCGCATCTATGATTTTCTAAAGAGAAGAACAAGCCACTTAACCTGGAGCCCAGTCAAACAGCATTAAACAATAGACTCAATGCAGCCTGTCCAAAAGTGGCATTTCTCAAAATAAAGAACAAAACAAAAATCCAGTGTGCGATCTCTTATGAAATTGGACTGATGAGACTATAGAGGTTTGATTCAGAATATTGAGTCAGGTTTGCTGAAAGGCTTTAGAAGATGTAATGGCTCTTGAAGAATGTATATGGGTTTTTTTTTAGTATCAAGTCAAATGAAGCCAGTTTCTAGCAGAGCATATAAAACATCCTGTCCAATGCTGATGAAAACCATAATTAAAATTCTGAGTATAACTCTAGATCTTTTTTGCCACCATTATTAAAGATGAAAAACTGTAAGAGAACATTTTTTATTCATACACATGGCAAAGACATGCCATTATAAAAATAGGGTAAGGCGTTTTTGTTCACAAATGACAAGTTAAGCCTATGTCACACTGAACCAAGGGATGCAAAGAGGATGTAAAACGGACAAAAAACCTTGCCATCCATTGGTTAACGCGATGTATCCATTCTATACTCACTGCCTCCGTTTTTCATCCTCTCTATCCGTCCAGCATCCGTTTATGGATGTTTCATCTGCTCCAAAAGTTATGGGCTGCCTAAAACTTTTGCGCGGAAAATGTATCCAGTATGTCCGTTCTGCATCCGCTAGGCATCCGCTAGGCATCTGTTCTGCATCCGTTACACATCCGCAATATCTGCTTGGCGTCCGCTGTGCATCCACACAACACGCATCCGCCCGGACGCAGGGAGGAAGCGGAACGGACGCGGAACAGATGCAGAACGGATGCAGAATGGATGCCTAGCGGAAACAAAGCGTTTAAAACGGAAAAAACGTTCGCAGAGGGGACCTATCTCGGATATTAAGGATGCCTAGAGGATGCCTAGAGGATGCAAAGGGACATCTACACTGCCTATAAAAAGGGGGAGCAACTCGTCTGCATCTCACTTTCAGACCAGCAGCCCACCTGTGCAGACCTCTGCAGCCTTCATCTGACTCTTGCTCTTCCACAGCATCCAGTCATGTCCACTGTGGATCGTACCACAGTCCTTTTGGCAGCCACCATCCTTCTTCGACAGTACGAAGCCATCTACAGGCTCTGTGAACTCTACTATGGGAAGAAAAAGAGGTGGCCAAGAAGCATCTGGGTCCGAAAATGGATCAGGAGAAGAGCAGAGTACAGACTGTACAACAAGCTGATGGTGGAGCTCAGGAACGAAGACACTTGGGCGTTCCAGAACTTCATGAGGATGCCTCCAGCATGTTTGAGGAAGTTGTGCAGTGGCTGACACCCAGGTTGACCAAGGCAAACACCAACTTCCGTCCCAGCCTGGAAACTGGGCTCAAGGTGGCACTCACTCTGCGCCACCTGGCCTCAGGGACCACCTACAAAAGCATGCAGTACGGCTTGAGGGTGCCACACAACACCATCAGCATTGTGGTCAGAGAAGTGGTGCAGGCCATCATCGAAGAATACAAGGAGGAGCTCCTCCAGTGCCCCTCCACTGAAGAAGGATGGAAGAAAGTTGCAGAGCAGTGGTATCAGAGGTGGAACTTCCCCCACACCGTTGGAGCCATAGATGGGAAGCACGTGGCCTGCAAAGCTCCAGCCAATTCGGGGTCCACTTATTTCAACTACAAGGGCTTCTTCAGCATCATCCTCTTCGCCATGGTCGATGCTGACTACAAGTTCATGTACATCGATGCTTCAGGCTACGGCTCATCTTCAGATGCCCAGGTATACAACGCCAGTCACCTCAAGGAGGGGCTGGAACGCAACCTCATCGTGGGCTTCCCAGATCCAGACCCCCTGCCCAACGACACGCAAGATGTGCCCTACTACATCGTGGGGGATGACGCCTTCTCCCTCAGAACCTACCTCATGAAGCCATACACTTCCAGACTCCTTACCTGTGAAGAGAGGATCTTCAACTACAGGCTGTCCAGGGCAAGGCGGGTGGTGGAGAACGCCTTTGGCATCCTGGCCAATAGGTTCCAGGTACTTCTCACCACCATACAGCATTGCCCAGAGACCGTGAGGAGGATCGTGGAAGCTTGCTGCATCCTGCACAATCTCATGCGCACCCACTACCCAGTCTTGCAGAACAGGCTCGTGGACCGTCAACAAGGCAACGGGGACATGGAGCCTGGGGAATGGAGGCAAGGGCAAAACCTGATCGACATTCAGGATGTGCAAGGCCACAACAGGGCCTCACGGGAAGGGAAGAAACAGCGCAACCTCCTGAAACACTGGTGCAACTCCCCAGCTGGAGCGGTGGAGTGGCAAGACAGGATGTAGATGCTTAATGGATGCTTCCTTCAGCCTGTCTCATCACACGGATGAGATTAGGCCATGTATGTTGGGAGGGCCTACAATGAACAGGGCATTTAATAAAGAGTTGTGTTTGTGTTGACATGTGTGGATGATTGATTACATTATTATTGATAATAAAGGGCCATAGGTGTGGCACCTGGGAGGGTGGACCATACAGTCCCACTATGCTTGCACTGGAGGTTTATCTATCCCACAGCTATTAGCCATCCCAAAGGTATCCCTGCTCATTCCACAGGTATCCCTGCCCACCCCACTGCTATCTTAACCCATCTCACAAGCTTGCAAAGGCTTAAGCCAATGCTAAAAGTTTCCACCAAGACTTTATTAAAAAAAAGCAATGAAACAAGTGTGTGAATCAAAGATAAACTTTATTGAACAACAAGCTGTAAAAAAAAAATGACCCAAGTCAAGTGTTCAAATAAAGTCCACAGGTAGCCAGCTAGCCGGTCTCTGGCACTCTTCTTGGTCACTCGAAGGTGTGCCCAGTCTCAGGGGTGAAGGGTCCAGGTGCTGTGGTGGTGGGTGGTGCTGGAGTGCCTGGCCTCGAGAGGACAACAGGGGACGGTGTGTTGAGAAAGGTCTCGGACAGCTGGCTCAGCCCCGCGATGCTGAGAGGTCCTTCCTCCATGCCATGGGGTGTCAGCCCCAGTACTGATGACAGATGTACTGAGGCCGGGCTTGGCTGTGGGGTGGAGGAAGGAGTAGTATAGTGGGGCTGTCTGCTCTGCAGCTGGGTGAGGACTGGCGTGGGTGGCATCGCTGTCGTGGTTGGCATCATTGGCGTGGGTGGCATCGCTGTCGTCGGTGGCATCATTGTCGTGGGTGGCATCGGTGGTATCAGTGAAACAGGTGGCAACGGTGTCGCCCAATGACTCTGTGCCTGGACTGGGAAGGGCTGCTGCCTGTGCTGCTGAACCTCCTGGTAGCCATAGCCCTGGTAGGTGAGGGCCTGTGGGAAGCCTTGGAATGGGAGGGACATCACCTGGGGTGGAGGAGCAGGCCTGGACTGGGTGGGAGCAGGTTCCTCTGGGTCTGGAGGGTTGTGAAGCAGCTTGGTGATCTGGTCCTTCACCTGCTGGTACTGTGGATCCGCCATTTCCTTGAGGGTCTGGTTGACATAGGTGAGGAAGGGCTTGCGGTTGGAGGATGAGGAGTCGGTGTGGACCAGCTGAGAGAGGAGATCTATGCTGGTGCGGATGGTGTCCCTGATCTCCAGCAGGACATTGTGGCTCTGCCCCTCCAGCTGTCCGGCTCTCTGCCTTTCTGCGGAGGCGGAGCTGGGGGGGGTGGATGCGGCTAGGACTGTGGCAGACTCAATGTCTCCTTTCTCCCACGGCACCAGGGAGTCCTCTACGCACTCCACCATGCTTACCACACCTGTCCGTGGGTTCTCCGCCGTGGCACACTCCACAGAAACCTGCCTGGAGACAGGGACTGACTCTCAGCCGGAAGAGGACTGGGTGGCAGCAGGCTGCCTGAGAGAGAGGGTAGTGAGAGGGGCTGCTGGTGCTCCTCGGTGGCAGATCTCACCCTCCAGGAAGCTGCACCTGGCCATGAAGTAGGTTTCTCTGTCTGTCAGCTTCACAGTGGCCTGGCCAGATTGCTTCAGGTGCAGCTTCCCATACCAGGTGTGCATATGTTTCCACCAGCCGAGGAGCACCTCTGAAGTGTAACCCATACTCTCTGCCCTCTCTCTCCAAGCAGCCTGCTTCCGCTTGGTGTCCCTGTACAGCTGGTGTCCCTTCCGCCACAGATAGTCGTTCTCTCTCAGCCACTCCAGCACCTCATCCTCATGCGTCTCCGCAATGGAATATTGCCTCCTCTCCCGTTGTCGCATACGCCTCTTCCTCCCTTTGGCAGGACCAGATGGTCCCTCATCAGAGGGGCTACCAGGTAGTAGGGGCTTCTCCTCCACACCACCAGCAGCAGCAGCACCAGCAGGATCATCATCATACTCATCATCATCATCATCCTCACCAGCAGGATCATAATCAGCATCATCATCCTCACCAGCAGGATCATAATCATCATCATCATCATCATCATCAGCAGCAGCAGCAGCAGCAGGAACACCAGGACCAGGATCAGCAGCAGTAGAGTAAGCACCAGCAGGGCCAGCAAGTCCAGGAGCACGAGCAGGACCAGGAGCACGAGCAGGATGAGCAAGACCAGGAGCACGAGCAGGACGAGCAAGTCCAGGAGCACGAGCAGGTCGAGCAGGACAAGGAGCAGCTTCAACAGAGTAAGCAACAGCAGAAGCCCCAGCACCAGCAGAAGCACCACTACCTGGAGCAACTTCAGCAGAAGTCCCAGCACCAGCAGAGTCAGGGGCAGCAGGCGGGAGGTTGGCCCTGTCCCTCTTGCCAGGGATGGCGGCAGGTTGCTGAGGCTTTCTCTTCCTCCCCATGATTGTGGGGTTGCTGGCTGGCAGGGAGGCTGGCAGGCACCAAGGCTGGCAGGAAGCCTGGCAGGAAGGCTGGCAGAAAGCCTGGCAGGAAGGCAGGCTGGCAGGGCAGGCAAGGAACTCGAAGTGTCCAGCAGCAGGTCTTTCCTCGGAATGCTGGCCACGTGCGAGCTGCTTCCCTTTATATCCGGAAAGCTTACGTAATACTTCCCCCCCGCATGCGCAATTAACGCATGACATCTGTTCCGCTTCCGCTGTGCATCCGCTTTATCGGCTGTGCATCCGCTGTGCATCCGCTTCATCCGTTCTGCGTCCATTCTGCATCCGCTGTATCCATTCCGTGTCCGCTTCGCTGAGGCCCCCAGGAAGCCCTGCGGTTGCGCCATCCGCTCCCATCCGCTTCAATCCGCTGTGCTTCCGTTCCGCATCCGCTTTCCATCCGCCCTGCGTCCTCCCCGCGTCCGTGTTATCCGCTCTGGTTATGCAAATTTTTGCCCCTTTTGAGAGCGGATAACAACGGATGGAACATTTTTCTCGTCCGTTGTGTCCGTTTTGCATCCGTTGGCCAGTGTGACATGGGCTTTAAGAGCGCTAAATTTAAATATGGCAAAGCCATAGGCTGATACTACCTTTAGCAGAAAACTGATAAACATATTAAGCCCCTGTCACACTGCACCAACGGATGCAAAGAGGATGTAAAACGGACAAAAAAGCTTGCCATCTGTTGGTTAACGCGATGTACTCACTGCCTCCGTTTTGCTTCCTCTCTATCTGTCCAGCATCCGTTTATGGACGTTTCATCCGCTCAGAAAGTTATGGGCTGCCTAAAACTTTTGCGCGGAAAATGTATCCAATTCGTCCATTCTGCATCCACTACGCATCCGTTCTGCATCCGTTACACATCTGCTATATCCGCTAGGCATCCGCTGCGCATCTGCGTAACTGGCATCCGCTCGAACGCAGGGAGGAAGCGGAACGGACGCAGAAGGGATGCAAAACGGATGCCTAGCAGATGCAGCACGGAAACAAAGCATGTAAAACGGAAAAAACGTCAGCAGAGGGGACCTATCTCTGATATTAAGGATGTCTAGAGGATGCCTAAAGGATGCAAAGGGCCACCTAGGGGAAAACCTATACTGCCTATAAAAAGGGGGAGCAACACATCTGGATCTCACTTTCAGCCCAGCAGCCCAGTTGTGCAGACCTCTGCAGCCTTCATCTGACTCTTGCTCTTCCACAGCATCCAGTCATGTCCACTGTGGATCGTACCACAGTCCTTTTGGCAGCCACCATCCTTCTGCAACAGTGCGAAGCCATCTACAGGCTCTGTGAACTCTACTACGGGAAGAAAAAGGGGCGGCCAAGAAGCGTCTGGGAACGAAGATGGTTCGCCAGAAGAGCAGAGTACGGACTGTACAACAAGCTGATGGTGGAGCTCAGGAACGAAGACACTCGGGCATTCCAGAACTTCATGAGGATGCCTCCAGCCATGTTTGAGGAAGTTGTGCAGCGGCTGACACCCAGATTGACCAAGGCAAACACCACCTTCCGGCCCAGCCTGGAAACTGGGCTCAAGGTGGTACTCACTCTGCGCCACCTGGCCTCAGGGACCACTTACAGAAGCATGCAGTACAGCTGGAGGGTGCCACACAACACCATCAGCATTGTGGTCAGAGAAGTGGTACAGGCCATCATCAAAGAATACAAGGAGGAGCTCCTCCAGTGCCCCTCCACTGAAGAAGGATGGAAGAAAGTTGCAGAGTAGTGGTATCAGAAGTGGAACTTCCCCCACACCATTGGAGCCATCGATGGCAAGCACGTGGCCTGCAAAGCTCCAGCCAAGTCGGGGTCCACTTATTTCAATTACAAGGACTTCTTCAGCATCATCTTCTTCGCCATGGTCGATGCTGACTACAAGTTCATGTACATCGATGCTTCAGGCAATGGGTCATCTTCAGATGCCCAGGTATACAACGCCAGTCACCTCAAGGAGGAGCTGGAACGCAACCTCATCGTGGGCTTCCCAGATTCAGAACCCCTGCCCAACAACACACAAGATGTGCCCTACTTCATCATGGGGGATGACACCTTCTCCCTCACAACCTACCTCATGAAGCCCTACACCCCCAAATACCTCACCCGTTAAGAGAGGATCTTCAACTACAGGCTGTCCAGGGCAAGGCGGGTGGTGGAGAACGCCTTTGGCATCCTGGCCAATAGGTTCCAGGTACTTCTCACCACCATGCAGCATCGCCCAGAGACTGTGAGGAGGATCATGGAAGCTTGCTGCATCCTGCAGAATCTCATGCGCACCCGCTACCCAGTCTTACAAAAAAGGCTTGTGGACCTCCAACAAGTCAATGGGGACATGGAGCCTGGGGAATGGAGGCAAGGGTGAAACCTGATAGACACTGAGGATGTGCAAGGTCCCAACAGAGCCTCACATGAAGGAAAGAAGCAGCGCAACCTCCTGAAACACTGGTGCAACTCCCCAGCTAGAGCAGTGGAGTGGCAAGACAGGATGATAGATGCTTAATGGATGCTTTCTTCAGCCTGTCTCATCACACTGATGAGATTGGGCCATATATGTTGGGTGGCCCTACAATGATCAGGGCATTTAATAAAGAGTTGTGTTTATATTCAAATGTGTGGATCAATGCTTACATTGTTATTGATAATAAAGGGCCAAAGGTGTGGCACCTGGGAGGGTGGACCATACAGTCCCACTATGCTTGCACTGGAGGTTTATCTATCCCACAGCTATTACCCATTCCAAAGGTATCCCTGCCCATCCCACTGCTATCTTAACCCATCCCACAAGCATGCAAAGGCTTAAACCATTTCTAAAAGTTTCCACCAAGACTTTATTAAAAAAAAAGAAACAAAGCAAGTGTATGAATCAAAAATAGACTTTACTAACAAGAAACTATAAAACAAAAATGAGTCTCTGGCACTCCTCTTGGTCGCTCAGTCTCAGGGGTGAAGGGTCCAGGTGCTGTGGAGGTGGCTGGTGCTGGAGTGCTTGTCATCAGCTCCTCCAAAAGCAGAAGCAGCAGAAGCCCCAGCCCCAGAAGAGCGAGCCCGTGCTGCAGAAGCCCCAGCAGAACCAGAGTGAGGGCCAGGGGGCGGAATGGTAGCCCTGTCCCTCTTGCAAGGGCTGGCAGCAAATGGCTGAGGCTTGCTGTGCTTCAGCATGGTTGTGGGGTTGCTGGCTGGCAGGGAGGCAGGCAGGGAGGCAGGCACCAAGGCTGGCAGGAAGGCTGGCAGGGAGGCAGGCACCAAGGCTGGCAGAAGGCAGGCAGGCACCAAGGCTGGCAGGCAGGCAGGCACCAAGGCTGGCAGGAAGGCTGGCTGACAGGCAGGCAGGCACCAAGGCTGGCAGGAAGGCTGGCAGGCAGGCAGGCACCAAGCCTTGCAGGCAGGCATGAACCAAGGCTGGCAGGCAGGCAGGCACCAAGGCTGGCAGGCAGGCAGCCAGCAAGGCTGGCAGGGAGGCTGGCAGCAAGGCTTGCAGGCAGACATGCAGGCAGGACAGGCAAGGCAGTCGATGTGTCTGGAAGTAGGTCTTTCCTCTGAATGGCGACCTGCTTCCGAGCTGCTTCCGTTATATCCGCGGGGCTGACGCAATGCATCCTCCCCGCATGCGCAATTAACGCTCGGCATCCGCTAGGCTTCCGCTGTGCATTCGCTGTTCATCCGCTCTGCATTCGCTGTGCATCCGCTGTATCTGTTTCGCATCCGCTTTGCTGCGGCCCCCCGGAAGCCTAGTGGATGTGCCATCCGCTCCCATCCGCTTCCATCTGCTGGGCTTCCGTTCCGCATCCGCTTTCCATCCGCCCTGCGTCCTCCCCGCGTCCGTGTTATCCGCTCCAGTTATGCAAATTTTTGCCCCTTCTGAGAGCGGATAACAATAGATGGAACATTTTTCTCGTCCGTTGTGTCCGTTTTGCATCCGTTGGGCAGTGTGACAGGGCCTTTAGCTTCTACTACAACAGATAAAAAGTGGAATATGCAGTTCATTAAGTCATTTTATAGAGGAACTGGCTAAACAAATTTGCTCCTGAAAATGGGGGCTGGTAAATTTACCTAAGAATGCCCTTTCTATCTATGCTACTAGAGAGCCCAGGATGGGTTAGACTCCACCTGATGACATGAAGCTTAGTTCATCTTGTGTAAAAGAAGCAGCCTGTGGGAGTCTCCCCAGGTTTGGCGAAGACACTTGACAGACTTTAATAAGTGCCTCTGAAAGCCAAAAAGAATCTTCAAAATAACATATCTTACCATAGTCCGGACGAAACAAGGGAACGGCTGGGCTCTCTAGCAGCATAGATAGGAAGGGTGTTCTCAGGAAAATTTACCAACGCCCATTCTCCTCCATGCTGCTGCGAGACCCCAGGATGGGACATACCAAAGCCTGCATGCCCTCAGGAGGGTCCTCATCTGGTTAATCACTCCGAAGTTGGAACCACTCACTGAAGCACCCATCTGCCGAAGGCTGCACTTATTAAGGCATAAAAGTCCAGGCGGTGTCCCAGGCAGCTGAAATTGCGGCACTTCTAGTGGAGTTAGGCCCTGGGGCACAGGAAGGGCTCTGGCTTTGTAGGCCTGTGCGATGCACACCCTGATCCACCTACTTAAGGTGGGAGGTGAGGCCTTGTCTCCCCAGTGGAAAAGGGAAAAGGAAACAAACGTAGCCTGTCTTCCTAAACATCAAAGTGTGTTTGTGGTAAATTCTAAGCACCCTTCTAATGTCTAGGGTGTGCCACTTGCGCACTAGGTTGTGGTGCAGAAGGGGTCAGAAATCAGGTAACACTATGTCCTGGGATCTGTGGAACAAGGTATCAATCTTAGGTACAAAGGTAGGATCTAGATGGAGAACAACTCTGTTGTCATGAAAGGTGCAGAGGTCCTGACTTATTGAGAGAGCAGCCAATTCCGACATCCTTCTAGATGATGTGATAGCTACTAAGAAAACCACCTTCAGGGTTAAGAATTGAAGGGACACCTTTCTGAGGGGTTTGAAGGGAGGCTCTGTTGGAGCCTGGAGCACCTTGTGAAGGTCCCAGGATGAAAACATGTGTACAACAGGAGGGCGGAGGTTATAAGCCCCTTTTAGAAATCTCCGTACTGAAGCGTGGTGAGACAAGGAAGGAAATGAGTCCCAGGAGAGGTCTGAGGAAAGAGCCGCTACCTGACGACGTAACATGTTTGGTGCGAGACCCTTCTCTAGGCCATCTTGAAAGAAATGGACCTCGGCTACCTCAGCCGATATTGGAGTGAGACCCTCTTTTTGACACCAATGACAAAAAACCCTCCAGGTGGCATCGTAGATGCGGGTCGTAGATGCCTGGATAATAAGGATGACCCTTTCAGGGAGATTAGCCTCTCTTAACAGTTGTCTCTCAATCACCACATGGTCATTTTGAACCACTGGGGATCCAGGTGGAGCAGGGCTCCCTGATGGAGGGAGATTTTGTGGTCTGGGATCCTCCAGGGAGTGGCTATTGACAGGTTCGCCAGGTCTGCAAACTAGGATCTTCTGGGCCAATGGTGGCCAGGAGAATCATTCCTCCAACATCTTCTAAATGACCACTGGAATGATGGGAATAGGGGGGAAGGCGTAGAGGAGACCAGTGGGCTCTCTGCTCCGAAGTACATTGGTCCCCTCTGCTCCCTGACAAGGAAACCTGGTGAAGAACCTGTTTACTTGAGCATTCTGGGCAAGGTGAAGAGGTCTACCTCTGGAGTCCAGAACCTGAGGGAGAAATCCCTGAATATGGACTGGGGAAGGGACCATTCTGCATGATCGATTAGGCTCCTGCTCAGCCAATCGGCTTGGGAGTTGTCGACTCCTGAGATGTGGTCCGCTGGGATAGACAGCAGGTGTCTCTTCGCCCACTGCCCCAACCGTTTGGCTTCCCTCATAAGGGCCCTGGATTTTGTTCCCCCTTGCCTGTTGATGTGCACCTTTGCAGCCATATTGTCCGTCAAAACTAGCACATGTGATCCAGCTATCTTGCCCCTGAAATGTTTCAGTGCTAGATATACGGCTCTGAGTTCCAGCCAGTTTATAGGGCCGGTCCTGTCCATCCGGGACCAAATCCCTTGAGCTATGTGCCCGTCCATGTGTCCTCCAGCCCAGGAGACTTGCATTGGTGGTGATGAGCAGTCTGTCCGGTTCCTTGAACAGGAGTCCCTTCCAAAGGGCCAGGGAGAGCCACCACTTGAAAGAGCGACGGGTTAGTGGAGTGAGCTGGACCCTGGCAGACATGTGGCTGGTTCCTGCTCATTGAAAGGGGAGCAGGAACCATTGTAGAGCTTGGGAGTATAGCTGTGCCCACAGAACAATGCCAATGCATGAGATCATTATACCTAATAGTTTGGACAACAGCTACAGGGAGACAGTGTGTTGGTGTTGAACCTGTTGAATGATCTAGATAAGGGTTTCCCCTTGATCTGGAGACAGAAAAACTTGGTACAGAGTTTTGTCAATGACAGCTCACAGGTGGAGCAATATGGTTGTGGGAAAGAGATAGCTCTTCCTGGAGTTGATGGAAAAGCTGTGGTACTGAAGATAACAGACTGTGATTTGTAGATCTCGATGGGCGGAGTGGGTGGAGGACAACAGTATCAAAATGTTGTCCAAGTAACAGACCGGAGTGAAGCCACCAATGCCAGTAGTATCTTTGTGAAGACCCTTGGAGCCGACAAGAGCCAGAAGGGAAGGTCTCGATATTGGCAGTGAGAATTGTGGTAGCAGAAACTGAGAAAATGACGATGATGAGACCCGATGGGAATGTGGAAGTAAGCCTCCGTAAGATCAATGGAAAAAAGGAAATCGCTCTCCTGAATGCTCTCTAGAATAGAATGCAGAGTCTGCATTTTAAAGCACCTGTACAGGATAAACTCATTCAGAAATTTTAGGTTGAGAATGGCTTGCCACCCTCTGAGGCCTTGAAAAGGGACCATGAAAAGCCAAGAATATAAGCCAAATCCCTGTTGGAGTTCAGAGACTGGTTGAATGGCCCTTAAGTCGACCAGGTGTTGAATGGCCGATTCCATAAGGGCCCTTCATGAACTGTCCCAGGAAACAGGGCAGAACACAAAATTTTCTGGGGGTGATGAGAGAAATTCTAGTTGTAACCCCAACCTTACTGTGTTGAGTATCCAGGCTCCATCGTTGACTTCTCCCATCTGGAAGTAAAGGCCAAGCCTGATGGGAGGGGAGAACAGGGGATTATTCAGAGCGACGGAAGGAGTGACTCCCTCCCCTACGAAAGGGACATTTCCCCGCAGCTTGTTGTTGTTTGCCAGGTGCATCAAGGCAGTATTTTTTGTGCTGGAGATATGCCCTCTGTGGCCTGGAGAAGCGAGAGGCAGTGTTGGGCCAGAATGACGGTGGTCGATATGGAGCAGGGCAGTAGTCTGCCCTCTTCCGTGTCGAGGAGAGAACTTTTCTTTTGTCCCTCATTTCGATGATGAATATGTCTAGTGCCT
The DNA here is from genome assembly GCA_015471245.1 of Laticauda colubrina. NCBI lineage: Eukaryota > Metazoa > Chordata > Lepidosauria > Squamata > Elapidae > Laticauda > Laticauda colubrina. The sequence goes on from BLBF01000037.1 coordinate 15,127,249, forward strand.
CGCCGAATAGCTTGTTGTTTTTGCAGGGAGCCAATGCCAGTTTCCAATTGCAATGAGGCTCCACTTGCCAATTTTGTGACCATAAAAGTCTCCTCATTGCCACAGGTGAGGCCCCAGCCCTGGAGGAGAACTTGGCAGAATTAAGGGTAGCGTCTGCAGTGAACTCTGCTGTTGCTATAATTTTATTGAGATCGTGATGTGATCTAAAGTCTGATGGGTAGGAGGTACCCCGTGCTCCACAAGGTAAGGTAGTCCACTTTTGGGGATCTGGGCCTGAGAGTAGGCTGGAAAAGTGGCTGTGACCTGTCTGAGGGCCTAAAGATGTGTTGAAGCCCTTCTGCTAGGTCCTGTCTGATGATTATGGAGACTATATTGTGGATGTCGGAGGGTCTGCCACTCGATGGAGGATCTGGGGACCAAAGGCCTGGAGCTGTTGGGGTAAAAGTACCCTCTGGTCTAGGTCAAGAGCTACTCCAGCCTATAGATGGCAGAGAAGAAGAGAGGTCTCAAGGGGCCTGTATGAAATTGGGGCCTGATTTGCTCAAGTCTTGAGGCCCAAATTGGTCCTCAAGCCTCTCTGAGGACCAGGATTGGAAGTGGCTAAGAAGGGGTGGAGTTTCCCCCACCTCCTGGAAGTACTTGCCTGAACCACCAGAGGATGGGCTGGCTGGGAAGCCTGCTGCAGTTGTCCCCTCATTTGCTCAATAGTCTTATTGAACGGCCTCTCCAAGGCTGCATGTCTTCGTTTCTCTGCTTTTAGTTCGGCCTGGGATGTTTTCTTGGGCCCCAAGGCTGATATTGCCCTGATATTGGCCACTACCTCCCTTTGTACAGATTGAGAGTGTTGTTTCCTTCTTTTTCTTTTGGCAGTCTGGAGGCCTTGGGTATCCAGGCCCGAAAGCTCTGTGTGGATCTTGTCTTGATCCATAGTTGGCATAAGCAAGCACAAGAGGTGCTGGGAGTGACCATCGCTATGTGTTGCCTATGCAGTAGCCTTAATTAGGGCCCTTTTGAGGACAGGGCAGTCCGTCGGTAGACGAGGACACCTAAAATGGCCGCTCACCATGCGTTGGAAGAGGAAGCTTTCAAAATGGCCTCTCGTATGAATTACAGGCTAGGATGGCTGTTCTTTGCTCCCTAGGCTAGAAACAGCCCCGAGCAGCGAAATCAGATAGAAATGGAAAGCTGCAGCTATTGCAATCAGCTGTGAGGCGTGGTTATCGCCGATCCAATCTTTACAATCATGGCAGCTGAATTTGCAGAGGGAGAGCTGTAGGGGAGGGCCATGTCATCAGGAGGAGTCTAACCCATCCTGGGCTCCCGCGGTAGCATGGAGGGGAAAGCTTCTGTATCTATGTCTCAAAATCTTTATACAGGTTTAAAAGGAACTGTCAATATACTTAGTGAAGTAATTAGAGTTCTAATGGAATTGTTAGAAGTGAGCAACTACAGGAGGGCGGAGCTGGCATCGTGGCAGTACGACGTGCAATCTTGTTTCTCCGAGATCGCCGTCTTCACACTCTGAGATTGTATCTTCACTGCTGGACGGTCCTAATGGACCTAAACCGTCCCGTAGAGACAGTGAATGATTAGGGCACATCCTGTTGATCCCAGGGACATCACAAAGTCCCTGGCTGATCTAGGAGAAGTCCTTTTGCTGGTGGCAGAGAGGCAGCCATTCAAGCTGATGAAGCTGGGTCAGCTCCAGAATGGAAGAGATTCAAGGAAAGTGTGTCAGCTTGGTGAGATGAACTTTTATTTATTACTACTTGAAGAGAATATCCTGAAAGATTTAAAGTGAAATTAAAAGTGAAGAGGAAAGAGATTAAGCAGCGAAATTAAACTAGTTAATGTGAAAGATTTTTTTTCTTTTTCCCTTTTTATTGGAACTTTGAATTTGGTAAAGCTACTAAACTCTACGCTGGATAGGTTTCTTTTACATTTCCACCCTTGCTTTTATTTTATTTTTTTAATAACTTTTTGAAAGTCTGTTTTAATTAAGACTCTTTTGGATTTGAGTTGCATTTTTTTTTCTTAAAAAAAGGAAGGATTGCATTTTTTTGTTTCTGGTATTTGATACAAGAGGGGGGAGTGAAGGGGAAGGGGAAAAAAGTAGTGCTGCCATTTGGAGGCTTGGACATATTGTTTCTTTCTTTCTCAGCTTGTTTATGTACTTGTGCTATACTCAAGGACTCTGAGCTTTGCACTGGATGCAGGTGCTCATTTATGAAACTAAATAATTAGAGCTTCGAGCTGAAGTTGAAAGAAAGATTAAAGTGACCTTCAAAATATTGGAACTAGAAATATTGAGTTGGATTTATCAAAGAGCCTTGGCTACTTAGTGGCAGCAGCTGGTTTAACTCTGGATTATTTTTCATCTCCTTTTCTACTCTTCCCCCCCCCCCATTGGATTTTTATGTTTGGATTTTAACTTTCTATTCCAGAAACTAGAACGTAATTTTTTCCTTTTTAAAAATCTTCTTCCCTTTCTCTCTTTTATTAAGAGAAATAATTGGATTAAGGTACATAAGTGCCTAAGATTTTTCTTTTTCCCTTTTTCTTTTTTGGAGTGGCAATTGCCTGCCTGTACTCCTTTTTTTTCTCTTTTTCTTTTTTCCTTTTTCTCTTTCCCTCTCTATAGCTAAGCACAAGATGAGCAGAAAGAAACAGCACCAGCTTCCTCAATACCAATAGTCTTTTCATCATCTGGAGGACAACGGTCAATATAATCTTACAATAGGAGAAAGAGAAGGAAGTGACATTTCAGATGATTATGTAAGGAATCCAGAAGATTGAAAAGAGAACAGAGAATATTGAGCAAAGAGCTGAGAATATTGAGCAAAGAACTGAAAAGACAGATGAGAAAGTAGAGAACATTCAACAGATGATGATGAAATATGAGGACAAAATTAAGAAAACTGAATAAGAAGATATACAAAGGAATAAGAAAATTGGAGATATTGACATTCAATTGAGTGATATTGAGAAGTGCAGATGTGAAGCATTAGGATGGGAAATTGACAGATCAGAATTCTACCTAAGATTTCAAAATGTAGAAGGAAAAGGTGAAAATCTTGCTGAAATAATGACAGAAATACTGGCAGAAGCACGAGAGATAACCAAAGAGAAGATGATGGATGGGATGAATGAAGTGTTCCGTGTACATACAAGATACGCAATGAGAAATAGACTACCAAGAGAAGTTCATATCAGATTTACTAAAAAGATTATTAAGACACAGATATTACAGGTGGCAATAGAGAAAATCTTAAAGTACAAAGATAAAGAAATTGTAGTCCTGAAACAGGTACCAAGAAAAGTAAGAGAGATGAGAAGAAAATACTTATTTTTGACTAAACAGTTACTTAAAAGAGGAATAAATTACAGATGGCTGATGGTGGAAGGCCTCTTGTTCACCTGGCAGGAACAAAGACACAGAATTGATACAGTTGAAAAAGCTGAGCTATTCTACTTAGAATATTTCAAAGGAAAGGAAGAAGAACCTGGAAAGGAAGAGTCACTAATTGCATTCCAAGAGGAGTGTATAGCAGTAATTGAAAAAGAGAAAGAAGGAGCAGTAGCTGGTGTACCCAGAGAACAACGAGAATTAAGACCTACTAGAGCAATAAAAGCCCCTCACAAAGCTTACCATGGATGAAAGAAAATTGATTACGATTAACATAAATGGACTTAATTTGGCTACTAAGAGAAGGAAAGTATTTCATAAATTAGAGAAATTAAAAGATAATATAATTTGCTTACAAGAAGTACATATTAAAAAACAACATTATATACTTAAACAAAAAAAAATAGGGAAATTATTTACATTGCTGGCACAAAGAGGTGTGGTTTTATATATTAAAGATATTATTTTGACAGAATTAATTTATACAGATGACGATGGAAGGATTTTGATGGTGGAAATAATGGACAATAATGTTAAAACACTTCTAATTGCAATTTATGCCCCGAATGATAATCAAGAAGAATTTTACAGGAAATTACATATGAAAATAATTGAATTGGACTACGTCAATATTTGTATGATGGGAGATCTTAATGGAATAGTTAATGATCGGATGGATTACAAAATGCAAAAATTAACTAAGAAAATTAGAAAGATATTACCAAACTCCTTCTTTCGAAAAACAGAAGAATTCAACTTAAAAGATGCTTGGAGAGAGAGAAATGTGGAGAGAAAGCAATACACTTTTTATTCAAACAGACATGCTTCATGGTCTAGAATAGACATGATATGGATGTCAGCAGAACTACTGGCTGATATACAAGATATCAAAATAGAAGCAAGCACCTGGGCAGATTATAACCCAATGATACTTAGTTGGAAAGGGTACAAGGGGAGATCCAGATGGACCTTAAATAATACCATATTAAAAGAAAAAGACTTTAAACAGAAAATAGAGAAAGAACTTGCTTTCTTCTTGAAAGATAATAGAAAAGAAGATACATCTTTATAGAATCTCTGAGACATAATGAAAGCCTACATAAGAGGCTTGATAATAGACTATACAAGGAAAAGAAATATAAAACAGAAAACAAACTTTCAAAATATTAGACTATGATAATAAAAAATTGGAAAAAGATTTACAGAAGTTCCCACAAAAAAGATATTAAAAATAAAATGGACATGATTAAACATAAAATGGGACTAATGGAAAAAAGAACTAGCTCAAAAAATTAAAAATACTAAACAGAATTACTTTGAAGATGCAAATAAACCAGGTAGATGGCTAGCCTATAAAGAAGGATTAGCCAACTAATAAATGAAGAAGGACATACATGCTATGGAAATGAGCAGAAAAAAATTATACAAGATGACAATGGGAAATTGTATTTTCAAGAGAATATTCAAGAAGAAAAAGTTAAGCAATATTTACAGAAAGCGAATTTACCTCAGATACCTAAAGATATTGAAACAATGCTCAAAGGGAATATAACACTGATGGAATTAACAGAAGCTTTAAAAAAACAGTATGTTGGAAAAGCACCAGGTCCAGATGGCTTACCAGCAGAATTTTACAAGACTTTTCAGGAAATACTGAATCTTCACCTATTAGAAGTTATGAATGAAGTTATGTTAAAGAAAAAAATATCCAAAACATGGACTGAAGCATACATTACACTTATACCAAAGGAGGATACAGACCTACAGCAAGTTAAAAATTACAGATCTATATCCTTATTAAATTCAGACTATAAAATCTTTACTTCAATCTTGGCAGAAAGACTAAAAAGATACTTAAATAACTTTATTCATATTAATCACAATGGATTTCTGCCAAAGAGACAAATCAAAGACAATGTGAGAATTATTTTGGATACTCTAGAATTCTACGAGGCACACCCTGAGCAGCAAATAGCTTTGATATTTTTAGACGCACAAAAAGCCTTTGACAATGTGAATTGGAAATTTATGTTATTGCAACTGGAACAAATGGGCTTTGGTAAAAAATTCATTCAAGCCATTGAAACGATATATCATGAACAAATTGCAAAGGTTTTGGTAAATGGAGAACTAACAGAGTCTATAGATATAAGAAAAGGGACAAGACAAGGTTGTCCACTGTTGCTCCTGCTGTTTGTGTTAACATTGAAAGTGTTGAATAGGAATATTAGAGAAGATAAAGAAATAAAAGGAATGAAAATTCAAAAAGAAGAGTATAAATTGCAAGCCTTTGCAGATGACCTGGTATTTATATTAGAAGACCCATTGGAAACAGCGCCTAAATTAATAGAAAAAAATAGAAGAATATGGAAAAGTAGCAGGTTTGAAAATAAACAAAGATAAAACAAAGATACTAACAAGGAATATGCTAGAAAGACAAAAAAAGAGTTGGAAGAAATTTTAAAAATGCAGGTCACAAACAAGGTTAAATATTTAGGGAAATACATCATATCAAGATGTAGTACACTGAAGGAGGACAATTATCTTAAACTCAAACAGCAGACTGTGACCAATTTGACAAAATGGGGAAACGTACAATTATCATTTATTGGGAGAATATCTACAATTAAGATGAATGTATTGCCTAGAATTTTATATTTATTCCAGACAATTCCAATCCAACAAGGGAAAGAGTTTTTTGAAGATTTAAATAGAATTGTGTTGATATATATTTGGCAGGGCAAAAAAGCAAGAATAAAACTAAAATTGTTACAAGATGCAAGAATAAGAGGAAGGTTTGCCTTGCCTAACTGAGAGTTGTATTACAGAGCAACAAATTTGATGTTGGGATGGCATGCCTTCCTTTGGTACAAGGGGACTAAAACAGGGGCACTTTAGAAGACATTATATTCATGAGGCATTGTTTTTGAACTGGGAGAAGATAAAAAGACAATATTATTCAAAAATTCCATTATGGATATCTACCATTGAAACTTTTTCTTATCTAATAATATATAAAAAAGGAACAAATAGTTAGATATGGTGAGATATTGAATGAAAAGGGTGAAATCTATGCAAGCGTTGGAAGAACAAGGTGTAAAAATGAACTGGCTTTCATATTTGCAAATATATCCAGATTTGATAAAGATGTTAAAACAAAAGGTATTTATGATAAGTTGATTGACTTAGATAAGATTTTGATGGGTACTGATGAAAAGGTAATTAAAAATCTTTATGGACACTTATTAAGATTTAAATTGGAGGAGGAACAAGTTAAAGAAACAATGATTGCTTGGGGGAAAAATTTTGGATATGGGATTGATTTAGAAAAATGGCAAAAATTGTGGTCTCAAAATTATAAAATGACAATGTCGACTGCATATAAAGAAAACTTGTATAAGATGTTTTACAGGTAGCATCCACCCCCAACAAGAATTGTGAGAATGTTTAAGAACAAATCAGATAAATGTTGGAAATGTCATCAGATACCTGGTTCATATTACCATATGTGGTGGACATGCTCGGACGCAAAGAAAATACTGGACTAAAATTTACACATGGTTGGAAAAAATGATAAAACAACATATAGACTTTAAACCAGAGATCTTTTTATTGGGGATAATACTGGAAATATACAACAAAGAATTGAAATATTTGATTGTAAATATATTAACAACGGCTATGATTGTATTTGCTAAGAATTGGAAAAACGATAAAATACCTATGCAGGAGGAAGTTATTAAGAAAATTATGGACTGTGCTGAAATGAGTAAATTGACATTTGAAATTAGAGAACAAGAAGATAAACAATTTTATATGATATGGGATTGGTTTTATCAATGGTTAGATAAAAAGGCATGGTAATGTAATAGATAATTTTGTCATAGAAATTTAATAGATTGATATAAAATATAATATAGACATATATAACCATTGGCTGAAAGTATAACAAATTTTAAGATAAAACTTGGAACATCTTGTATAAAATGATGGAATAAATAGTTTAGTCATGGATGATTAATAACTGATAAATATGTAAGCACATGTCAGTTTGACAATGTGAAAACTGATATAAACTGTGAGTAAATGACAACAAAAGAATAGCACAAAAGATTTGCAACCAACTAACACACTGTATGTATATAAAATGGAAGATGGTTTTATGTTTTGTATGTGTATTTTTTAAAAAATATTTTTTATATAATAAAAAATAGGATTAAAAAAAAGAAGTGAGCAATTATTGCAAATATCTTAGAAGCTGATATGTGTGTGTGGGGGGAAATGTGACAAACTGAAGAAAAAATTATAATTTGGACATATGCAACAGTACATGTTGTATGTCAATTTTTGAAAATGACAAACTATTAAATTGAAGCAGAATTACATAAAAGATCTACATAAAAAGCTAATAGGTGTACTTCCAGGAACCATTCTGTTCTGTCAGAAAGTAGATTGGGAATAATATAGCTTTGAAGCGATAGTCTATCCCGAGTCTGACTAGTCTAGCCAGTAGTTATAATCCAGTGGTGGGATTCAATTTTTTTACTTCTGGTTCTGTGGTGGCTTGGTGTATGTGGCATGGGAAGGATACTGTAAAATCTCCATTCAGATGTGGAATTTGCTGGTTCTCCAAACTACTCAAAATTTCTGCTATCGGTTCTCCAGAGCTGAATACCACCTCTGCTATATTCTATATGTTCAAAACTGTATCTAAATTCTATCTGCAATAAAAGTCTTCAGAAATATTATCAGGTATAATTGTTTCAGACTGATAGCCCAAATTTGTAATTTTGATAGCTTGCTTAAAGAAAATGTCAACCATTAAGAGTATACAAATTTGTCATGTGGCCACCATGATGCAAACAAATCGTCAGAAAACACCAACTTATAAAAAGAAAAAAAACATGTATTTATCCCTTCACTCACTGCATTCTTTTTTCTTGAGAAGTTTTATACACCCTATACAGGGGTGGGATTCTACTGGTTCTATAAAACCCCTTGTTAACTTTCTAAACAGTTCTGAGAAAGGGCATTGGTACTTACCTGATACGCCCATTCTCTGTGAGCTGTGAAAAGCATCCAGAGATGGGAGGTGCTTCAGTCACTTCTGGGAAGGCTGGGCTTAAAAACTCCAGGACGCTCCTCCTCCTCCACGGGACTCCTCAGCGTCCCCCAGTTTTGCGAAGACTGAGTGCCAAAGTCCAGAACTCATTACCTAATCTAGATCCCTGACTGGAACGGGACCCCATCAGATGGAAAGAAATTGGTGGGGCTGGATGCTCTTCACAGCTCACAGAGAATGGGTATATCAGATAAGTACCGACACCCTTTCTCCCATGAGCTGTTCAGAGCATCCAGAGATGGGACATATCAAAGCTTGGCCTGTCCTTAGTCTGGAACGAAATCCACTCCTATATTCTGTGGACCCTCTGCAGGACTCTTCTGCCAAATGAAGCATCCACTGAGGCATAGGCATCAATTTTATAATTTCTGACAAGGGGAGATGGTAAAGCCCAAGTTGCCGCTCTGCAAATCTCGTCTATGGAGGCCTGTGTGGCCCATGCTGCTGATGTTGCTGCACTCCTTGTTGAGTGGGCTATAATGCGCTTAGGAACTGAGATGGACTGGCATTCGTAACTTTTAGCTATGGTGGCTCTCAACCATCTACCGATGGTCGTGGACGACACCTTTTGTCCGAAAGTAGATGGGTTGAAGGATAGGAATAGAGCCTCAGATTTTTGAAATGCCGCTGTGCGGTCTAGATAGGTACATAAGGCCCTTCACACATCAAGTCTGTGCCATTTATGTTCCAGCCTATGAAATGGTTTCGGACAGAAATTTGGGAGGACCAACTCCTGCGCTCTGTGGAAGGTTGAATTTACTTTAGGAGTGAACAATGGATCCAAACGGAGAATCACTCTGTCCGAATGAAACACGCACAGGTCCTTACGCATTGACAATGCTGCCAATTCAGAAATTTTTCTAGCTGATGTGATTGCAATTCGGAAGACCACCTTATATGTCAGGAATTTAAGACTAGTGGTTCTTAGAGGCTCGAATGGACCGGTTATAAGTGCGGTTAACACCTTGTTGAGATCCCAGGTGGGATAGTGGTGAATTACAGGAGGTTGTAAGTTTGCGGCACCCTTGAGAAAACTGTGGACATGTGGATGGTGTGCTATGGAATGTAGGTCACCCCAGGTTATCACCGAGGCTAAAGCTGCCACCTATCTACGTAACGTATTTGGAAATAGGCCCTTGGTCAAGCCCTCCTGTAAAAAGCCCAATAATTGTCCTATTGATGGAGCAGTTGGGTCAATCCTAGACCCCTGGCACCAGCGACAAAAGGATGACCATGTGGCCTCGTATATACGATTTGTTAATGCCCGTCTGGATGCTTGAATCATGGCAATAGCATCCTCTGAAATTGTTGGGCTCTTAAACGGCTCCACTCAACCTCCATATGACTAGACTAAGCCATTGTGGGTTCGGGTGGAGCATCGGCCCTTGGGAGAGGGAAACCTTCGATGGTGGAATTTTCCAAGGTTGTTCTCTCGACAGGTCCTGTAAATCTGCGAACCACGTTCGCCTGGGCCAGTAAGGGGCAACCAATATCAATTCCACTCGTTCCTCCAATAACTTCTGGATCAACCTGGGTATTACAGGGAGTGGAAGAAATGCATATAGGAGCCCGGAAGGCCACTGACATCGCAGGGCATTGACAGCCTCTGCCCCCTGAGTCGGGTACCTTGAGATATAGCGGGGCAATTGGGTGTTGAGAGGAGAGGCAAATAGATCGACTACTGGGTGCCCAAACCTCCGTGCTGCTTCCTGGAAGACAGACAGGTGTATGCGCCACTCTGCCTGATCTATCGTGGCCCTGCTGAGCCAGTCTGCTTGTGTGTTTAATGCCCCTGCTATGTGTTCTGCTTTGATGGAAGACAGATTGGCCTCAGGCCATTTGAACAACTTGGTCATCTCCAGCATCAGGAGTTTGGAATGAGTACCCCTGTCTGTTTACGTGGGCCTTGGTTGTGGTATTGTCTGTAAAGACCAGAACATGGCGTGAATGGAAAAGGGGTAGAAAACTGCATAAGGCCAGGTAAACTGCTCGCAGTTCCAACAGGTTGATGCTTTGTGATTGCTCGGAAATAGACCAAATTCCTTGTGCAGTGTGGGACTGGAAGTGAGCTCCCCCTCCTACCAGGCTGGCATCGCTTGTGATCGTTACCCTGTGAGGTTCCTTGAAAGGGCATCCCCTGTTTATCATTTTTCCCGACCACCAGCGGAGCGATCGGAGAACATTGTGCGGTACCTTTATCCGGATGTTGGAGGTGGCTCTTCTGGATCGCTGGAAAGGTAGCAGGAACCATTGCAGCTTTCTAGAATGGAATTGAGCCCAAGGCACAATGGAAATACAAGAAATCAGTTTCCCTAACAATTGAGACAGCAATGCCAGGGAAACCCTCTTTAAGGCCCTGATCTCTTTGGCCAAAAACTGAATACTGTTTAACCTGTCCTGAGAGAGAAAAACCTTGCCCTCCACAGTATCTCTCACTGTCCCCAAATGAACTAGCCTAGTTGAGGGGATCAAGTGGCTTTTATCCCAATTTATGGAAAAGCCATGACCCTGAAGGGTCTCCAGAGTAAACTTGGTATCCAATTTTGCTTGATGTCTGGAAGATGACAAAATTAAAATATCATCCAGATAACATTGCAAGCAGATAGATCTGATTCTGAGCGAGGCAGTCAACGCCACGAGGACCGCAAGGTCCGAATGGCAGGGCAATATATTCATAGTGCTGATCACAATAGCAAAATCTAAGATATCTGTAGTGGGCAGGTCTGATTGGTATATGAAGATAAGCCACTGTGAGATCTATAGAGGTCATAACATCATTCTCTCTGATGCTGAGCAGAATGGACTGGAGAGTAGTCATCTTGAATTTTCAATAAACCAATGATTTGTTCAAATGCTTGAGATCCAGAATTGCCCTCCAGCCCCCCGAACTCTTTGGGACCACGAACAATAGAGAGTAAAAGCCTTGACCCCACTGTTCAGATGGGACCTCTCTAATGGCCCGAAAATGCAGAAGATGATTGATAGCCTCCTGCATCAACGTCCTCTTAATGGGGTCCGAAGACCTAGGGCTCCTAATGAAAAAGTTTGGGGGGGAGGATTGAAACTTCAGCGCCAAGCCAAACCTAATAGTATCCTTGACCCACACATCAGAGGTGGAACTGTCACATTGATCGGCAAACAGTTTTAACCGCCCTCCAATGGGAACAGCTGTCAAAGGCTCACTTGGGGCAACGAAAAAATCGGCCTCTAGTGCCTCTGGGGATTCTACTATTTTGGGCCCCTGCTGACCTCTATCGGAAGATTCAGGCCTCTCCTGTCTGAAAGTGGGCCTGTAGCCTGATATTCTCTGAGATCTGGGAACATAGTAGTAGGGGCCCTGATAGTAGGACCAAAAGGAACCCCTTCAAAATGACTGGGGCGTTCTGTTTTCAGGTCAACAAAAAAGAGGGAGAAGCACTTTTTTCTTGTTTCTATTTTCTATAAGGAGTGGCTCCAAGACACTGCCAAATAATTTATCCCCCAATATTGGGGCTGATGCCAACTTGCATTTGGTAACTTGGTAACTTTGGTAATTTGGTAACTTTGGTAACTGATGCCAACTTGCTTGGTATCCGCTTGCCAATGTCTGAGCCATAGCAGTCTCTGTGCTGATACGTGAGATGCTATGGCCTTAGATGAGAATTTGACTGCATTAAATGTGGCGTTGGCGGGGAACTCTGCGGCTGCCATAATTTTAGCTATGTCCTGGTGAGCTCTGACATTTGATGCTGGCAATATATCCCTCAGGTGGAAGAGCCATCAGAGGGAGGAATGTGTAAAAAAGGATGCAGCTGTAGCTGCCTTAATGGCCCAGGCATCAGAAATGTGCGCCCTACGGAGTGCTAATTCTGCTTTCTTTTCTTCTGGTCTCAGGGCTTCCTCGGCCTCATTAGGGAAGGTGGAAAAAGAGGCCAGAGCCACAATGGGTTCATCCACCTCAGGCGTTTTGAGGAAATTTGCAAACTCTGGTACCAAATTAAAGTATCATTTATCATACCCTATTGGGGCTGGGTATGATGCTGCTGATGCCCATTGATTTTGTACTAATTCAGCAAACATACAAGGGAGAGGGATAGTTTCCGCTTCATTGGCCGGTTGCGAGAATATTAGGTCCTGGGATTCGTCCTGAGACTCTGTTGGTAATGGATGAGGGTCAGATGTGCCTAGTTTGGCAGTGTTCTTTGCCTTGAACAGTAAAGATTTAAAGAGGTATGGACGAAAAAGTCCAGAAAAGGTAGGCTGGTCTGGAATGAAGCCTTCGTCATCGAACATTTCCCATTCTAGCGGGTCAGTCTCTGACAGTCCCAAGTCCATCTGATGGATCGAGCCCCCCTCCATGGAAACCTCCTGGTCCTCAAAGTCCACCTCCTCCCGAAGACCCTGGGCCGTTATATTGGGAATATTGGGGAGTACCTGAAATTGATGTTGTTGGGTATGCCAAAAGGAGTGGACGGACAGGGATCCTGCATCCGAAGCGGTTGAGAAGTGTCTGGTCTGGATGGATTGCTGAACTCTGGTCGCAATGCCCCTTTGAATCGCCATCGCCATCCATTGCCTCATTTTGATGGGAATAGACTCAGGTAATCCCTCCTCTAGCCTTAGGCCGGTGGCTATAGGGGTGAATGTTGACTCTGGAATTGGCCAGCCAGTGCTCAATGGAGGAGACGTGCCGATGGAGGGTTGTCTAGAAACAGCCTGTCTGGGCTGGGTAGATAAGTCCAAGGGCCCCATCAACGTGTTTGGGGTCTGATCAGCCATAGCCATCTTGTCTGCCTCCCTGGCTTGTTTTTGCAATTGTCTTTCCAATGTTAGGTGCCTTCTATGAGCATCCTTATCTGCTGCCTTAGAGGCCTTTTTGGGGCCCACAGGCTTGTCTCAGGACTTACTTGGCTTGGAGCGGAAAGCGTTGTCACATTCCATTTTGTATGATGGATTGTTTTGCCTCTGAATGTAAAATTATTTTATTTTATTTATTTATTTTTTAAAGTTATTATGATTAGTGTTGATACTGTGGTAGAAAATTGAATTTTGGGGAGATGGCTGCCCCTGCAGGTGAAATTCGAACGTTCCTCCAGGAAGGTAAGACTGTATATTTATAGGAATAATAGGTTAACTGGAGAACAGTATCTAAGGGTCCCCAGCAAGTGAAACCCCCAGTGCTCCAAGTGAGAGAAAAAACTCCGGATCCCTGGTGCCCAGCAAGGGAAACCAGCTATAACAGGCCCTGATGTGACTCCTTGTCTGTCAGAGACAAACACCCGCAAAAAACTGTCACTCGCAATTTCCGAGTGAGTAAATGATCCAAAGGTCAATGCACAGAAATGCCTGTATAATGAGTAGTCGTTTAGATCAATGTTAGCCAGAAGGATAGCCAAATCCAGAAAGGGCACAGTGGTAAGTTACTACCTCGGTCCCCAGCAAAGGAAACCAGCGAGGAATTGAGGCTATGGTAATAAGGCGCGAAATTGAGGCAGCCGTTGAAAAGGGTGGGAAGCGGAATCACTGGTGTTAAGCTTGATTCATCTGAGAGTCGCTGCTGCTGCTGCTGCTGCTCTAATTGCAATTTGAGCACTATCAGGAGAAAACAGCAAAGCCAGGAAAAGTGTGGCTGCGAGTGATCCGTTCCAATCGCAGAGCAGAAGATCAGAAGGTTAGATAAGACTGTTTCCTGAGGCAATAGCCTCAAGCTGCCTGTGGAGTGGCAGGCTCCGCTAATTTACGAGGGAAGCTGATCGGAAGGGTAGATAAGGCTGTTTCCTAAGGCGAAAGCCTCAAGCTGCCTGTGGAGTGTCAGGCTCTACTAATCTACAAGGGAACCAGTTTTAGAATTATTACTTTTTGAATAAATCGAGGGGAAAGCCTGAAAAGCCGAATTAAATGGTGAAGGGTTTTAAAGATCCAACCTGAATTTGAGAAAAGCTGTTCCAGTCAGGGAGTGCACAACCTCTTACCATGAAGGCTGAGCTAAAACTGGGGGAGGCTGAGAAGGAGTCCCGTGGAGAAGGAGCATCCTGGAGTTTTTAAGCCCAGCCTTCCCAGAAGAGACAGAAGCACCTCCCATCTCTGGATACTCTGAACAGCTCATGGGAGAACAGGTAGTTAGAAGAAATCTTTTGTTTTTTTCCATCCGTATTATATTCTTGGCAGTATGCCTAGAATTACTGGCTCTGCAGGAGATTTTTTTTCTTTTTTCTTAAAGGGGTAGGGTTATTTTAAGCTTTTTACACTGTTGTTGGGAGGAGATACTCCCCTGGATATACTTCCAGCCACATGCAACAATCAGCACTTTAAAGATATAATTGAATAACTGGAAAGGAGCTTTTAATGACAAGGAACCAGGATGAGTGACATTCAGAAAGGCTTTTTGGCTAGCTAGAAAGATTGAAATTCAAATATGGGTTTACAAATCCTTTCTGAGTTTTGGTCTAAAACTGGTTTTTGGTGAAGTTTAATCCTGTGTTTATTGATGGGATAATTTTCCCTATTCAACTTTGTTTGGAAGGAAAAGGGTTAATATCTGTTTGTTCTGTAATTGGTTCTGTAATTGGTTTAACAAGCAACAGATAATGTTGTGATTTAATTATCTGTATTGTGTTTGAATTTTTTCCTGTCTCATGGTTTCTTTATCGATTTGGGAAGGGGGTCTTCCTTTACTGCTTTAGTAGTTCCTGGCACTGTCCTTTTGGGATGTACTTCCAAGAGGCGGGATACAAGCTTGACACTAATATTTTTACTGCCTTTCTGGGGGGAATGTGACCTTTCCTTAAATCTGGATGATTTCCTTAGGATATCATGTGAGGTGAGCAACTGGTATCTTTAAGTGGTGCAAATGGTTCTAAGGATTGTTTTTCCTGGGTGTGCTCTTTCTGGAGAGCTTAAATGACCTCTGGATTTCACTTTATGAGCAAGAATTGGCTGCCGATAGTTATCAATGCATTTTAACTATTTTAATTCCTCAAGGTGCTCTGGCACTCTGCCTGATTTGTAAGTCCAGGTTGCAGGTATTTTAAATCGATCGGTATTTAGGGCAGGCTTTTTTGCAAGCAAAGAAGCTTTTTGTATTTTTGTACAGGTAATCCTTGACTTACAACAGTTCATTTAGTGACCATTTAAAGTTACAATGGCACTGAAAAAAGTAACTTATGACTGTTTTTCACACAATCGTTGCAGCATCCCCACAGTCATGAGAAGCCAGGCGAGGAGAAGCGCCCCTTGAAATGAGTGACATCGAATTGGCCATACCCACCCAGTCACATGACCACCAAGCCACACCCACCAACTAAGACACACCCAGTTGTTAAAGACACAGAACCGGTTGTTAAAAATTCTGAATCCAACCCCTGACCCTATATGAGACTTAGATTTATTTTGGAAATACACAATTCTGCTCTGTACCAATTCCACTGATTTAATTTTCAAACCAAAAACTTTAAGTAATGAATGGGCAAAGAGCATAGTAGTTATCAATGGAAATGTCTGTGAACATATTGGTGCATATAAGCATTATGATACAGGCAGTCCTTGAGTTAAAACAGAGCTTGCCCATTACAGTTGAAAGTGGGATGCCATCAAGAGAACTGCCTTGCTTAAAAAGTCCCCATCCCTGCTCTTCCCACATTAAATGAATTGGTAGATCATTAACTAGAATATTGAGTGGCTTGGGGTGGAGGAGACCCTAGTGCAGACACATACCCACCTGCCTCCTCTGGCTTCCCCCATCCCCTAAAATACCAATTCTCCACTTCTCTGCTTGGGGTCCCCATAGCACCTTGGATCTCCTCAACCATACCCCTATCACTGATTGTTCACTTAGTTTTCGATGATCTTCAGAGCTCAGATGATTGGGATATGGAAGGAGAACAGGTTGCTCCATTGCTGGGCTACATGGAAGAATTCTACAAGTGGCCGTCTTTTTATGAGACATTAGGAAAGCTCCTGGTTTTCCTTTCCTTGCTAGCTGCTGGCCTTGCATCCTCAGCATTAGCAGTGTATCATAGTTAATCCTGGGAGAGAAAAGACTAGTAACTAGGCAGGAAGGAGACCATGAGGATTTCTTTTTGCTGGCAGTGGCATTGCCCTCATCATCAATGTTAGCTGTGATATGCTGCAAAAATGAAGGCTAGTGACCAGCAAGGAAAAGAAAACCAACACCATCGTCTGAAAAAAGATGGCTACTTGTGGAATTCTGCCGCATGGCCTAGCAATGGAGTGGCCTGTCCTCCTTTTGTACCCCTGCCTTCTGAGTCCTGGAGATCTCCAAAAAGCAAGTGGGGGATGGGGGAACAATGGGGAGGGCATGTGAAACCTGATGGACTGAAAAAATAGATCTGGTGCTTATGAGGACAAAACAGAACAAGATGGGGTAAATCAGTGGGGGGGGGGGGCATGTTGCAGCATCTTTGCAATCAGTCCTAATAGCAAACAACTGCAACAGATTTAACTGTGGGACTGAGTTGTAAGTACCTTTACAAGATTTGTCATAACTTTGACTTTTGATAAGTAACCTCTCATAAGTTGAGGACCTCCTGAGAGGGCTGAAGACATGCCTTAGTATCTAACATACTCAATTTTAACACACTGAATCTATAGTCCTGCTGCTTACTCTAGTCTATGGACCTACTTATCAGATAACAAGTGTAGCCTTACACTAATAACATGGCAAGTACATGGAGGGGGAATTTCTACATGGACTTGGATATAATGTTAGTCCATTTAGGGAAAAATACATCAATTTGGTGTTGTCATTCAAGTACTGGCCTAGAAACCAGGAGTCTATGAGTTCTAGTTCTTAGTCATGAAAAACTAACTGGGTGACTTTTGGCCAGTCACGATCAGCCCAATTCATCTCAAAGGGCTCTAGTTATGGTTATGGTAAAATAATGGAAGGAATACTTTTCCTTATTCCTTCTACCTGGAGGAAAGGTCAAACAGAAAAGGCTTGCATACCATTACCCTTTTAGTATTGTCCTTGAAATATCATTCCCCCAAAAAGGAAAAATAAAAAGGAAAAAGTTTCAGATTTTATTTTGTTAGGGAATCCCACAAGCCAGTAATCTTAGTTGAAGGTTCTTAAAACCCCACAATTTGCTTAATTATTCCTTTGGATAAAAGTGCTCAGATAGGAATATCCGGCAAATTTGCAGAAACTCATTTATAAACAATTACTTCAAAATTTACAGCAATTAGTTTATTGTTATACGTATAGGTAATCCTTGATTTACAACCATTGGCTTAACCATTCAAAATTAAAATGGCACTGTATTTAGTGACTTATGACCGGCTCTCACAGTTATGACCATTGCTGTATCCTCATAGTCACTTGATCAAACTTCAAATTCTTGGCAGGTGGCATGTATTTAGAATGGCTGCAGTGTCCTAGGGTCCCAAGATTGTCATTTACAACTTTTTTAGGGAGCTTCTGACAAGCAAAATCAATGGAAAAACATTGAACAACTGCATGATTTACTTAATTATAGTGATTTGCTTAATAACCATGGCAAAAAAGATAATAAAATAATGTATGACTCACTTAACAATTGCTTTCCTTATCAATGGAAATGTTGGAATTGTGATTGTAAGTTGAGGACTTCCTGTACCAGTTATTTTAATGTCAATAATTTAAAACAAAAATAATACCAATAAAATATTTCTTCATTTTATTTTTAAGAGACTACTTACTGGCAAAAAATGTAAAAGAAAAAAACAGACAGGTTAAAAACATGATAGATGTTCTCACATTAAACCAGTGTTTTATTTCTGTAATGTATTTTTAAATAACAGCAACTAGTCCTTTATGTTACAGAGAACTTTGAATGTATTTTTCACAAAAACAAAATAAATGCAATCACCTAAGAATCCACACTTCTCAATGATCTGTAGAAACCTACCTTGAATCAGCAGCATGCAATAGGAATTTAATATCTCACTCTTTAAAAAGCTAAACCTCTAAACTTTAATGCATACCCAAGGAATCACATATTTAAGTTTCTTCCAGTTTTTCTAAGCAAAACAACCTTCTGATTGACTTAAGACTATATAGGTGTATGTATGTATGTGTGTTTTAGTGCCATTGAAGTTGATGTTGTGACCTGTGGTTTTAATGTG
>BLBF01000037.1:15145890-15159896 GCA_015471245.1 Laticauda colubrina
AACCACAGGTCACAACATCAACTTCAATGGCACTAAAACCCTAGCCACTATAGAAAACCCCAGCCACAGAATCATCAGAGAAGCCATAGAGATTGAAAAAAGACCTGAAAGCATGAATAGAAGAGATGATCCCACCAGACTGTCAATCATTTGGAAGCCTGCACTCTCAAATAGAAAGATCTCCACACCACAAGCCAGGCAAACACCTGGGCACAAACAGACTCCCTCTGATGCCTCCAGCTCAAACACACCCCCACCAGGCACCCAGGTGAAACCTAGCTTCCTAATAGATAACAGCTGTCCTTTCACGCGAAGTCAAGCTGCACTGAAAGCCTCCAATACAGGAACAGAGTGTTGCCAGCCAATCAAAGCCACAAAACAGACAGAAGAAACCAGAAACACCAATCAAACAAACTCCAAGTCCAATAAACACAGACCAAGACTCCCAACCAATCAGGATGTAGAAAAAAAACATCCTGCCACAATAATAGGTTAGCCTCAAATTTAAAACCAATGGCTGTGAGACCCTGACCCACATACAAACTCAATACAGAAGCCTGATGATGGCAGATGAGATTCTGCTGAAACGTTGCTACAACTTTAAAAGCACTACAATGACGTGGGATAATACCCAAAGGAAGATGAACTGCATTCATATATATATATATATATATATATATATATATATATATATATATATATATGTGTGTGTGTGTGTGTGTGTGTGTGTGTGTGTGTGTGTGTGTGTGTGTAGATAAATCCATTTTTATCTTTACATTGGAGAAAAATCAGAGCAGTTAAATCTTATTTTTCAAAAATAGTTTAAAGTTTCTCTAGGAACAAAGATTGTGCTAATATACTGTATAAAATCTATTGGAAAAAAAATTAAAAGTACACAATACCTCACTGGGCTGATGCCAAATATTGAACTGTCATGTAGTTTTAGTATTTTGTTATAATTAATGTTCCATTTACATACAGTCCAGGGATGATTTGCTTAAAATTGACACCAGATAGACTTCATTAAAGAATGTAGTTTATTTTTTAATATTTTAAGCAGAGCTCTTTAAAACACCAAAAATAATTCAGCAACTGTTCTTCATAAAAAAATATTTATTAAAATCAGAGTACTTAGTACCTTTACTTCTCAAATGTTTCCACTGACACCCATTATAATGCTAATAAAAAATCTTTGCAATTGTAACAATAATCTGAAATGCATTCAGCACAATTCAATATTTTTGCTTCACAATGAACAATGATTTTCATTAATCTCCCTCCCCCCACCTTTAATGGCACTTTTTCTTATCCATATTTTCAGAATGCACACCAGAGTTCTATTTATGGATGGGTGCAGTTTAATAGCAGGAGTTCTAATACTTTACCAAGTGCAATTTGCAACATGAATTCTTAAGTAAAATAATATTCACAGATAAAGACTTGGTGGGCTGTTCTCACATTAAATCACATTTTTATTTCCACATAGATGAGCTGAACAATGTTTTATTGTTATGGATCTAAAGGAAACATTTTAAAACTCTCTTGGAGTCTGAATGAGTGCTATTCCATTGCAATGTAATGTATTTAAACTTCTATCAGGAATAGTATAGGTTATCTCTGGATAGCTATTCAAAGCATACCAAAAGGGTATTGATGTTTATCAGTTTATTGTTGATTAAAATGGTACTTAATCACCTTTGCTGCTAAAATGTACTAGATTAAGGTGGAGAAAGAGCCTCACCCAGAGCCCATATTTCTGATTGCCCAATTCTCCTCTTTCCTTAATGCACGTGCATTCAAATCAATGCCGGTTTATATATTTTGTTCCAATGGACTAAAGGTATACATTTCATCAATATAGTTTTCAATAAAATAAACATAGACGATAGGAGCAGCATACTGACGATCATTTATAGATTTTTCTTGTATTTGTTTCCCCTAACCTGATGAAATGGGGCAACAGATTTAAATAAAAAGCAAAATAATTTTCAAAGATGTTAAATCTTGGTAAAGTTTACATTGACTTAAGCTTTATTTTAAGGATAGATATTCCAAAAAATAATGGTCAGGAACGAAGAATAAACCTGTATTTCACACACTGTCAGGTGTGAAGAACCACATCCACACACAGAGGTTTCAAAATTACTGATTTATTGCTGAAGCCTAAGCACAGGAATTTTCTCAAACAAACTTGTTCAAGGGGAATTGGACTTTGTTCTCTTCTGACTAAGTGGAGACTCTAAACTGGTTTGTCTCAACTCCTCCTGGCTCTGCCAGTCTCTCTCCTGTATACTCTACTATTCCAATTCCTTTTTAAAAAGGACATTATCACTAAATATATGACATAAGTAAATTTAAAAAAATTAAGATTCCGCATTTCCCAATTCCGATTTGTAGATATTATTGACAAAGTATTAACTGTTTATGTAACTATTGGAAATAACCCTTGCATGGACTATTTTCAATTATTAGAATTTTCAGAGTTTAATTTCCAATGAAAAAAAGAGTCACTTTGACAAATTGATGGTTTAATGTTTATAATGTAAAAGGGAAGTTATTAAGAATGGTACCCTCTTAATCATTGCTAAGACAGATTTTGTTTTCATCCCAAATGTATGATTAACTGAATAGGTTGAAAACTGAATAGGATGAGATATGAAATCAAAAATATAATTTATTCCAGATAAATCCTACCATTCCAAGAGATGCATATAACATTTCGGCTGTGAATTCAGGAGAATAAATGGCAAATTCAGTCACAACATGATTATAACCTTATAAAAATGTATGGAGCTCACATCAAATCTCTAGCAACATTCTAATTAAATCAGTTTAAAATAGAATTGTTATTATCTTGGTAAAACTAAAAATACAAAAATACAAATTATGAGAAAAAGACAGCACAGTAGTTTATCTTACACTGGTCTACAAATTTTGGGAAATTATTAACCCCTGAGATAAAATGTATTAATTTTATATGTTTTGAAGTGATGAATTAGAAAACAGGTGATAAAGAGCATGAATTAGTACAACTTCTGGGCTATCAGGAATAGGCTATCCCTGCCCAAAACACAAAGAATTAGGGGCGACCCTGTGTATCTATATTAAGCAAGAATTGCAATGGCTGAAGGAGAAACTATAATTCTGGGTACTAGTTGTGAAATTTAGATATGAGGAGTTTGAATAAATATTGGTAAATGTATACATTCCTCCAAACACACCACTGTATTATAACTCTGACTATTGGACCCGTTTAAAAGTTATACTACCAACTGTATCCTCAAGCCATAATTATATTGCTTGGAGATTTTAATGCTAAATTACAGGGGTGGGTTGCTAGGGGTTCAGAAGAGCCCCTAGCGAAGAGAACTCCCAAATCCCATTCCTGGCTGGCTCTGTCCCTCTCGCCCCTCCCAGGAGTCGCCACGCAGCCTGTTTTGGATGCAGGTAAATGCAGGACATGCACAGAGGCTTGGGGAGGGTGAAAATCGGGCCTCCCGGAAGTTCAGGAAGGCTGGAAATGGGTCCGTTTCTGTCTTCTAGAGAGCCTCCTGCTGTTTTCGTCCTCCCAGAGGCTCGAGGAAAACCTCTGGAGCCCAGGGAGGGCAAAAACACCCCACCATGGTGCAGGAGGCTGACTAGGCCACGCCTACCATGGCCACGCCCACACAGCAACCAGGCAGAGAACTCTAAAATTTTTGAAGCCCACCCCTGCTAAATTAGGTCCATCTTTGCTTGAGTTTGCTCAAAAGAAAGGATTCCCAAATTCATCCTCAGTGGATTCATCCTGAGTGGTTTTCTAGAGACAACAAAAGTAATACTGCTGGTCTGTTCCTAGTCTCTTTAATTTTTAAAGGTAATCTTCAAATCCTGGAAGGTAAGAATAATAATTACATATACCCTTACGCTTACCACTCAGCCCATTCAAATAGCATGCTAGATCTCTTCTGTGTTTCAAGAGATAAAGTTGATCTCTTTTCAGAGGTTACTGTTTATATAAGACAGGGGTCCCCAAACTTGGCAACTTTTAAGACTTGTGGACTTCAACTCCCAGAATTCTCCAGCCTCTGGAGAATTCTGGGAGTTGAAGTCCACAAGTCTTAAAGTTGCCAAGTTTAGAGACCTCTGATATAGGTGATGAAAATGATCATCAGCCTGTGAGTCATTCAGATTTAAGATCGTATAACAGGGCCAACAGATGACTCACTAAAAACATAGAGGTGACCAAAAATAAAAGGTTAATTTGGGCTAAAGTGGATATTTAAAGCGCTGAGAGGCATTAGCTCTCAGCGCTGGCTTTTCATGGATTTCCCGTTCTTGCTGCTGTTAATCCTAATTCCTCATAATAAAACTAAGACGTGGCTGCATCAGAAAGTGAGTACTGTTTGCTTTGTGTGAGCAACTGATCAGGGGTTCAGAAGCAGCTGAGACCTTGTAGGTCTTTAAGTCCAACCCCCCCACCCAAGCAGGAGCCCTTAAACCAGTGGTGGCCCGTGCTGATAATTGCACATGTGGTTACCTGCTCGTGCTCGCATGCCATCACCCAGAAGGCAATGTGTGTGGCTTCCATGCCTCCTGCGCATGCGCAAGCAACCCTCATGACTCATGCGACCCACAATTCTGCACATGTGCATGTGACTCACGACACATGCTGTGCACTTCTGTCCCTGCGACCCCCTCATGCACGCCGCATGCTTCTGCACATGCATTGAGTGTCTCCTGCGTACCGCTGCGTCCCCGCACATGCATGCCAGATAACTGACAATCAGTTGTTGGGTGGGTGGCGTGCACGCATGTGCAGTATATGTTTTCTGAGCGAGTGCTCGTGTGCCGGCAATAATGGCTCTGTGTGCCACTTTCTGAAAAATGGCTATCCAATCTTTTCTTGAAAGCTTCCAGTGATGAAGCACCCAAAACTTCTGAAGGCAAGCTGTTCCATTGGTTGATTGTTCTTACTATCAGAAAATTTCTCATTTACAGGTTAAATCTCTCTTTGTTCAGTTTCCATCCATTATTCCTTGTCTATCCATCAGGTGCTTTAAAAAATAGCTTGACCCCTTCCTCCCTGTGGCAGCCCTTCAGATATTGGAAGACCACTATCATGTCTCTCCTGGTCCTTCTCTTCACTAGACTAGCCATGCCCAGTTCCTGCAATTGTTCATCGTATGTTTTAGTCTCCAGTCCCCTAATCATCCTGGTTGCTCTTCCCTGTACTTTTCAAGAGTCTCAACATGCTTCTTATAGTGTGCTGACCAAAACAGGATGCAGTATTCTAGGTGTGGTCTTACTAAGGCTTTATATAGAGTGGTATTAGTACCTCATATAATCTTGATTGTATCTTTCTGTTAATGGAACTTTTTTTGGCTGCCGCTGCACACTGCTAGCTCATATTTAATTAAGATTCCAATATCGCTATCACAGTTACTGCTATTAAGCCCAGTCTATATGTGTACTTTTGGTTTTTCTTGTCTAAGTGTATGACTTAATTTTTCTCTTCATTGAGTTTCATTTTGTTTGATAGGGCCCAGTGTTCAAGTCTGTCAAGATCTATCTGGATCCTATCATTTTAGGATGTTATGTTGGCCATTCCTGCCAGTTTGGTATTATCCGCAAATTTTTATTCCCTCATCTAAGTCATTTATGAAGATATTGAAGAGTACTGGGCCCCACTACTTACTTCCCTCCATGTAGATATAATACCATTAAGGACTACTTGTTGATTACAGTTTGTCAGCCAGTTACAAATCCATCTGATGGTGATGTTGTCTATCCTATATTTTTCTAGCTTACCAAGGAGATTGTGGTCTATCAAGATCAGACAGGTGTTTTTATTATTATTATTATTATTATTATTATTATTATTATTATTATTATTATTATTATTAATTTTAACTTTTATTTCGAGTCTATTTTTTACAGCTTTGTTTTTGGTAGGTTGGTAGGTTTTGGTAGGTTTCTTTTTGTGTGAAGACCAATGCAAAGAATGAGTTAAGCAGCTCTGCTTTCTGTCTGCTGCCTATTACTTCCTTGCCGTCTTCTCTCTTTAATGGACTGTTTCCTTGATTTTTATTTTTTGTTATTTATAGGTTGGAAGAATTTTTTTAAATTATCTTTGACTGTTGTTGCAAGTCTTTGTTAATTGAGCCTTTGCTTTCCTAACTTCGTCTTTGCAGATTCTAGCTATCTGCTGATATTCTGTCTTAATTGTATCCCTCTTTCCATGTTTTGTACTTGTCCTTTTTGTCTTTCAATTTGTCAGAGAGATCTTTGTACAACCGTGCTCGTTTCTTCTTGGGTTTCTTGTTTTTCTTTCTCAGTGGTATTGTGCTGGTATAGGCTTTTATGATCATATTTTTCAGAGTTTCCCAAGATTTTTGAGTTGTTTTCCCCTTTAGGATTTTCATCCAAGGAATCTTTACTAAGTCCTCTCTGAGTTTGTTAAAATCGGCTCTTTTAAAATCTAAGATTCTGGTATCATTATGTTCTATTGCTTGTGTTCGCAGGGTATCTTCAGGTATCAGGGTATCTTCAATTATGTCAGGGTAATTGAAGTCCCTCATTACTGCTGTAGTTTCCTACATATTCTACATTTCCTACATATATTTATTAATTGGTTAGCAAAAAAAATTTTCTGCTTGATTGGGTGGTCTATAGTGTACACCTATGGCTATGTCATTCTTTTTTTTTCTTTTATGCATATGCATTCTATGAGGTTTCTGACTTTGATTTCATGCATTTCTGTAGCAATATGGTAGTACTTTACATACAGTACAACTCCACCTCCTCTTTTATGGGGTCTGGGATTTTTGAACAATTTGTATCCTTCTATCAGTAAGTTCCAGTCATGGATTTTATCCCACCAAGTTTCTGTTATTCCAACTATCATATCTACCTTCATGTATTAATAGTTGTTTGTTCCCCAGACTTTGTGCATTTGTACATAGGGACTTGAAATCATTATATCTGACCCTGGGTATGCTTCCTATGTCTCCTATTTAGTGTTTGAGTGGGCATTGGTAAATTTACCTGAGAATGCCCTTTCTATCTATGCTGCTATAGAGCCCAGGATGAGTTAGACTTCTCCTGATGACATCATCAAGCTGGGTCTGTCTTGTATAAAAGGAGCAGCCTGTGGGAGTCTCCCCAGCTTTGGCGAAGGTACTTGACAGACTTTAGTGAGTATTGACTTTAGTGACAATAACATACGAGGGCTATCCCCAAATAGATTACGTTTTGCAATAGAAAAAAAACAAAGTGTAGGAAATTTTTTTTATTATATACACTTGAAAGTGACACTTAAATACTACTTTTCAACATATTCACCAAACAAATTGAGGCACTTATCATAGTGGTGAACAAGCTTTGTAATTCCATTGTCATAAAATTCAGCCGCCTGAGATTTGAGCCAGTCAGTCACACCTGCCTGCAGTTCCGCGTCGTCATCAAAGCACTGTGTTCCAAGCCAGGTCTTCATCCTCAGAAACAAGTGGGAGTCGCTTGGTGCAAGATCGGGACTGTAGGGCAGATGAGGAAAAATCTCCCACTTGAAAGCATTCAGGACTTCTCGAGTGCGATTTGCTGTGTGTGGTCGGGCATTGTCATGCAAAAACAAAATTTTTGAGCTTAACTTTCCTCTCTACGCTTGTTCTGAATTGCTTTTCTTAGTTTTTGCAACGTTTCACAATATCTCAGAGTTTATTGTTGCACCATGTTCCAGAAAATTGATAAGAAGCACACCTTGCCTATCCCAAAAAACAGTCGCCATAATCTTCCTTGCAGAGAACGTTTGCAAACATTTTCTTGGTTTTGGGGGGGAATTTGTGTGCCCCCACTCCATAGACTGCAACTTGGTCTCGCTGCAGCCACTCTTCACTGTATATTATAAGAATAATATTTTTGCCACTGGATTTTACAAAGCATTTTCTATTTGAGATATCTAGTAGAGGTTCTGAATTCATAGTGCATTCTGCATATTATAATATTACAATCCAGAAGCAAATTCAAGTAGAAAATTGTATGACTTGATAAATAAGTGTACATAATATCTACGTTCCTTTACGGAAGAAATAAATTGTCATTGGAAATAACATATGGTATTTAAAAGACTGAGGAGCAAGCCACTATCTTAAACAACTTTTATCCAGTGCTGAATACAAATATGACTTATTTATTTGATGTCAATACCAATCATTTGACTCAAAAAAACCAAATGAGATAATGCCTATAATATCTTTTTGCCAAACTAATTTACTGCCCTTTGACCACAAGCAACTAAAAAAAGCCAATGCAATCCTAAGTTGCATGAACAGAGGGATACAATCGAGATCAAGTGATTGCTTGATTACTCTATAAAGGTTCAGTAAGACCACACCTAGAGTACTGAATCCAGTTTTGGTCACCACACGATAAAAAAGATGTTGAAACTCTAGAAAGTGTGCAGAGAAAAGCAACCAGGATGATTAGGGAACTGGAGACTAAAACATACGATGAACGATTGCAGGAACCAGGCATGTCTAGTCTAGTGAAGAGAACAAGGGGAGACATGATAGTAATGTTCCAATATTTGAGGGGCTGCCACAGAGAGAAAGGGGACAAGCTATTTTCCAAAGCATCTGAAGACCAGACAAGGAATAATGGATGGAAACTGAATAAGGAGAGATTTAACCTAGAAATAAGGAAAAACTTTCTTACAGCGAGAACAATCAACCAATGAAACAGCTTGCCTTCAGAAGTTTTGGGTGCTTCATCACTTGAGACTTTCAAAAAGAGATTGGATTTCTATTTGTCAGAAATGGTGTAGGTCTCCTGCTTGGGTGGTGGGTTGGACTAGATAACCTACAAGGTTTCTTCCAATTCTGTTAATCTAATCTATTATTTTTCAAAATAGCTCAGGCAAGTGCTCACTCATAAAATTAACTAGTATATTGAGTCAGCATTTCTATAAATGAAATCAAACTCCAACTTTTCTTCTAACTTTTCCTCTATACAGGCTGGATTAAAAAGAGTCGGGAGTCTTTTCTTCCTTATGAAGATTTAAAGGACATAAACAGTGAGAGAAATAAGTAATTTCCTCAATATTTATGTCATTCTCTATGTTTTCTTGTTCTCAAATAAAGACTCTCCATATTTGAAGGACATAAACTGTTTAAAGAACATAAACAGTGAGAGAAATAAGTAATTTCTTCAATATTTATGTCATTCTCTATGTTTCCTAGTTCTCAAATAAAGACTCTCCATATTTGAAGGGCTGTTATAGGAAAAGATAACATTTTACACCACTTGTAGGAAATTTGGAAGAAAGATGGAAACACTAAGAGAAACTGCTGCTCTTCCCTCACCTTCCCTGATAATTTCTCTAAAGAAGTTAATGTTCTTTTTTCCCCAATCCACTAGAAAGAATACAAAGCAAGAAAGGATTGCTAATTTTTTTCTCATGGTCAGCTGCAGTTGAATAAGAAAAGAACCATGGTTACATCTAGATTGCTACAGCTCTGTGAAAATTATTCTGCCCATTCTTTAAATTCCCTACACTTTACACAAGGATAGGAGTGAAACTGGAAGCAACTGATAGGTCAAGTTAATTCTTGTAAACTTCTAAGGATAGGTCTACCATGTAATAATAATTAAACCAATGATGTATTATATTTGAAAGTTCATGCCAATATAAATTAAACCATCAAACTCAAGTATCAAACTCAAGGGTATCAAACTCAAGGCCTGGGGCCAGATCTGGCCTGTGGGGTGATTAGGTCTGGCCCAGAGGGCCACCCTGGAAACGGCGAAAGACTGGCCTGCGGTGCCTCTGCCAGCAAAAACAGAACTCGGGTGGGCTGCACACAGCCCTCTTGAGCTCTGTTTTCATTGGCAGAGGGTTACTTACAGGAGGCCGTTGCAGCCAAAAACGGAGCTCAGGAGGCTGTTTTCTCTGGCCACCACAGGTACCCCTGACATGAGTGATGTCAAGATGACCACACCCACTCTGGCCCCCGAGGTAAAATACAATCCTGATGCGGCCTTCAATGAAATCGAGTTTGACACCCCTGAATTAAACTGATGGTTTTTATTATGGTCAGTTCATGTTATAATAAATTAGAGGTAGCAATGAAAATTGCCATGGAATAAATGTGCTTTGTCAGGGAATACACCATGCCTCTCCATACATCCCTGCACACTATTAACAAAAATGAGTACAGAAGACAAACTCCTACATGAGTGTTCCCGAAATATTATAATATTAGTATTTGATAAAATGTATTCTTTCTTGTGAAAGTTCATACTACAATTAATTACTTTAAGATTTTTTGCCTACATTTTCTCTAATGTTTGGTTAATGATTAATGCTCTCACTGAGTCCCTTCTCCAGCTGGCCCACCTCTCTTAACTGCTTTTTCTATTGCCCATTACTATCATCTCTTTGGGTCTAATCTGAATCACTGCCCAGGCATACTGAGCAGTGGCAATTATTCGTTTTGTTTTCTAAATCCTTACTTGCTTAAAGAAGAGGCAATGAAAACAAGAAAACAAAAAAACAAAAAAGAGGAGGGAGACAGATTTAGGAGATTTTAGCTGGTAGAGGTGGCATTCTATCCTAGAGTATTGACCCTAGGTTGGTACCCAACACCTATCAATTCTTGATAACAGTTTTTCAAAATGCTCTTTCAAACCTCTTTACATATTTAGATTAATTTACTAAAGATATATTAGTATTATATATTAGTATTATATATTAGTATTATATTAGTCTTGTAATAATCATTTGTGTACTAGAATTTGAACAAAGAATGAATGTTATCTGAAAACATTTAACTATTCCAAGTAGAATACCTTGTTCCTTTTGGTAGAAAAATAGAATATTTCTGTTCATATGAAATATGCAGTATTTAATAACATATGTCATCCTGAAAATATCTGGAGACCAATATGCTTTCATGTTAGCACTTTAATAGTGCTAATACATTTCAAAGATTGGGATTTCAGATATTGATCCATATTTAATTTTTTAACAGGTCATTGATTTTATTCAGTAAAAATGTGCTATTTATTGGAAGAAGAAATGCCTGATAACAGTGAGCTTGATACAGGGACAGAGTTAATGAGTTCTTTCATCTTAATACCTTGTGGCTATTTTATGTAATTCACTAAAATGCAAGTTTTCAGAATGGAAAATATATCCCTCAGAAACAATGACAACGCAGAAGTAGATCATAAATATTTCAGTACAGAAAATTCTTTATGGATTATTAGTATATTTATTAATATCCTAGGTTTGCTTCATATTCTACAATGTAAATATGTGTATGATTTCTTGTATTTAACTGCCTGTTCATGTCAGTAATATATATTCTTCTTTATAAAGAAATAGAATAAGCTAAATAGTTTGGAGGGACATACAAAGGCTCTCTAGCCAGAGGCCCATGGGAAACTAAACTGCTTATAACAATATGATTATGGGAAGCTAAAGTATAGAAATTATCAAGAGTAACTAAAGAAAATTTAGCTTTGTATCAAGCAAGGCCCTCATTTGTTATGCAATTATGCCAAAGTCTCCACTGACTCAAGCAAATGATTGACTGCTTTGAATATTGTGGGAGATGCCATAGGTAATCTGGAAAACAAACTTCCATGAAGAAGATATTTTGTTGTTATATGGCACTATTCATACTTGGGGTAAAAACATAACATAGCTTTCTGGACTAAGTGCATTTAAGTTCCTCTGAAGATAAATATGTTCAGTGTAACAAAATTGTTCTTCAGTTAGACTACCACAACTCAACACAGTTTTGTGATGAATCCAAGAGAATGATATTTGACCTAAGCTGTACTGACATTCAACTGACATGAAAAAATGTGTGCATATCATAATATTGCATACAAATAGTCCTCAACTTATGACCACAATTGAGCCCAAAATTTATGTTGCTAAGTGAGACATTTGTTAAGTGAGTTTAGTAACACAATTGTTAAGAGAATCTTGTTTCCCTGTTGACTTTGCTTGTTAGAAGGTCACAAAATATGACTCCAGGACATTGCAACCATGATAAATGTGAGTCAGTTGTCAAGCATCCAAATGTAAATCATGTGACCATGGAAATGCTGCAATGGTCATAAGTCCCTTTTTTCAGTGGCGGACATTTCAAACAGACACTAAATGAGCGGTTTTAAGTCAAGGACTACCTGCACAAGGTATCTGGCTTCTGATCATTTCCAGAATCAACTCAAGGAAAGTGTACCTGTGAATTTTATTGTTGAACCATTAAGAAAGTTCGACTGATATTCAAGTGCAACTTTATTCATTAGATCTATTTCCACAATTCTGGGTTTGTATGTGGCTTTAGCAACATAGAAATATATTAAATAACGATTTATCTCACAGCTCAATACCAGTTAAAATTTCAGTTCAATTCAAATTAATATTTTATTATCGTATCTTCCTTTAAAACATAACTTAGAATCTTAGATTTGGAATGTCTCATTGCTTTATATCAAATAATAGTATTCAAATATACACTAAAATCCTTGCCTATTATGAGAGAAATTCCATATTCATTTATAAATATTACAAAACACTGAAAAAAGACTTATTTATTGTTTTTCATGCTTACAACTATTGTAGCATTCCCACAGTTACGTGATCAAAATTTGGATGCTTGGCAACTGGATCATATTTATGATGGTTGCAGTGTTTAGGGTTATGTGAACCCCTATGGCGACCTTCTGACAAGGAAAGTCAATGGGGAAGGCAGATGCACATAACAATTGTGTTACTAACTTAACAACTGCAGTGATTCACTTAACAACTGTGGTTAAGAAAGGTCATAAAATGGGGCAAAACTCACGTAACTATCTCAACAGTAGAAATTTTGGGTTTAATTGTGGTTATAAGCCAAAGGCTACCTGTGTTCTAAATTGGGTTTCATGCCATCGATTTTTTTCTGTTCAATCAAATTTATCAGCAAATATCCAATATTACAAAATACTTTATATGCAGGCTATATTAAAATTTCTATTAGTTTGCTTGTTTTATTGTTGCTGCTTCAGAAAATGATTTAAGACAGCTTATACAATACAATACAGTAAAATATAAAAATAATACAATAGAAGTATAATTTACCCAATCAATGAATAAATATCCAAATAAGTCAACATTTACCATATATCTTCATGTAATTGTTTTTGTATGACAATATTAACAATACAAACATAAAAATATCACACAATTAATTGCTTTTTTGCAGATTCCCTCAGTTTAAGGAGGTTTCTTAAATATAAATAATGTGACAAATATTTTACAAATATTCATATTTATATTTGAAATTGATCCAGGAAAAACTGCTAAGTGCATAACTGGGCACCGTGATTTCTCTTACACACCAGTTTTTCCGAAGATCCAAGTTATACATGTTTTATTTTTAGGATGCAAACAAGACACCTTTCTAATTTTTTACGTCATGTGACATTCAAAATTCTATTGCCACCAGTCATAAGTATACAACTTTGTTTTCTTTGAGACAGAGCTACACCAAAATAGAATGAAGCAAAAGGAAAACAAAAACACTGAAAATCATCCAACTGTCAATTACCATGCTTAATGCACAATAATGGTATATGAAAGTATATGTGGTATGACAAATACACATATGTCTTTTTTAAAATTTTAAAATAAACTTTATTAAAGATTAAAAAGATATATAAACTTAAGAAAAAACACACACATACTTATATATATGTGTGGATCTTTGGTAATTCGGGTTTTCTCCCGCGTAAAATTGGAAGTATTTTGGTGAAATTTCGAAGAAATCTCATTCAACATCTTCAGGCTTGTGTGTTCGGCTTTGTGCTTCTCAGAGTAATGTGAGTTTGAAGCTGTTTTTTCCTTTTAACTGCCAGTGGGGGTGTGACTTGACTGGGTGGGGGCTTGGCTGTGTTTTGTGTGTGAAGAACACACCCCCAGCCAATCAGAACACAGCCAAGCCCCCACCCAGTCAAGTCACACCCCCACTGGCAGT
>BLBF01000037.1:15164896-15176661 GCA_015471245.1 Laticauda colubrina
AACCACAGGTCACAACATCAACTTCAATGGCACTAAAACCCTAGCCACTATAGAAAACCCCAGCCACAGAATCATCAGAGAAGCCATAGAGATTGAAAAAAGACCTGAAAGCATGAATAGAAGAGATGATCCCACCAGACTGTCAATCATTTGGAAGCCTGCACTCTCAAATAGAAAGATCTCCACACCACAAGCCAGGCAAACACCTGGGCACAAACAGACTCCCTCTGATGCCTCCAGCTCAAACACACCCCCACCAGGCACCCAGGTGAAACCTAGCTTCCTAATAGATAACAGCTGTCCTTTCACGCGAAGTCAAGCTGCACTGAAAGCCTCCAATACAGGAACAGAGTGTTGCCAGCCAATCAAAGCCACAAAACAGACAGAAGAAACCAGAAACACCAATCAAACAAACTCCAAGTCCAATAAACACAGACCAAGACTCCCGACCAAGACTCCCAACCAATCAGGATGTAGGAAAAAAACATCCTGCCACAATAATAGGCTAGCCTCAAATTTAAAACCAATGGCTGTGAGACCCTGACCCACATACAAACTCAATACAGAAGCCTGATGATGGCAGATGAGATTCTGCTGAAACGTTGCTACAACTTTAAAAGCACTACAATGATGTGGGATAATACCCAAAGGAAGCTGAACAGCACACATGTAAGTCCCCACAAAAACTTAAAAAAAAACAAAAACAAATATATATATATATATATATGTGCTGTTCAGCTTCCTTCGGGTATTATCCCACGTCATTGGAATTGTGCTTTTAAAGTTGTAGCAACGTTTTAAAACTTTAAACTTTTAAAGTTGTAGCAAGTACCCGTGAAAACTTCAAAAAATAAAAAAAAACATATATATATATACACCACATTTTCTTATAAACGAAACCAATATACAAATACAAATATTGACATAAAACATATATTTCTTATCAGCTAAGACAGTGTGATCATATTTATTGAAAACAATTTTACTAATATTCATTTTCTATTTTTGGTATATATTATTGGTTTAACCATTTCATTTTTCAAATCCTTATCTTTTAATTTCCTGGTTTTTCTTCTTTGTTCAATTGTACCATTCTTCCCAAGCTGTAGTATATTTTGAGTCTACCTTATATCTAAGTTTTTGTGTAAGTAGTTCAATTTCAGCGCAGTCAAGAACTTTCTGAATTATCAAATTATTTGCTGGCATTTGGTCACCCTTCTAGCATTGTGCCAACACAATTTTTGCTGCCTTGATTATATGGGGAATTAAGTATTTCATTTCTTTATAATAGTTTAAAATTTCTTTAAAATAGTCTTTATTTACTCTTTAAAATTTCTTTAAAATAGTCCCCTTTTAACATTCACAACAAAAATCTTTCAGCCTTAAATTCAAATACAAGTATGTCTTATCTGTAGAAATTGTTGAATACCATAAATACTTTAGCAGATTTTATTGGAAAGTTTTAAAAGCATTATTTAGGTAATATAAAAATGCTCAGTGGAAAAATGAATTTGAATCAATTATTTAAATATACCTTTTTCTTTAGATAGAAATCATGATTTATGTCCTTGCATTATAACAACCAAGCAACATCCTAGCTTCAAAACTGAGTAAAATTGTCAGAAAAAGCAATAAATATACAACTGCAAATCTTGAATAGACAACTCTTTTTATAATGCCTTTTTTTAAATAAAAAGTTAAAGAACAACAGAAATTAAGTCTATGCAAGAATATATTTCCCTTCCTGACTGGCAAATTATATATCTCTCATTTCATATATGAAATAGATACCATTGTTTGCATGGTACATCAAGACATATAGACATGTGAAACATGTGAAATTATAAAGCATATGTTTAAAAATAAAAGCAACTTTGGGATCTTTCACTGATTTTGAATGAAACTATGCAATACTGTTAAAATAACAATACCAGAATAATCACTGGCATCAACAAAATCGCCACCAATCAATTGCAAAAGGCAGCTTTTTCTTAGAATACCTTACATACTGCAACAATACCTTGAATACCATCAAACAACAACATCTAGTATCCAACATCTAGTTTGGGAAGAATTCAATAGTGGATAAAAGTACCAAATCAGTCCACGTATCTATCTGACTATGCAACCAACCATGATAATAATGAGCAGTTAAAGTACTTTAGGATTTTAGAATTTAAAACAGACAAGCACTCCAAATTTAACAACTGTCAATAAGAAAGGCAAAAAAGTATGTGGACCTGGAAGTACCTGGGGACAGCAGAATAGAAGAGAAAGAACTGGAGAACATTACAAAATATGAAGACAGAAGTAGAATGACTGCAGCAAATGAAAACAAAGATAGTGCCAATAGTAATAGGCATCTGGAATGCAAT
The DNA here is from genome assembly GCA_015471245.1 of Laticauda colubrina. Taxonomy (NCBI): domain Eukaryota; kingdom Metazoa; phylum Chordata; class Lepidosauria; order Squamata; family Elapidae; genus Laticauda; species Laticauda colubrina. Next base: position 15,167,272 of record BLBF01000037.1, read on the forward strand.
CTGAAAACATTTGGAGCATCAAATGATCTCCACGGTCACTGACTGGCATGGACAAACTCACCAGCAGGCAACTACAAAAATCAGCTTTATTGGAATAATTTATCTCTTGTAATTATATCTTTAATACCATCAAACAACAACATCTCTCTATCCCAGATTCTTGAGAAGAACTTGATAGTTGGGATAAAAATCCTAGCAAGAGGATTTTATCCTGGCTGGTGTAAAGGGTTCTGGATGAGATTGCACTTCCCCAGACAGACCCAATGTGCAGTCTGGGGATCCTCCTGAACTCGCAACTCCTGATTGAAGAGGTATTGCACCAATTGCATTCACACCTGGACTTGGACTTCTAAGTTAGACTACTATAACACACTCTGCATGGGGCTGCCCCTGAATACCATTTGAAAACTTCAATTGGTGCAGAAATGGTGCCAGATAATATGGCACACATAACCTTATTTTTCTGACTATATTGCTAACTGGCCAAGTACCTTGCTCTTATGTATATTTATTTTTATTCTGGATGTTTTTAGTGATTTAACTGTTTTAATATGTTTTCGTATTTTAATTGTTTTTTTTTCATTGCAAGCCATCTAGAGTCAGTGACTGAGTGACTATAGAAACTGAATAAATAAATTAATGAATGAGTAATTAAGCAAGCAAGCAAACCCTGGTGAACATTTGGCTGACTGTGTGACCAACCATAATAATAGCAACGGAACCTGACTTACAAAAATGTACTACAGTAACAATAAATCATTGTAAAATCACAAATAGTAATGCAATTGAAATGCCAAATATCCAAAGCATTGGGAACCATCAGGATGAAGCCTAAATGTATCTGGACATTTTACAGTTGGATAACATCAAAGACAGACAGTAAAACATGTGATTAGTAAAGAATGCAAAGAATGAGAAAATTTATAAAACAAAATTGAATGGTAGAAACACCATTTAAGGCATAAAAATCTGGAGGATATTGGAAGGAAGCAATACACTGATGAAATTATTAATTGAATATAAGCTGAACTGGGCAGTTTGAAGAGAAAAACAATAAACCTAATGATTATCTGCTATGCATTTTATTCCCATATTGATAGATTATATCTGCCCCACAGAAACAGAGGCAGAGGTTTACTTCAAATCAAACAAGCTACAGAAGAAGAAAAACCATGCATTAGCTCAGTACATAAAAGGCAGCCAAGAATATGCACTGATGCAAGTTAAAAAGTAGAACTTACTAAATGTGCTGGAAACAAAACACCAATATCAAAATAATGTAACAAAATCAAGAACAGAATGCTGGCAAGGAGAAGTATTATATGGTTTTCTTCCTCTTTACTTCCTCTTTTACCACTTCCGGTATTGAGGGAGATACAAAGTTTTTGTTCTTGCACTTCTCAGGGCCTCAACATTGTTATTTGTTGCTGCAATAGCATGTCTTTGATGTTGTCTTTCCATCTTCTTCTGGGTCTGCCTCATGCTCTTTAACCGTCTCCTCTTTTTATGTATGCCTGATATGGTATGAAATCCCCAGACATTCTCTCCAGATAGGCAAACCACTTTATTTGTTGTCTTTGTACAGTTTAATATTGGCTCTATTCTAATCTTTCCCCCTCATTCCTGACTTTACTCTTACTAGTCATTCCAGCAGTTTTTCTCAGTCACCTCATTTCAACAGTACCTAACTATCGTTGATGCTTTATTGTAAGTGTCCATGTTTGGCACTGATAACATAAGGTGGGGGTGAATATGCTTAATACGAAATGCTTCTTTGTATTTATGTTATAGGAGTGGGACTAGCTGTCACAATACTTAGCTTGCCTTACTGCATCACATATTCATCTCTTTGTCCTTTTTTATTCTTTATTTGTTTGATTTGAATTGATTTGTCAATCGCTTACAAGATAACAGATATAAGAATAAACATGAGTATGAATACAGGAAATAGGTACAAATAAATGGGGACAATAGGACAAGCACGATTGTGCACTTATGCACGCTCCTTATAGACCTCTTCGGAATGGGGTGAGGTCAATAGTAGATAGTTTAAGGGTAAAGGAGTGGGGTTTGAGGGTGTAACAAGAGTCAGGTAGTACATTCCAGACATTGACCACTCTGTTGTCATACTTTCTGCAATTAAGTTTGGAGCAGTTTACATTGAGTTTGTTTCTGTTGTGTGCTCTTGTATTGTTGTGGTTGAAGCTGAAGTAGTCATTGACTGGTTATGTACTATGTTAGGTCTAACGGTAGGCGGCGTAGTTCTAGGTTGTCCAAGCCCAAAATTTCAAGCCTGGTTGTGTAGGGTATTCTGTTACGAGCAGAGGAGTGTAGTACTCTTCTTGTGAAATACTTCTGGATTTGCTTAATTGTTTAATATACAGTGCAGATTCCAGACAGATGAGCTGTATTCGAGTGTTGGTCTAGCAAAGATTTTGTATGCCCTAGTTAACAATTCAATATTACCAGAGGAGAAGCTTCGTAAGATTAAATTTACAACTCTTAGTGTCTTTTTGGCAATGCTGTTGCAGTGAGCTCTGGCACTTAAGTCGTTTGATATGAGTAATCCAAGGTCTTTGTCAGAGTGAGGGTTGTCAACGGGATCATATCCACCTAGCTTGTATTTGGTGTACTAATTTTTTTTCCAATGTGTAGGACAGAGCATTTGTTGGTTGAGATTTAGAGTTGCCAATTGTTTGACACATAATCAAGGTCACTTTGAAGGATGGCAGCATTATTGGTGGTGTTGAATAGTTTTACATCATCAGCGAAGAGGACGCAGTTGCTTATAAGTTGATTGCAAAGATCATTTATATATGGTATAAAGAGTGTGGGTCCTAAAATGCTACCTTGGAGGACACCATTGTTAACTGGTGCAGGGTTTGATAGGGTGCTCCCTATTTTTACTATTTGTTGTCTGTTTGACAGGAATGCAGCAATCTATTTATGAAGGGATTTGTAAATGCCGTAAGTTTAGTTTTAACAGTAGTTTGTCATGTACCAGTGATCCAAAGGCTTTGCAGAAGTCTATGTAAATTGCATCTATTGCTTTACCCTGGTTGAGAAGAGTAGTCCATATGTTTTTACAGTGTAGGAGTTGCAGATTGCAGGACAATTTTTCCTGAAACTAAATTTTTTTTGGTGAGTAGGTTGTTTCACTCTAAGTGGAGGGTAATGGATTGGTTAATGATTGCTTCCGTGACTTTGCATGTGATGCAACAGAGAGATTGGTCTGTCATTTTCAACCAGGCTTGGGTCACCTTTTTTGAAGATAGGGATGACTGTTGCTAAGGTCCATAGGTTCAGTAAGAAGCTGGTTCTGAATGATCTCATATGTTATGCTATGAAAATTATATATTTTGCTATGACAGTGAAGAGCTTTTTGAAGAAGTATGCACATAATCCATCAGGACCAATAAATAGGGATGGTTTTAGATTACATAGTGCCTTTTCTACGTTATATTTTGTAAAGTCAATACATATATCATTGCAATTAGTCGTGGTACGACTAGGAAATGTGGGGCATGAGCCATTGCTATTTACAAAGACTGAACTGAAGAACATGTTGAAGAGGTTGGCCTTGATGGCTTCATCACTACAGTCTTTCCCATTTGGTCTTTTTAGGGGTGGGATGGTTCTTGAATCTTTAAGTTTGGTGTTTACAAAATTGTAGAAGATACAGGTGGATTTTGCGCATAGGAGGTTTTCCTCTTGCTTGCAGTGGTAATTGGTACATTCTGCTTTTATCTGTCAGCATAAGGTGTTCTATCTATTTTTAAAGTTTGCTACGTGGCTAGTTTTGTTTTTTCTCCATAGTGATTTTTAAAATTGAAGTTTCCTTATTGATTTTTCCATTTCCAGTAAATATTGTTCCTTCATATTTGAACTCTGATACTTGTTTTATGCTGTTCCCTCTATTATTATGTTTAAGTTGTACTTTCCCAATTACTATGATTTTTGTTTTTTTCTTTACTAATTTTCTTATTATTTGTCTTGAATTCTTGGTTCATGACATGAGATGTTGTTGAAGTTCTTTAGTTGTACTTGCTAACAGTGCTTGATCATCTGCAAAGAGTAGTTTTTTGATATTATTTTTATTCCTGGTCTTAGCTTTGAAAAGTAGTTGAAAATGAACAGATTAAAATATTGTGAATTTCTGAATAAAAACTGATCAGATTTAACTGTGGTTGAAGAGCAGATGTGGATAATTTATGTGACAATATCAGAGGATAGTAGGAGACAATAGGATAGAAAAAGTAGAATAAGTGGAGAAGATCACAAAGTATCAAGATTTGAAAATTGAAATTGAAAGATTATGGCATAAACTGAACAGTAACATTGTGCTCCCAGTGGTTATTGGGACACTGAGTGCCATACCAAAAAAGCTTGGATGGCCCTAAACAATCTGCCCATTGACAAAAGCAGTGAGGCCACACTGCTTGAATCTGACATACACTATGCCAAACCTTTATGTTAGAACATAGGATTTTCATAAATGAGAGGGACACAACTGTATACAATTAAAGTTATTTATTGTACCACCTTTTTCAATTGTTTTTGTAATACTGATTTTTATAATTTAGATATCTTTTATAACAAGCAGTATACAAATATTGTAATACATAAAAAACAAGAATGTGGGATTTCTTGAAACGTCTTCTATGTATTCAGATAAGACTTTGGAATTTTAAGCAGAGGAACTTGTCTTTGCCTTTTGGGTGATTTATTTATGCTACTTTGTCTTCATATTTGTTTAACCTGAATTGCCTTTCATTTTGCTATCATTACTGTATTCTTTTTGAGGAAGACTACTAAAAATAACTAAAGGAAGAGCAATTTATGGAGTGTGAGAGAAAAGGATTAATTTAAAGGGATAAGTATTAATTTTAAAGAAGTTTGGTGCCTCTTGCTCAAATCAGTGCAGCTGACACTGGGTGAACACCAGTATTGTGGTGTAAATACCTACTGTAAATAGCATCACTATATATACAGTAGCAAAAAGCATTCAGGTGCCCATTCTCTTACTTTTCTGTTTCACTTGCCAACCTTGCAAAACCAGATACCTCCACTTCAAAAAGAATCCTGTCACAATGTGACAATCAGCTAACTACAGAATACAAATAGTCCTTGACTTACAACCACTACTGAGCCCAAAATTTATGTTTAGTAAGACATTTGTTAAGTAAGTTCTGCCCCATTTTATGACCTTTCTTGCCACAATCGTTAAGTGAATCATTGCAGTTGTTAAGCTAATAACACGATTATTAAATGAAACTGGCTTCCTCTTTGTCTTTGCTTGTCAGAAGGTTGCAAAAACTTATCACATGACCCCCGCGACACTTCAACCATTATAAACACAAACCAGTTGCCAAGTATTTGAATTGTGATTATGTGATCATGTGAATCCTGCAATGGTTTTAAGTATGAAAAACTGTCATAAATCATTTTTTTCAGTGCTGTTGTACTATTGAACAATACTAAATCAACTGTTGTAAGTCAAGGATTACCTGTATTAGCTTTGGTATGTCTCTTCTCAATATCACGGATAGCTAAGCAAGCAGAACTATGGCTCATGTAATGAATTTTCTCCTCCTAGGACCTATCCTTGTACCTGAAACTTTTCTAGATGATCCCAAAATGTTGTGGCAGATTTATGATATGTAGTTAGTATATGAGAGAAGATGACTCCTTTCCAATGAACAGTTGTTCAATTTTTTGGTTTTTTTTACCCCATACTTAGGAATATTATTCAAATTATGTGGGTAAGTAATTTAGAATAGTGTCCCTCAAACTTTGTGGCACCAGGGACTGGTTCTGTGGAGAGTTGTTTTTCCATGGACTGGAGGTGGCATGGTTTTGCATGCTGCTTGCATCCCATGGATGGGGCTTTGCTTGGCCCGGTTTCTGGCATGCTGCGGCCTGGTGCTGTTCCATGGCTTGAGAGTTGGGAATATGATTTAGAAGTTTTCTGAATGATGGTTTGGACCCAAATATTCCTTCCTAAGGTGAAAATGTCTGCTAATACGTGGGTTACTTCTGAAACAAGCGTCCCCCCACAAACTAGATTTTATTTGTTTGAAATAAGTTTTCTCAAGCCTTTTATAATTCTATTAAGTTTATCCTAGATTTTTATTTTGCTTAGATAATATCACATGAGCATTTCTGGATCACATAATTATAAAATTTTCTCCAATTACAATATATATGTTGCAACATCCTTGGCACAAATGTATATTTTTTACTAGAATGCAAGAATTTACAGAATAGCAGAAATACCTATTTTCATTATCTAACACTTCTTTGGATACACAAAATGAAATATTATTAATCTCTCAAGAATTCAATGAATTTATTACAGGCACTTACTGTCACCTTCCCATCTCCCATGGCATTACTTCATTTTCCATATGCATATTAAATACTTTTCTTGTTTTGAAAGATATACCAATGAAGCATTCCAAAGACTAATGTTGCCTTATATATATAAAATAAGTCAAGCCCAATCAATGCTTTTTTTATTATGCCCATGGCTTTTTCCTTTGATATTTGTTGTGTTATACAGCTTCTTTATAAAGTACTAACTGCTACTCAGCCTCTTCCTCATTTGCTTACTTCTGTCTTTCCATGTTTGCTACAATTAATTGTTAGAGAATTGTAATTTTTTTGAATGCCTTTTCTGTGGTCATTTTTTAAAAACATTTTTGTTTGTTTTTTCCTCATCCTGATAGAATGAAAATCATATTAAGCAAGGCTTGCAAATATGACCTAATTAAGAGAGTTTTCCCACAAAATGATTATTATTGATTCACCTGTAGTTGCATCAACAAAACCCAATAGTTCTGACAAAATATAGTTTGTTACTCATAGCCAAATCTTCTGAAAAATCTCTGTGATTTTCTCACATCATAAAATGTAGAATACTGCCTTTTCTCCATTACAATCTCATAAAGGAACAGAGTATTACCAGTCCATTTGAGGCAGATGATTAATACTGTATCACATTAACCATCAAAGAAATGGTATCACCCAAGTAATATTTTAACTAAACTATGTGAAACATGTTTTCATCATGTGTATTCTTTGATACATACCTCTTGTCTTACAAAATAATTATGGCATGTTTGTTGTATAATTATCTGAGTATATAATTAATAATTACTTATTTACTTCAATGATTTGCTTGCTATTATAATATATTGGAATAAAGTTAAATAAAACATTTTGAAATCATACAGTTTAGGACATTTGACTGAAAAAGTAAAGAAATAGAAATTATGACCAAGGGTTCAAAGAACAACAGGGAAACTCCTTTTTTTGTAACAAAGCAACCTTTATGTGCAACCCAGTTTTATTAATATACTGTAAATTCAGATTGGGTTCTTTTTACTGGTTGTCTTTTCAAACAAGGGAAAGAAGATCTCCATAAGCAGTGAGGCTTTTTTGTGCCTGCTGTTAAGGAGAAGTATCTCCTCCTGTTCACTTGCTACCCAGCACCTTCAGTGCTTTTTTCTCCCATCCTTACAACCTTCTAATACTATAATGACAGAAGGAACAAATGGAATGTACTATGTACTTATCAAGCAAACAATGGAATGATGTTAAAGTTATTTTTTCTGAAGTATAGCTATAAGTAATGAAAACATCAATCCAAATAGTATTATGTTTTATCTATCTACAAATAAAACAGCATTTTGGTACAATATTTTTGAAGATAACAAAATAATATTAATAATTTGAACCCTGAATTTTTAATAGCATCTCAGATTTTTATAGGTAAGAATTTTAAATCCTTTCTAAAATATAACTCATTCAAACATTTGTAGGAAAAATACATTTTTTGACATTTTATATGAAATATAGGATTCCTTTTTTTACCTGTTGTCCCATGAACCCCTGCAAGTTCTAAACACTACTACAAAGCAGATCAGGCATGAAATGGTCATAAGTATTAGTTTCCAGTAGATTTCACTTTTCTTTTTCAAGCTACCGCTTGACATTTTACGAAATCTCTGGAGACCAAACAGTGAAATCGAGTTACTGCAGGAGTGAACTGTAAATTCCATGAAACCATGTAATATATCTTAACACAGATGGACACAGTACATTAAAATAACTGTGGATGATAATAGAACAATACCATCTGTTTTGTCTAGGGAAGACAACGTACATCAGCTACACTGTCAGTCATATCATATATCTTTAGTGTCATCATGTGGTAGACGACAACTCTATATGTCAGGCCAAGTGTACACTTCTTTAGGGATTATGGAAAACATTAAAAAGTTAACTGTAAAAAGAATACATAGAAATACTTAAGATCAGTGCTGAAGTAAAACTTCACCATGTAAGAAGTAGATAAAATGTAAACAGATGCACAGATTTCCTGTTTCAAATGGCATCACAAGCATGTATTTAAATATCCGAGACATTTATCATCAACCTACAATAAAATTTAATTTTGAAAATTCTCTGAAAGGTATTTCATATTAAAAGCTTATAATATCCAAAGCTATACACGTCAGCTGCCGAATTTCTGTTTGTACTATAAATGTAATGAGGTTGTTCAAATAAGAGTATAAATTAATCCAATCTTTTTATCCTATCTCAATGATTATGGTTTCTAAATTATGCTTGAGGGCAAATTAAAATTTGCATAAGAATTTTTCTTGATGAGCTAAATGTTGTAAAGACAACAACATGCAGTGTAACTTTTAATTTTGCACATTTCCCTAAAGACCATAAACTATACGGATTATAGGAGAATGAAAAACTTGGCAAGCTGCTTCCAACAGAACAATGTGTCTTTCTAACTGACATTAATTAAAACTCCCAATGGCCTCTTAAACACCTGACAAATATAGTAAATGTTGAATAGAGGACTTAGGCAACGTTAGCTTTTAAAAGGAAACTTTTCAAAAACATGGCAAGAAAGAATATTTTAAAAGTACAGTTATTAAAATAATATCTAAATAAATTAACTGCTATCAGTACAAATCTAGTGGGTACAAACTGGTTTTTTTTCCTATCCCATACTAAACAAAAGAATAGTATACTTATATAAGACTAGCACATGAATACAATACAATATTATCCAATAATATTTATTTTGCTATTACCAAAATGTTAAGAGGATTCTTACATGTAATTTATACACACACAGTTAAACCAAAACGCACATTTTAAAATAGCAAGAACTATACATGTGTGCATATATATGTGTGTGGTGTGTATTTTCTCTCTCTCTCTCTCTCTCTCTCTCTCTCTCTCTCTCTCTCTCTCTCTCTCTCTCTCTCTCTCTCTCTCTCTCTCTCTCACACACACACACACACACACACACACACACCACACACACACACACACACACACACACACACACACACACACACACAC
>BLBF01000037.1:15179171-15189171 GCA_015471245.1 Laticauda colubrina
AAGTTTACTTCTTTAACAGCACATATAAGATTAGATCTTTAAATGATTATGAATAGAGTTTAAATAACCAGAACCATAGCATTTTAGGAATCTAATTATAACAGATAATTAAAACTTTAGAATATATGCTCAGATAACTATATAAACTGACTGAAATCTGCACAGGATAAAAAGTTCTATTCAGTGTAGCACTGATCTTCTAAAGATGTTCTGGTAATTTGTGGGGAAACCCAATCCAGTTGTCAAATATCTTATATTGTTCTGTTTTGGCACTGTCATATTATTACAAATTATTGCCAAATTTCAAATCAAATATTCTGGAATTGTTCATGCTACCAATCAAGCAAAAAGCACAAAAGTCCAATCACAGTAAATAAATAATTCACACAGTATCATTCAAGAGATTGCTTATCTCCTTTAATCTAACAATTTTTGTTAATTTTTCTGATTATATTGCAACTATCATATGATTGGCCATGTCTTCCAAAGCACTTTAAAGTAGTTCCACTGTTCACAAACCTTAGTCTTCTGTTTAATTGCATGTAAATATTTGTATCAACTCAACTAAATGCTCTGATAAAAAAAAAGCAATAACATAAAATACTGGAGTTTACCTATTCTTTGTGCACCAAATGTTGAAAAGTGCAATAGCTTACATCAAAGACTAATGGCACAGTTCAACAGAAAAAGGAAAGTAAATGAACTGTAACACTTCAAGGAGTGTAAGGTTCACACAGTGAAGATTCAAAATTATACACTAATTCAAACATATTTGTGAAAATACCTCAGAGAAAAAGTACATATTTTGTCCATATGCGCACACATGTGTGCAAATATACCAACAATTATATAAAGCACACAGAAATCAAGTTTTCTTTCACATAAAGCCAAAATCATTATGTTTTGGTAAACAAAAATATTTACAGCCTATAATGCATAAATCTACCCTCAAAGTTTTCTGAATTCACTAAGGAGACTTGTATATTTACTTTGCCTATTTACTTATTTTGAGATCTTCTGAAACTTTAGAAATTAAAGAACAATATTGCTGCCAAGTTTTCCCTTTTCGGAATCTGTCTGACATTACAGTATCTTTATCTTTTTTTCTGCATTACTATTGGAAACTATGACTACATAAACAAACAGGCTTAAGTTTTTATGATGTTCTGAGAAATGTTAAATTGCACTTTGTGAGGATGGTTTCTGCTATAAATGATTGCTTATCTTTTAAAAATATTAATAGAGCACTCCCATGCATATTATTCAGAGGAAAAATTAATAAAGTAATTAGGAGAAGAATTTAGGACTATAACCTAAGCAAATTTCCAATTTTTTTTAAATGGTTTTAAAAGTCAAAGTTTGATTAGACAATGTTTATAAAATAAATGTTAAAATATATAAACAATTATAATTTTTAGAAGGGAAAGAAAGCTGGAATGTGAAACAATGCACAGCTATAAAATTCATAGATACTGCTAAGTTTTCAGTTATCAGCTTATTATAATTGTTCCATATCACCATAACAAACAATACTGTATAATTCATTCAACATTAGTATTAAGAATAGTTTAACAATGACTGCCACATTTATTTGTGATTATAAAGGCCTAAACCGAACAATATAAAGCTCTATAAATTTTCCACTAAAATTCAATTTGAACATTATATTGGGTAATGTTTTTTGCTCATGATGTAGACCATAAAAATAGATATCTATTAACAAGTTCAATATTCAATACTTTAACATTTGGGAGTGTAATGCACAACTCTCAAAAGAAGCTCAGCAATTTAGGCACGATATTTAGCACCCTGAAATATTTGGTCTTTATATATAACTAGAAGAAAGAAATAGCCTAGTTTTACTTTTTAATAACAGCAGTAAGGGTTTTAAAAAGTATTAAATGTGTGTCTTAAATTCCTCGTGGTAAAAAGCATAAATTTAATTTATTGATTATCTGTTTGTAACTTACTTAACCTATCTAAAAAGACCATCATTTACTTGGATATATTTCCCTATTCATTTTTATAAATATTACAAGTTTTATTTATTTACATACACAGGAAGCAATATAGGTACACATACCATAAACACACACACACAAATAGTCATTTAGGAAATTACTTTATTCCTAGTCTCCTGGCTAAAAGAGTATAGCAATTCTTTCATCTCTAAAAAGGTATTTCAATTAGTCTGCTCAGGTGTCCTTTCAACTTTTCATATATATTTTTCATAAAATTTTATTTACAAGAACTACAGCAAAGCATCTTTGCTGCAAAGAATCCCCGTGGCACTTTTACCTCAGCTGAGTTTAGGAACAATTTCAATCTACAAAGATGTAAAATAGCAAGTAATGTGGCCCTCTGGTGGACAGATAAGGATCACCTTTCTCAGTATCATTCAAGGAAGCTGGCAGTTTGAAAGAAAGGTATTTTGCTTGAAAAGATATGAAAGCAACATCTACAAATATATACTCTTCTCCTTAAAATAAAGTGTGCAGGGTACTCCAGGGCAGATACATCTTAACAATTAAAACATGCATAAATGTTCTGTTTTAAAGACTAACAGAAGACAACAAAACAAATAAACAACAAAATAATGTTCTACTTTCTGCAATACTTCAAAAGTAAAAAAAAAAATCCAACTAGAAGGATAGTAAAAACCTTTCCATCGACATGAAAATAAACAGGATGCAAAACAAACAAAAACTTACCTGCTGTTGTTGCAGATGCAGCAGTTCTACTGTGCTTACTTCAGTGCCCGTGTCACCACTTGATCTTCCATCTCTGCTGCCAGCATCTAATTGGCTGCTTAGAGTGCTCATTCCATTTTGATTCATTGAACTGTTGCTTATTGTCTCTGTCGCAGATTCCTGCATCATGACTTAATACCTAAAAGTGATTAAGAAGTATCAATTAACACACACATTACACCTTCACACTTCCATTATCAAGATGTCCCTCTTCGCCAATTACAGAGACAGCACATTTAGAAGGGAAAAACCTCTTGCACAATCATTTAAGGAGCAAGCAATGCAATACAAACCTTGCTTTTATAGACATATTATACTCATTCCTGAACCCATGTTTCTCAGAGCAATGTTGCTGTAGATTCATATACACAGAGAGATAACATCCATATATGTAACATGGAGACAGCGTTCCTGAACATCATATTTTAAAGCCTAGCTATCAAACCAGTAAAATGAAAGCATAATTTCATATCCTGCCCCATTTTTCCTATTATCTAGCTTTAACAACCATAGATGACTATACAATCCTATTTAAAATATTCACTATCTAGATTCTGTCAGAATTTTACAGCATTTCTCATACATGGCTGTTATTTAATGATGCACAGCTAATCATACAAAATTAAAATTTTGTAAGGATGTTACAAATCATATGGTATCAACCAATGATAAATAGTATAATGAGTTATTCTTTTTGTCTGTGTGAATAAATAAAATTTTGCCCTGGAGGCATTTTAAGTAAAAGCTCTTGCTGCAAACACTTCAGATATTGCCTATTTTTTTAATCAAATGGCTGATATTCATTTATTTTTCTGACATTTAAAACATTTAATACTGTCCTTCCTGGGAAGTAATTAAGCTTATGCATGAGCAGCAATCAAACTGTTCACTTGAAGATGACTTAAAACTCAATTTTAACATAGGCAAATAAATGAAAGATATAAAATTAATTTTCCAGGCATGTATTAGATATGAAAGCTAGAAATAAAATCTATCAAGAATATCACTAATGATTGTGCTAAAAACAGCATAAATTATGCATATTATCTCCTCTACAGTAATAAATGTTTTATCATTTTCACTGCATAAATATACTGTACTTTCAGGATAGCAATGAGATGAGATGTCCTGCCAAGATCAGATAAAATCTTTGCAGTAAATAAAGAACCAACATATTCTTACAAACTAGAATTTCAAATATATTTTACATCAGTAATAAGAAAATTCAATTTTTGCTATTTTTAGAATTTATCTTAATTCTATGTAATGCATCATCTATCTCCATGCAAGAATGCATATATTAAACTGAACAATTTCCAAGCAAAGAAAATGTAAGAGTGCCGACAGAACAGAGCAAAGCAAAGCAAAACTTTCTGATAAAACTTTCTGACAAGATGCTTTAATGGGTGGGTAGATCCAGTCAAAAGAAACAGCTGCTTACTATAATTACTAGTTTACCTAACACATTGTTCAACTCAATTCAGCATATGATCAATACTTTCTTCAATAAAATACCAAATCACCATCAATAACTTCATTAAATGGTAATACAAGTTTATTTTTCATAAAGGAGTTTTTAATGACATTTTTAAAAGCATTTTAAAAACACTACATATTAAATGCATATTTTGGATTCAAAGGAGACAGTCATCCTCCTTACATACACAATATAGACAGGGACAATTACAGTTCACATAAAGGAAGATAGCTGTAAAAACAAATACTCTTTTAAAAAATACTCTTCAGTATCAGTAAGAACAAAAATGTTGTACAAGTAAAAATGAATTTTATACATGTAAACACAGGTTTTTCAATAAGAAAAAAATATCATTTTATGAGAGCAGGCAGCTAATAAATATTCAAATTAGGCATCAATTTTGCATGCACCATGTTTAAAATATTTAGGAAAAAAGTGACAGAATTTTCATATAACTCATAAGAGCTTGCTAAAGAATATCTCAGTTTTTGTAGCCAACTTAAAATATATCTTATTATTTTATAATTATACACACACAGACACTTAAACCCCACTGAATTCTATGGGATCTTCTCTCTAGAAAAATTATAAAATTATAACATCTTAGTTGCTAAAACACATTCAAAGCACTGTGAACATATTCACTGAGTACTTTATCTTTTTCATGCCATCTCCAAAAGAGGGCATGTCTTCATAAAATAAAATATTTATTTTACATTATTCTTCAATATAAATATTTGACTATATTTCTGAAACTGTATTATATGCATTATAAGGATAAATGCATGATAAATGCAGCTTCATCAACCAAATTTTATTTTATTTTTCAAATTTCAAATTAAATTAAGATATTTAATGAGATATTTTCAGGTCTGTGACTTTTTCACTACAGTAATGTATTGTGCAATTCATATTAATCAAATATATATAATACTTCAACTTTGAAATATTATTGAATGCTAGAATTATTTTCGATAAAATATATACAGTTTAGGACCAAATCAAGACTACCCAATTGACTGGAAAATGGTGGCAGGCAGATTTTTTTAAAAAAGGAAAATGATCTTCAATATAAGCTATACTTACTTCTCATTTGGTATGGCGTAACCCAAATAAAATACTTAAAATCTGCCATAGAGAAATGATTCACATTGCCTTATAAGCCAGAGTTATTGTAGAAAGGTGTGTGGTTTTTGACACTGCAGAAATAAAACTAATAATCACTTATAAATTGCAAGAGTGTTTTATGTGTTTGTATATGCTATTTTGGGGTATCTTTATGAGACATTTTCAAGTTCAAATTATTGAACCAAAAAGCCCAAATTTGTTTTGTAATACTTCATAAAAAGTATCATGAAAAAGAATGGTTTGCAATGTCTTGAATTTTTACTAATACAAACTAATAAACAAAATGCACACAAAGGTATGATTCTAAAGATAATCATTTCTAAAGACACAACTGTGGAAAAATATATATTTTCATATTTAAGCATATATATTTATTTTACTATTTTACCAAAACTGCAAAGAGATATAAAATCCCAAAGATGAATTGTGCATGAGTCTCAAACCAAAATTACTTGCTTTCAATTACCACAGATATATTTCATAAAAAGATGGGAGACAGACAATTATATTTAGATGTTTTTAGATGTTTCAGTTTAATAAGAACCAAATTTAAAAATTATTATTTTCAAAATGCTACCTTAATATTATAATTAAGTAGGTATACATTTACTCCCTGCTATATGTTCTGCTCTTTCCATTAAGCTTACATTTTCTTTAGGTTCCTTTAAATCAGAAAGTCATTGTACAGATACTTATTCTCTACACCACTTCCCTTTTGAAACATTAAAGTGACACTGAAACTGACTGCACAAGATTGCATTTTTCTCTTCCTAAACAACTTGAATTGAAAGGTTACTTAGTGTAACAATATTTACTTGCAGAATTGTGTTGTTACCAAGGGTATAATGGATGGTGGCTATGCAGGTTTACGCAAGAATGAGTGAAGCATGAGGCATTAGCCATGTGTTTGACATGTTTCAAATTGCTATAATCCAGCATTAAACACACCCAGCAATTCATGCCATTTCTTGCAGCCATAATCTTGAATAAAGCGTGCACAACCACTTATTATATAAATTAGTATATGACTCCCTGTTATAGTCACAACAGTGCTTTTATGTTTATTTTGCATCAAGATGTGATCTTTTATTTGTACAAATAGCAGGATAAAAAGACATGGCCTCAATTAGACCTCTTTGCTTTTATGATAGGGTGGGAAGAAATTTTAAACTTGTTTACTTTGTTTTCCTCAAAAATTTTGTCATATAAAATGGGACAGTGTTAAGTATTTTTCTCCTTGTGTTACTCCAACACAGCTTTGTTGCCTTTCAGGTTTCTAAATCCGAGAAGGGCCAAGAATTGTTTTGAAAACCAGAAACAATATTGTAAATGAAAGTTCTGAACCCCACTAGGAGACCTAGTGGGAAAAAAGATTCTTAACAGTAATTTCAATAGCTTTAAAATTACCCCCCACCACCACCCAATGAGGGGAGCTACTGGCTACTGAACAGAAATGGCATGGCATCTGATATATACTTCACTACCATATTAGATTCAGTAAATATTGACTGCCCCTTAAATTTTGAATCTGCAAACTTCCTAAAATGGAATACCTGTCAATTCAGTCTTAAAGACCTTGAAGACAGTTGCCTAGGAACAGATGCTTTGAGATCAGGCAAATGAGTATATCCTGGTTTTATTATTATACATTGACATCCACAACTTGCTTGAAAGGTTAAAACTTCACTAATATTCTTTTTCTTTCCTGATTAAAGCATAATAGTTTAATATTCACAGAAATGAATGAGTTATATGGTAACATTCAAACTGGAATTTAAAGGGCCAAAATATAAAATCCATATTTCCCAGAGTTCACTCACACTGTAACCTCTGTAGCACCATTAAAGGCAAACAAAATGGTTCTGAAATGGGAGATTTTAAAAACAATTTGTCATATAATGTGCACCTTATATTCACAGATGTTTGAATTGACGAACTCACTCTAGTCTAGTTTGGGTTAAGTTTAAGTTAAAACTAAACAAATTAAGACATATTTTTCTCAGTCAAAGGCCAAGTAGCTTATACCATTCATTAGCAGCCTCTTTACAACAAAGATTAATCATTTTATAAATGATTGTAATACATTTATATATTATAGTTTATTAGTAGGTTTGATAAACTTTAGTTGCTATTACATATTTTAATATATTATTTATGCATAATAAATTACAATAAAAGCAATAATTAATCATTTTATATTATAACTGCAATGTCAATAAATGTCCAGAATTCAGTGGGACTAGAAAAATCCCTGATTTTAAGAATGAAGTCAGATATAAATGTCTCAGGATAATATTGCTGGATCCAATCTGAGTCGATCACTGGGACCAGAGGTTTAGTTTTCCAAATTTTTGGACTTATGCTGGAGCCCATTCTCAGGTAACTTCTCTCTCTCCAATCAGTGTTTTGACTTACTTCCTTTTTTACTATCATTTCTAAAATTCTCTTTACCGATAACATTTTAGAAATACAGTATGAGATTCTCTAATATCTGTTATGTACAGCAAAATCTACACACAGAGAGATTTAATTAATAACTGACACAACAAAGGATACATTTTGATAACTAGTGTGGGCCAGGGATATTTATGATTTTATTATATATATAAATGTTGCTATATATGAAATAACAGACATCAAACAAGCTTCCCCTTTTTATTTGAACGTAGAATGTATTTTGAAGCTATTCTTAAGAATAGACATAACTGACTATACTGTGTATTGGCTGGTGGACATTAACGTATTATGCAGATCCACAGATAAATGAAGAAAACTGCCATTCTTAAAAGTCTGAAATTACATCTGAATAACTGTGTACAGATATGGATACAAACGTATATGTGTGCATACAGAAATCTACAAATATTAGCTAAATTAAACTAGAGAGAGCCATTTGCTTAAGGAGGCTTATATAGATTTAATAGAAATCATGATCTTAATATGTGAAAGGGTCATGTGTTTGCAGATGCCTGACAGGATGCCCTTACACTACAATCACCCATCCAAGCTAGTCAGTTTTCAACAGATGGAGTTATACATCCAGATGCAATTAGCCATTTTGAATCCCACAAGTAAAATACCACATAGTTTTCTCTATAATTGTAACTGTTTTGCAATGCAGAAGAGAATCTATGCAAGCAATTCTTATCCATCTGAAATATAAGCCTGCTGCTTTTAAGTCACCTTTTACTGTTCTCATATTTTCTTATATGCATCTACATACAAATTTGGGTCAATGGAGTTAGGTATTTAGGAAAGGGTTTTATTTGAATGCATAATTGCATCAACCTGTGGAGTTTTTGTCATTTCCATATCACAATTTGATCCGGTGTAAACCAAATTCATGCTGCATTTTACAAAAGGGGAAATAGTGGCAACAAAAAGATGTAATTTTCAAAACTAAAGTATTCAATATAGCCTTAATTTAAATCAACAGAGTAAAATTAAGTTTCTGTCCAAAACTATAAATACTAGCATTTAAAATGTTTTGACTATTTCTGTTCCCTAGCAATAGAATACTATGTGAAACACTCAGCAGAATATACTAATGAATTTTAATGCAAAAGAGTGACTCATAAAGTCGCTTACTAGTTATAGTGTAATAAAACTAGTGGATCCAATTTAATAGCAAACCTGTAGTCATATAAATGTTTCCACCTACACTGATTAGGTTAAAATAGATGTATTACAAAGCATTATAGTTTAGGATTATTTCCAAGCAAAAATACACATAATTGTGTTTCAGAAACATGCAAGGATTATTCTCAAAGTAAATGATATTTTGTCCCAATGAAATTAGCAAATTACTCCTGACTTCAGTGAGACTCACAAGTTAAGTTTGCATCAAAGACATATTGTCTACACATGCTCCAATAAGCCCTACTTTTATTTGCTTTCTTTTATTTAGGACATACAAGTAAGTCCATCCTAAAACACTGCCTTAATCTGACCTGTTCATTGTGCTAGTTTTCCACTATACTAGTTCTTTAACCATGACTTTACTGCAGAGCATTCATAGCTGCTGCTAATCAGTCATAGCAAGCATTTTTACTTAAAACGCAGCATTATATCCATTGTTACAAGCAACATGTCAATTTTGCTCTATTATTGTCTTCCTAATCTTGTCAATATAACTCATTGTGACTGATAAAAACATTTTTTGAATTGTTAGTGATATATGGTATAATTGGATTTGAAATTAAAGAATCTGGCATAACCATTGTACTTAAATGTCATTCACTCCTTAGAAGTCAAACAGATATTGAATTCTATGTTTATACAATTTGTATCTAGCAGTATCATAAAATCTTCCAGACTGCATTGTATGAATTCTGTACCAAACTGAACAGCTAATTCTATGGTAAGATTTCTATCAGTGATATCTTAAAATTTCCTTCATGAAAACAAAGAAAATGCTGTTGGTCTTGAGAAAGAACAAGAAAATAAGACAGCAACTGGAAATAATTACACAATTGAAAGCTGGATAAAATTATACATTCTAAATATATCTCAATTAAAATAAAATTATTTTTAATTCATATACATTTGGACAAAACATTATATTCTACAATACCTCCATCTAGCTTCAGCCAGAGAATCCATTCTAAATATCTTTAAAACCCTTTTAATTCTACAAAGTAACTCA
>BLBF01000037.1:15198538-15208682 GCA_015471245.1 Laticauda colubrina
AGAGAGAGAGAGAGAGAGAGAGAGAGAGAGAGAGAGAGAGAGAGAGACAGACAGAGAGAGAGAGAGACAGACAGAGAGAGAGAGAGAGAGAGAGAGAATATCTTCATTCCATAAAGTATTACATACACTTTTGGACCTATTTCAATGAAGAAGTGCTCTTCCTACAGCTTTAGAATGATAAAATATAACCCAACATATGGTAAATTCAAGAATATTAAACAATTCAAATATGATTCTGTATGATAACACTGCTGTCGTATATACTTAATATGTAATGTATTTATCACATGTTTACAATAGCATATAAGTTGTTTCTACTGTAGCACTCCATCAATGAACTGAACTGTCCATTCATAGAGCTGTAGTTTCTTACTGTGTCTTACAATATTACATTATTTCTCAATTGTTGTCAGTAAGGTTCTCTCTCTGTGGGTCTGTGTATTTTGCTATGCATTACCGATAAATATTTTTTTTAAGAAAACACTGGCTTTAAAAAATGTTCAGTTGCTCAAGCAAGGCTTCTGTGCATCAAAGCAGTAGAAACTTGCACAAGAGAAAGTACTGATTTCAATTACTTAACATCACTCTCTTCTGCCAACTTCAACAGTTGGTGACATGCTTACTATTACTTCTCCTTACTTCAGTGAAAACTAAGGAAAATAGGCAAGTTGTCAACTTTGCCTTGGCCATGTTGTGGGATTTGGCAAAAGTCAATTATGGCTACAGACAATGAAACAGTTTTGCACACTTATTAAAAAAACTTTCTTGCTTTTCTATTATAAATCAAGGTGGAGGCCTTTGAGCCATTAGTTCAGCCCCCTGTTTAATTTGCAAAATCCAGGGATAAAGCATTAGCAATACCAATATACTATTTTTATTACTTTTATACTCATAATACTTTTTATTATTTTTACTCCCATAAAAACATTGAATAGAAACTACTTCCAAAAACTTGCATAGAGAAGGAGAATATAAATACACAGCTATTTGCAAATAAGGTTGATTGCATCAATGAGGATTCCCAAGAAGTCCAAATGTATGGCTAGCGAGTAAAGAATTAGGAGGCCATGTTAAATAAAATGCTTCCTTTCCTCTTGCTTGAAATATATTTCGTTACAATAAATGTCTAATTATTGATTAACTTTATGAATGTCATCAAATTGAAATATCACCCTGTTCTTATGGAAGTTTCTCTTTTGTCTCTGAAGTCACCTATACTTTCCTCATATTTTTCTTCATATTATAGGTTTTTATTTATGATTTGTTCTGAACTTAAGTTTTGCATTAAGTGGATATTTTCTGCTACTACAACTCTTCTGTTTCCTCTTTCAGACTAGAATTGAAAACTGTGTGTGTCTGTGTCAATATATATATATATATATGTATGTTGTAGCAACGTTTCAGCAGAATCTCATCTGCCATCATCAGGCTTCTCTATTGAGTTTGTATGTGGGTCAGGCGATCACAGCCGTTAGTTTTAAATTTGAGGCTAGCCTACTGCTGTCCCAGGATGGTTTTTTTTACATCCTGATTGGTTGGGAGTCTTGGTCTGAGTTTATTGGACTTGGAGTTTGTTTGATTGGTGTTTCTGGTTTCTTCTGTCTGTTTTGTGGCTTTGATTGACTGGCAACACTGTGTTCCTGTATTGGAGGCTTTCAATGCAGCTTGGCTTCATGTGAAAGGACGGCTATAAATCTATTAGGAAGCTAGGTTTCATCTGGATGCCTGGTTGGGGTGTATTTGAGCTGGAGGTATCAGAGGGAGTCTGTTTGTGCCCAGGTGTTTGCCTGGCTTGTAGTGTGGAGATCTTTCGATTTGAGAGTGCAGGCTTCCAAATGATTGACAGTCTGCTGGAATCATCTCTTCTATTCATGCTTTCAGGTCTTTTTTCAATCTCTATGGCTTCTCTGATGATTCTGTGGCTGGGGTTTTCTATAGTGGCTAGGGTTTTTGTGCCATTGAAGTTGATGTTGTGACCTGTGGTTTTCATGTGTTGGACGAGTGAGGAGGTGTGTTCCAGCTTTTTTACTGCATTTTTGTGTTCATCCAGGCGGGTACTTATTCTTCTATTGGTCTGTCCAATGTATGTGGCCAGGCATGATGCACAGGGAACTTCGTATATGCCTTGGTTTTCCAGGTCAATTTTATCTTTGGGGTTTCTAAGGATGGCTGCTATTTTTTTGTCTGTTTTGAAGGCAGTCTTGATGTGATGCCTGTGTAGTATCTTAATGATTTTATCTGTAGACCCTCTTATGTAGGGCAGGACAGCTGTTCTATAGGTCTATTGATCTTCTAGGTCTCTCTTATGTCTTGATGTGTTTTTGTGGATCAAGCTGGTGATTTTGTTTTTGTGGAAGCCATTGGCTGTCAATACTTTAGTCAGGGTGCATAGTTCAGTCTTTATATGTGTCTTGTCTGCCAGGCGTTTGGTTCTGGTAATTAGTGTTTTAGCCACGGAATTTATCTGTGTTGGGTGGTGGTGGGATTGGGCATTGCAGTAGCGGTTGGTGTGTGTTTTCTTCTGGTATATGGTGTGCCCCAGTGTGCCATCTGTTCTTTTGTAGATTAGTACATCTAGGAATGGTAGTTGTTTGTTTATTTCCGTTTCCATGGTGAACTTGATTTTGGGGTGTGTGCTGTTTAGGTGTGTTATGAAATTGTTTAGGTTTTCTTTTCCATGGGGCCAAATCACAAATGTGTCATCGATGTATCTTAGCCATAGTTTGGGTTTGTGGGTGGCATTAGCCAGGGCTCTGGATTCGAATTCTTCCATGAACAGATTTGCAATGACGGGTGACAGTAGTGATCCCATAGGGGCTCCTTCAATTTGCTTGTATCTTTGTCCTTTGTATATGAAATATGTGTTGGTTAGGCAGTGTTCTGTTAGTTCCATGAGGTCTTTAGTTGGTTGGTATTTATTTTTGATGATTTCAAGAGATTCTTTTATTGGGACTTGAGTGAATAGTGAAACCACGTCGAAACTTACAAGGAGATCTTCTTGTTCCACGTGTAGATCTTTGATCATTTCTAAGAAGTGGTATGAGTTTTGTACATATGAAGCTGCGGTTTCAGCATGGGGCTATAGTTGTTTTGCTAAGTGTTTAGCTAGGTTTTGTAATGGTGCTCCTTTGGAGCTGACTATGGGTCTGAGAGGTATGCCTTCTTTGTGTATTTTTGGGAGGCCGTATAATTTGGGGCATCTAGAAGATTTTTCTCTTGGGATGATCGTCTGTTGGATTTCTTTGCTTTTATGTGGCTGGTTATAATTTTCTTCTTGGTTAATTTTTCTAGATATGTGGTTGGGTCTGTGTTTATAGGTTTGTATGTGGAGTCTTGGAGTAGATCTGTCAATTTTGTTTCATAGTTGTTAAGCCTGGGTTCCCCAACCAGGGTTAGGTAAACAAGCTAAACAGAATGTGCAGCGTTAGTCAGATAGGCACACAGATAAATGAGTGAGCTAAGTTTGTATGTTTATTAACATACAGTAAAAATAACAGATACGCTTGTGCTATCAAGAATATATTTTATTCCAGTATAAGTTTATAGCATAGTCAAAAACAGTCCAATATTCATTTACCATGTAGTCAGTCCATTCAGGGATATTCAGTTAGCAAAGTCCATATAGAATATCCTATTGTCAGTTCACATAAATCAGTCCGTTGTTGTCTCTCCCGTTCGAGCAATGCAGTCTTGCTTCCAAGCAGTAATCAGTGATCATCAAATCCAGAGAGAGAGAGAGCAAGCTGTAGCCTTGCTACTTTTATATGGTTTTCATAACCACACCCACAGTTGCTATTTTACAGTTAAAGCTGCATACACTAACTATGATTTATAGTTAGTATTTCACCTAAAACAGTTAGGGTGAACAATGTTATCCCTAACATTAGTCTTTTCTGTCCATTACTACTGTGGCATTTCCTTTGTCTGCTGGGAGTATTATTATGCTGTTATCATTTTTCAGGGTTTGTAGTGCTGTGAATTCATCTTTTTGCAAATTACTTTTTGGTGGTTTCGTTGTGCATAAGAGGTGAGTAACCTGGTGTCTTATTCTGTCAGCTTCATCTGTATTTAATTTGGTTAGGCTGGATTCTACTGCACATATGATGGATTCTGTTGGGATTTTTTTGGGTGCTATGGCAAAATTGAATCCTTTGGTTAGGACATCTGTTTCTGTTTTGGTGAGTTCTCTGTTGGAAACGTTATATACTAATTGTTTCAGGTGTTGTTGTGAGTTGTTGGGGGTTTTCTTGTCATGTTCTAATTTCTTTAGTTTCTTTTAAGAGTTTTTCATTTTTGTAAGTGGTTTCAGTTTCAGCTCTCCAAGTTGTAAGTTGTTTATTCTTATCCCAAAATAGAGGGTGGATTTTGCTGCTCAATTCCAGGTGTAGTGCTAGCAAATCTTTGTTTAACTGATCCAATTGGAATCTTTTACTGTGAATTTCGTTCCTGAGTAAAGCCATCTCTGTTCTTTTAAGGATACGTTTGGTAGCTGCTGTGTTGTGATGAAATGTTAATTTGAAGCAGGTTGGTGTTGCATTGCTGAATCTGCAGCTGCATAGGAATTTCAGGTCACACCTCTCAGACCCATAGTCAGCTCCAAAGGAGAACCATTACAAAACCTAGCTAAACACTCAGCAAAACAACTACAGACCCATGCTGAAACCGCAGCTTCATATGTACAAAACTCATACCACTTCTTAGAAATGATCATAGATCTACACGTGGAACAAGAAGATCTGCTTGTAAGTTTCGACGTGGTTTCACTATTCACTCAAGTACCAATAAAAGAAACTCTTGAAATCATCAAAAATAAATACCAACCAACTAAAGACCTCATGGAACTAACAGAACACTGCCTAAACAACACATATTTCATATACAAAGGACAAAGATACAAGCAAATTGAAGGAGCCCCGATGGGATCACCACTGTCACCCGTCATTGCAAACCTGTTCATGGAAGAATTCGAATCCAGAGCCCTGGCTAATGCCACCCACAAACCTAAACTATGGCTAAGATACATCGATGACACATTTGTGATTTGGCCCTATGGAAAAGAAAACCTAAACAATTTCCTAACACACCTAAACAGCACACACCCCAAAATCAAGTTCACCATGGAAACGGAAATAAACAAACAACTACCATTCCTAGATGTACTAATCTACAAAAGAACAGATGGCACACACCATATACCAGAAGAAAACACACACCAACCGCTACCTCAACGCCCAATCCCACCACCACCCAGCACAGATAAATTCCATGGCTAAAACACTAATTACCAGAACCAAACGCCTGGCAGACAAGACACATATAAAGACTGAACTATGCACCCTGACTGAAGTATTGACAGCCAATGGCTTCCACAAAAACAAAATCACCAACTTGATCCACTAAACCACACCAAGACATAACAGAGACCTAGAAGATCAACAGACCTATGGAACAGCTGTCCTGCCCTACATAAGAGGGACTACAGATAAAATCAGTAAGATACTACACAGGCATCACATCAAGACTGCCTTCAAAACAGACAAAAAAATAGCAGCCATCCTTAGAAACCCCAAAGACAAAATTGACCTAGAAAACCAAGGCATATATGAAGTTCCCTGTGCATCATGCCTGGCCACATACATTGGACAGACCAATAGAAGAATAAGTACCCGCCTGGATGAACACAAAAATGAAGTAAAAAAGCTGGAACACACCTCCTCACTCGTCCAACACATGAAAACCACAGGTCACAACATCAACTTCAATGGCACTAAAACCCTAGCCACTATAGAAAACCCCAGCCACAGAATCATAAGAGAAGCCATAGAGATTAAAAAAAGACCTGAAAGCATGAATAGAAGAGATGATTCCAGCAGACTGTCAATCATTTGGAAACCTGCACTCTCAAATAGAAAGATCTCCACACCACAAGCCAGGCAGACACCTGAGCACAAACAGACTCCCTCTGATGCCTCCAGCTCAAACACCCCCCCCCCAAGCACCCAGGTGAAACCTAGCTTCATAACAGATAACAGCTGTCCTTTCACACGAAGCCAAGCTGCACTGGAAACCTCCAACACAGGAACAGAGTGTTGCCAGCCAATCAAAGCCACAAAACAGACAGAAGAAACCAGAAAAACCAATCAAACAAACTCCAAGTCCAATAAACACAGACCAAGACTCCCAACCAATCAGGATAGGCTAGCCTCAAATTTAAAAACAATGGCTGTGAGTCTCGGACCCACATCCATGCAGAAGCCTGATGATAGCAGATGAGATTTTGCTGAAACGCTGCTACAACTTTGAAAGCACTACAATGGTGTGGGATAATACCCGAAGGAAGCTAAACAGCACATATATATATATATATATATTTGTTTTCTGAGGTTTTCGCGGGTATTTGTATGTGGATCTTTGGTTATTCGGGTTTTCTCCCGCGTAGAATTGGAAGTATCTAGGCAACGTTTCGATGAAGTCTCATTCATCATCTTCAGGCTTGTTTCTTCAGCTATGTGCTTCTCAGAGTAATGTGAGCTTGCAGCTGCTTCTTCCTTTTAACTGCTAGTGGGGGTGTGACTTGTTTGGTTGGGGGTTTGGCTGTGTTCTGATTGGTAGGTGGATTGGCTGTGTTCTGATTGGCTGGGGATGTGTTCTGTTTAGGTGGGGGCTTGGTTGTGCTCAGCTTAGTCTTAGTTGCTGGGGGATTTGAGCTGGTGAGCTGTGATCCTGGTGTTTGGCTTCGTGTTTGTGGTCGTGCCACATATTCATGGTGGGTGTGAGTCTTTTTTCTACATGGAAATGTGGTGGTAGCATCTTGTGTGGCACTCGTGGGTGTGGGTCTGGTGTCATTCTCCATGTTAGGTACTCGTTTATTAATGAGGGCAGGTTTCCAAATGGTTGGTAGGCGGGAGGTATCATCTCATTTATTCATGCTGTGTGGGCGTTTTTTTTATCTCTATGGCTTCTCTGATTATTCTGTTGTTGAAGTGTTCAGTTTTGGTGACAGTTTTGGTATTTTTAAAGTCAATTTCATGTCCTGTGGCTTTGAGGTGTTGGACCAGGGAAGAGGTTATGTGACCTCACCTTCCTACGAAACTGCCGAGATCAAAATTTAATGCCCAAAAGCTTCCAATTGAAATTCCATACCAACACAGCACCCACCAAACTCATCCTAAAAAGAACAGAATTGGCCCTTATTAGAAATGAATTTCACACAAAAAGATTCCTCCTAGACCAAATCAACAAAGAACTCCTCACACTTCACCTCAGACTAAGCAACAAGATTCACCCCTTACTTTGGGACATATCCAAACAACTTACTTTTTGGAGAGCTGAAACACAGACCACCTTCAAGACAGACACACAAACCAACAAACTCAGAAAACTACAGCAACCACCAGAAACAAACTCCTCCCCCCTCACAGCCACACATGAAACAAACAGTGCACAACATCGCAGACAAGATCCTCACTGAAGCCGAAACCAATGTCCTTTTGAAAGGATTCAACTTTGCTGTTGCTCCCAAACACATCCCCACAGAAACCATCATATGCGGAGTTGAAACCAGCCTGACCAAAACTAACCCTGATGATGCTAACAGAATCAGACTCAAAATCACCAACATCCTCTGCACTAGCAAACCACCCAAAATCAACTTATCCAAAGAAGAACAAACTGCACTACTTAACCTGAAAGAAGACACCAGCATAATAATCCTACCAGCAGACAAGGGCAATGCAACAGTGGTTATGAATACATCTGAGTACCAAACCAAGTTAACCAACCTACTCCAACACCCCACATACAAACCTCTAAACACTCACCCCACCATCTACCTAGAAAAAACGACCAGATCCAAAATAAAAGCCTCCCCCATCAGCGAAGAAATCCAGCAAAGAATCATACCCAGAGAAAAATCATCCAGATGCCCGAAGCTGTATGGTCTCCCCAAGATACACAAAGAAGGAACCCCACTACGACCAATAGTCAGCTCCATAGGCTCACCTCTACAAAACTTAGCCAAATTTCTCACCAAACAATTACAGACCTATGCAGAATCCATCAACTCACAAGTAAGGAACTCATTCCAGTTCATCGAGATCATAAAGAAATAAAACTTACAACCCAGCGACCTACTAGTGAGCTTCAATGTCATATCCCTCTTCACCCAAGTGCCTATAAAAGAAGCCTTGACAGCCATCCAAAACAAATACAACCCCCCCAAGTACATCCTAGATCTTACCAACCACTGCCTATCCAATACATACTTCACCTACAATGGACAAAAATATAAACAAATAGAAGGAGCACCCATGGGATCACCCCTTTCACCTGTCATTGCAAACCTCTACATGGAACACTTTGAAACGCAAGCTCTAGAAAAATATGATCACAAACCCAAACTCTGGCTCAGATACGTAGATGACACCTTCATAATCTGGCCACACAGGAAAGAAAAACTGAACAACTTCCTCACACACCTCAACAGCCTACACCCCAAAATACAATTCACCATGGAAACAGAAGCCAACAATCAACTTCCCTTCCTAGATGTCTTAGTATACAAAAAATCCAATGGCTCCCTAGGACACACCATCTACCAGAAGAAAACACATACAAACCGCTATCTACATGCACTCTCACACCACCACCCAGCACGGATCAATTCCATAGCCAAGACACTCATCTCCAGAACAAAATGCTTAGCCGATGAACAACACTTAAAAACCGAAATACACACTGTCACTAATGTATTTACAGCCAATGGATTCCCAAAAAAGAAGATTACCCACCTAATCCAAAAAGAAACCTCAACCAAAAGGCAAGACAGAGAACAAGAGAATGGCAAAGCCCTCCCCCCATATATAAAAGGCACTACAGACAAAATCAGCAAGATTCTCTAAAAACACAACATTAAAACAGCATTCTGCACATACAGAAAAATATCCACCATCCTAAGAAACCCTAAAGACAAAACCGAGTTAGAAAACCAAGGAGTATACGAAATCCCTTGCACTGCCTGCCCCACCACATACATAGGACAAACTAACAGAAGAATTAGTGCACGCATTGAAGAACACAAGAACTCAATCAAAAAAGAAGAACTGACCTCTTCCCTGGTCCAACACCTCAAAGCCACAGGACATGAAATTGACTTTAAAAATACCAGAACTATCGCCAAAACTGAACACTTCAACAACAGAATAATCAGAGAAACCATAGAGATAGAAAAACGCCCACACAGCATGAATAAACGAGATGATACCTCCCGCCTACCAACCATTTGGAAACCTGCCCTCATTAATAAACGAGTACCTAACATGAAGAATGACACCAGACCCACACCCACGAGTGCCACACAAGATGCTACCATCACATTTCCACGTAGAAAAAAGACTCACACCCACCATGAAGATGTGGCATGACCACAAACACGAAGCCAAACACCAGGATCACAACTCACCAGCTCAAATCCCCCAGCAATTAAGACTAACCTTAGCGCAACCAAGCCCCCACCGAAACAGAACACATCCCCAGCCAATCAGAACACAGCCAATCCACCTACCAATCAGAACACAGCCAAACCCCCAACCAAACAAGTCACACCCCCACTAGCAGTTAAAAGGAAGAAGCAGCTGCAAGCTCACATTATTCTGAGAAGCACATAGCTGAAGAAACAAGCCTGAAGATGATGAATGAGACTTCATTGAAACATTGCCTAGATACTTCCAATTCTACGCGGGCGAAAACCCGAATAACCAAAGATCCATATACATATATATATATATGTGCTGTTTAGCTTCCTTCGGGTATTATCCCACATCATTGTAGTGCTTTTAAAGTTGTCAAAACGTTTCAGCAGAATCTCATCTACCATCATCAGGCTTCTGTATAGTGTTCATCTGCCCAATGTATGTGGCCGGGCATGATGCACACGGGACTTTGTATATGCCTTGGTTTTCCAGGTTGAACACAATACAGAAACCTGATGATGGCAGATGAGATTCTGCCGAAACGTTGCCACAATTTTTAAAGCACAACTGCAATGATATGAGAAAATACCTGAACAAAGCTGAACAGCATACATGCAAGTACCCGCAAAAACTTAAGAAAATATATGTATGTATGTATGTATGTATGTATGTGT
>BLBF01000037.1:15238682-15252110 GCA_015471245.1 Laticauda colubrina
TTCTCATTGGTTGGGGGTTTGGCTGTGTTCTGATTGGAAGGGGGGTTGGCTGTGTTTTGATTGGCTGGGGGTGTGTTCTGTTCAGGTGGGGGCTTGGTTGTGCTCAGGTTAGTCTTAGTTTCTGGGGGATTTGAGCTGGTGAGCTGTGATCCTGTTGTTTGGCTTCACGTTCGTGGTCCTGCCACATCTTCATGGTGGCTGTCAGTTTGGTTCTTGTATGGGTCAGAGGGGTTTGAAGTAGGTAGTGGTGCAGCTACGGTACGGCTTCTGGTCCGTGGTCGTGTCTCATCTTCTGTGTGGGTGTGAGTCTTTTTTTCTACGTGGAAGTGTGGTGGTAGCATCTTGTGTGGCACTCTTGGGTGTGGGTCTGGTGTCATTCTCCATGTTAGGTACTCGTTTATTAATGAGGGCAGGTTTCCAAATGGTTGGTAGGCGGGAGGTATCATCTCGTTTATTCATGCTGTGTGGGCGTTTTTCTATCTCTGTGGCTTCTCTGATTATTCTGTTGTTGAAGTGTTCGGTTTTGGCGATAGTTCTGGTATTTTTAAAGTCAATTAATAAACGAGCACCTCATTAATAAACGAGTACCTAGCAAGCTCACATTACTCTGAGAAGCACAGAGCCGAAGAAACAAGCCTGAAGATGATGAATGAGACTTCATCGAAACGTTGCCTAGATACTTCCAATTTTATGCGGGAGAAAACCCGAATAACCAAAGATCCACATACACACACACACACACACACACACACACACACACACACACACACTGTTCAGCTTCCTTCGGGTATTATCCCACGTCATTGTAGTTGTGCTTTTAAAGTTGTAGCAACGTTTCGGCAGAATCTCATCTGCCATCATCAGGCTTCTGTATTGAGTTCATCTGTGGGTCAGGCTATCACAGCCATTAGTTTTAATATGTATATGTATATATATTATATCCAAATCCAACTATATTTAAATATTATAAAGAAATATGTATATTTATCTAACCTTATTTTAAATATTCTTTAATACAAAAAGTATTACATTCGTTCCCAAGTGGATTAATTGTGATCACACAATAAATTATAATATTAATACATAGAATCCTATATTTATTAAGAAAGAAGAATATAAGTTGCAAGCGTTTGCGGATGATATGATATTTTTCATTGAGGAACCAATAGAAAGAGGACAAAATTGATGAATGAATTAGAACAATTTGGAGAAGTAGCAGGACTTAAAATTAATAGGAAGAAAACAAAATTAATGACTAAAAATTTAACAGAAAAACAGAAATTAGAACCAGAGAAGTTATGGGAATACAAGTGATAAAGAAAGTTAAATACTTAGGAATATGGTTGACAGCACATTGTAAGACACTTAAGGAAAATAATTATGATAAATTGATGCAACAGGTTAAGAAGGATTTAGAAACATGGGCCAAGCTGCAACTTTCATTATTAGGCAGGATTGCTGCTATTAAATGAATTAAAATGAATATTCTTCCAAAATTCCTATATATATTTCAGACGATCCCATCAAAGTACACAATTTTTTTTTGAAGAACTTAATAAAATAACTGTAAAATTTATCTGGCAAGGGAAAAAAATACTGGAATAAATTTAAAGACAATGCAGGATATGAAGAGCAGGGGAGGGCTGGCACTTCCAAATTGGGAGTTGTATTATTAACCTCTTTAGTATGGTTGAAGGAATGGGTGAATTTAACCAACAAGAGAATATTATTCTTAAAAAGCCATGACTTGCAAAGGGGGTGGCATGCTTTTTTATGGGATGTAGGGAAAACTAGCCAGAAATATTTTCACAGACACCTAATCAGAGACTCATTATTAACTAATTAGAAAAAAATATGGAAAAAACACTATTTAAAAATACCAATTTGTATTTCAACAAAGGAGGTGATGTTTCACCCAGATAATCTGCATATCACTAAAATGACTAAATATAAGGATTTATTGGATACACAAGGAAATCTGAAATCGCGGCAAGAGCTTCAAGAGCGGGGATTAAAAATAGATCAGTGGGCATACCTCCAAATTCAAAGTAGATATAAATAGGACAAGAAAGAATTTAGAAATAACAATAAACTCCAGCAATTAGATAAAATTATATTAGGATCAAGCAAAAAAAATATAACAAAATTTTATAATTATTTATTAGAAGTAGAATTAGAAGAAGAAATTGTAAAAGGGAACATGATAGCCTGGAGTAGTAATATAGGATGTAGCATCACCATAACAGAATGGGAAAAGGTCTGGGGTAAAAATAATAAAATTACAAAATTGGTAGCATACAAAGAAAACGTCTATAAAATGTTTTATAGATGGTACCTTCCTCCTTTGAGATTAGCGAAGATGCACCCCAATATGAGTCCGAATTTTGGAAATGCAAAAAAAAAGAGGGAACTTTTTTCCATATGTGGTGGTCCTGTACAGAAGCTCAAAAATATTGACAGAAAATTAGAAATTGGCTGGAAGAAATGACAAGAGAACAGATTGAATTCAAACCAGAGTCCTTTCTGTTAGGGATCTTTGATAAACAAATATCAAAAAAAGTGAAATATATAATAATACACATTTTGACAGTGGCCAGATTGGCTTTTGCACAGTGTTGGAAACAGCCTCATGTTCCATCAGAGGAGATGATCATTGAAAAAATTTTAAGTTGTGCAGAAATGGATAAATTAACTTTGGCATTAAAAAATAAAGACACTTCAATATACTACAACAGCTGGAACTGCTGGTACAAATGGATAGACCAAAGATAGACTTCACACGAAAAGGCAAAAGAGGACAGGATAAATCCATAGTAGTGATACACAGATATATGTAAGGATTAGGTGTGTGTATATGTCATAAAATAAGGATAAAAAAGGTCTTACATACTGTTGAAGATGAGAATGTTTTTAATTGTTTTCTATTTTTTTCTTTCTATTTTCTTCTCCCTTTCTTTTTCTCTCTTTTATTTATGTATGTGTTGTTGGTTTGTTTTAATTGTAAAATCAGTAAAATTTATTTTTTAAAAAATAACATTCTGGACAAATCATTCATCTTAATCACAGAAATTCTCTACAGAAATGACAATTGTGTTTTCTCCTATCTTAATGCTTCTTTTTTAACTTCATTCCATGGATTTTTAGTAAAATGGCAATGAAGATAGCTTCATAATATGAGCATCATCTGATAATCTTAACATTATACCATAAATATTGAGTAGTTTTTTAAATAGAAATATCAGCATCAACTCTGGTTTGATTGTGACAAGCTAAGGGTCAGCTTTGGAAGCCATTTTTACTTGGAAGCTTCGAGGCTGCCATTCCATCAAATTTATTGATGAAATGTGGTATGCCGATGATAGCAACGAATGTAAACTAAAGGTGGAACTCCAAGTATCTTATCTCACAAAACCTATTTTAGCTATCCTCACAATACAGGTAACCTGTTAATAAACCTGAGAAAACTTTAGGATAAAAGAATAGTTAAGAACATTATGAGAAGGAGGGCTCTTGCTTTATTTAAATACTTTAAAAGTTCCTCACAAAAGGTGGCTATCATCCAGACTGGATCGCAGAAGATCAAAAAGTGAGATGAAACCAAGCGAAGATGACATATTTTTTCCTCTCTCCAACAACACCCTCAGATAATTCTTCTGTGGATTATGGCTCAGTTATTTCAAATAAAGGCACAATATAGTAATACCAGAAGATGCCCTAGTAGAGTACCTACAAGCTACACTAGCCGAGATTCCCATGCTTTAACAAGAACAGATAGAAATAAAAACTGGAAAACAAAAACAAAACAAAGTGTTAAATTAAGAAAATAGGCTAAATGGTAATCAAGTCAAGAAAAATAAAACCGTTAAAAATTGAAGGCTTTCAGGTTAACAAGAAAATTCAAGCTAAACAAAGTTCTGCACACCAATGCAAATGAATGCAAAAAAACAAAACAGAAAAACTGATGCAAAGAGAATAATGAGAAACTTCATTCCAAATTTTGTCATTATTTTTTAAAAAACCATGCAGTTCATACTTATAACATTTGGTATTTTACCTTTTTCTCAATCTTAAAATGCATTTTATTCATCAGTTTTGTTTGATCAAGTATTTTCATATTTTTGTTAACATCTTTGCCTTCTGTTTATAAATCTTGAAACTTATTTGTGCACCAAATTTGTTTAGTTTTTCCATTAATATTTCAATTCAATTAAAAAACTTTAGCACCAAATCATATGCAAAAGCTCTTAACTTATAAGTCTTTTTTTTAGTTTTTACTTCCATAAGCTTATCTTCTCTTTTCATATCTCTTTTCAAAAATTCAAGGACCAAAATAAACAGAAGAGGAGACAGTAGGCTTATACCTTTTTGTGTTTCACATGGATTTATTGATATTTCATATTTCTAAACTGATCATTTCCTCAAAAGGTTTTGCTACATCTTCATTAAGAATAATGTGTGCTTTCTATGAACTATAAATTTATTTTACCCACTGGATAGAATTTGATCCAAAATTTAAATAAGAAAGTCCAGTACAAATAGTCAAAACTTTCTCTGCATTAAAAAAAAAAAACCTGATGCAGCTTCTTTCTCATTATGCTGCTCAAAATATTCTTCAGTGTTCAGTGCAGTTCTGAAATTATCTTTTAACTCTCCTTTAGGTAAAAAGTAATATTAAACTTGATGAATAAGGTCTTCAAAAATTATTTTCAATCAGCTAGGATCATTATGAAGAACTTACAATTATTCATATCAAAATGATATTGGTCTCTAATTTCTTGTTAAACTCAAATCTTGTCCTTTTTTTAGGTAGTAGTGCTGTATTAGCCTCCTTCCATGACTCTAGCATCTTTCTTCCCTGTAAAATAGAATATATCCTCATAATCTTATCAAAGAGGGCCCTGAATTCATAACTGCATTTGATACCAGGAATTGCATGTTTGAATACACCGTAATGCTGCTTGGAGTAGTTAAGTGCAGAGCAGTGTTTTCTGGATTTATGAACTTGGCTTTTTCTGATTATAATTGGCAAATTTGTGGTGATTTATCTGGTGACAGCCTAATCTACTCTGAATATGAGAAAAAATAAAGCATGAAAACCATGTGTGGGGGGTCTTGAATAGATTGAGGAAAATTATCTCATTATTAAATTAGAAAAGTCTGCTTTTGATATGAAGCAGCTAGATTTCTTGGATTACCACATTTCCAAAGATGGAATCCAAATGGATCCCCAGAAAGTTCATACAGTGGTCTGAAGGCAAATCTCCTGTAATACAAAGGATGGTTAGAGTTTTTTAGGTTTGCAAAATTTACAAAAAGTTCATTCTAAAATTTACACCTAATATTTAACCTCTAATTCAGCTGTTATAAAAGGGAGTGAAATTTACTTGGACTAGTATTGAACAGGTGGTATTTGAACAGTTAAAGCACCTCTTTGCACAACAGCCCCTTCTTCAACACTCTAATCCATCCGAAAGATTTATTGCCCAATGCATCCAATGTGGCTATTGGATCAGTAATGTTCCAGTAGGCCTGAAAAGCAGTAATGTTGTAGTAGGCCCAGCATCTTATCTTGTATATTTACTCCACAGAATTAACTTCCCTAGAAACAAAAGTATGACATTTTTAAAACAAAGAATTACAGACTGCCAACCTCTGATAAAGGAAAATCTGGAGACCCATAAAAAAAAATCTGGAGATTCTATAAAAAATAGTGAGATTCATGGTCACGTGAATAACTAACCAATCAGAGCGTGTTATATCCGGTGGTAGAAAAAGCAAAATGGAGGCGCCCAGAGTGAAAAGAAATGTGCTGTATGTATATATGACTGTATGGTAATATCGATATTGCATGATCTGAGAAGTGGCGTCATGTCGTTTGTGTGAGAATCGGATTTATGCGCGTATAAGCGCATAAGACCCCCAAATTTGAAAAAGAAAAAGCATTTTAAATTTGGCATGAGATTGAGGAGCCTTGTCGTGAGACCGTGAGACATGCCAAAAAATCATGAGACTCACGGCAGAACCGTGAGAGTTGGCAAGGCTGGAACTATAAGCAGTGAAAGCAACTTTTGACCATTTCCTGGAAGGCACATGATGGCCCATAGAAATCAATATACATAAGAATCTGGGAATGCTACACTAATCTAAATCACTTTCTCCAGGCAAGTGAGATGGTTTTATCACAGTTTGACTTTTACATTCAATATGTCCTGGGCTGAAAAAAAATGATTTCAGATGCACTATCTGTAAACGCAAGTTTACCCATCACAAATGTCCCATGCCATGATTACAACAAGACTTTTATGACCTTCTAATTTTCAATACATACCCATGCAAGTGATTACTAAGCTACGGGGAGCAAATCCCTGAGGCATAATTGCCAGAATCAAAGTGTAACAACCCCTTAACCTGTTCTCATGGCCCTGGATGGATGCTCTCCAGGAGGCCTGATCTAGTATTGTGTCCTTGTTTTTGGTCAAAGGAGGGACTTTGAGGAGACCCACACCTCTGAGGGTGTAGATTTTGTAGTTTTGTTAGAATAACTGAATAGCAGGGCAATGGGGAGAGGGGGTGTTCAAAATGTTGCATGGAAAATTAAAATTAAATTAAATTAAAATTAAAATTTTAAAAATTAAAGCTTTTGGTAGCTTTAAACCAGAAAAACAGCTCTGGAAATCAGAATACTGAATGCTTCTAAATATTATTTATGCTATAGTTATTGCTATAGTCAATTTCTATATTTTACATTGCTATAGTCAATTTCTATAGTTTATGGCTTGAAGGATCTCATTTTATTAAATTTGGAAAACAGTATTTAGTCCTAATATAAACAATCTTATATTCTTTGTAAACAAAGCTGTTCTCTTAAATAGAATCTGCATTTTGGTCTAGGCTCTGTCCTACCTGACGCCAAAATTATGTTTATTTCATAAAAGGATATGAACTTAAAATGGGTTGACTTCAAAATATAACAAGAAGCAAACATATATTAAAGGAGTCTTTTAGTTCTTTCAGTAACCAATCAGACAAATATAGAAAGTCACCTTTTAAGTTTAATGATACCTGCTCATTAAATGATGCCAAATACTAAAATACCATGAGCAGCAGGGAATTTCAGTTTACATTAAAGGAAAAAAAAAGGATAAAAATGATTGAAGTTGGTCAGTTCAAGCTGACAGGGCACTTCAAATGAGTAACAGAAAAATAAAAGAGATAATCCAGGTTAAATTAGGTCTTCCTACACCTTTTTAAAAAAGTTCTTCATTTTTCTTTTACAATATTAACTAACTTGCCAGAAAAAAAAAGAATGTAGAGGTAAAAACTAAAGACATAAATAGGAATAAAGTTAAACAAGTGACTAACCACTTTATTAAAAGATAAAAAGTTAGCATCTCAAATCAAGATGACATATTTGGGTTTTAAAACATGCATTAATTGAAGTAGAGCTAAAAATATGGTTCTTCACTGAATGTGCATCAGGGTATATAATATTCTTATAATTCAGTCATAACAACTGCAAAGTATAACATTTAAGACTATTTACCACTTAAATTTGTATTTTAATGTATTATTTAAAATGGAGTAATTTTTTATTTTGTATCAAATAAAGATATATACTAATAAATTTTCAGAAGAAAATAAGTTTTTAAATACTTTGCAATTCTTATGCTGTACCTTATTTCTCTATACATATACTGAATGTTTTATTTATCAAATAATCATAATTTCATTCTAATATTTTACTTGATATGGCACAAAAGTGATTTTTAAAAATGGAAACAATCCCAAACTTTCAACATTATCAAGGAAAGCAGAGATCTTGAAGTAGCCATTATAACTAATATCTGGAAAGCTGTCTAAATAGATGTACAGATTACTCAGGCATTTAGTTTTCAGTTTTGTACCACCCATGGTATATTGCCACTGTACATATGCATATTTAGAGCAAATTACTGCTCTCCTGCAGCAAATTTCTGCTCTCTATCTATTTATTTCCTTTTTGGTTAATAATTAAAATGCTCATTCTACTACAGAAGTAAGTTCTAGTATATCTCTAGCCATTGTTTGTGACAGATGGAAGCTATACTCTGAAATATCTGAAGGGTTACTTTTGCCATAAAATAGTTAATCAAGATAATGAGCTGAGGATTTCTGCACTGCAGTCACATGCTGCTTTTGTTGCTTACATTGTTGTCCAGGGCAACCACATCCTATGATTATTCACTTTCCTATGTATGTCTTTGAAGACTTGTGTTTCCATTCATAGATATGGATATGCAACATTCATCAGTGAAGATGGGACATCATAATCAACACAACACAAAAAATAACTCTATAATATAATAATTCCATCAGTAAACACCTATAAATAAAAAGTGGACATTAAGTCTAAATCAGAGCTGTCAAACTTGTGGCCCATGGGCCAGATGCATCTTGGCTGGTCATGCCCATACCTGGTTTAGTGAAAGGGGAAAAAGTTGCAATACATCGCTGTGACGACAGGAATTTGACACCCCGGTATAAATGATAAAGGCTAAGCAACCATTTGTGGTCTCAGCAAATCATTCCAAAAAATAATGTTTGATCTCTGTATACTCTTATTTGGCAGGAAATTTCATCAAAATGTTCTCAGTAAATGTGAACAACATAGCAGCATATTACAAAATAGTTACTGAAGGCAACTTAGGGCGTGTCATTTAATGAGGTGAAAATTATTTTGTACAATTATTTTCAGTGAGGGGTTCTAAAAATATGTGTTTTTACACCAAGAATTCAAATCTGCTATTATTTTTGTAATCACACAAAATTTAGCTTGGTATCTTAAATCCACGTCTGAACATATACTCAACAAAAGCCTCCTGTAGCCCAAATACTGTTAACATTATCTTCTCAAAATTATACCTTGTGCAAAACTTAAAAGTTTTTTTTTTTACATGAAACTTATCTATGTAAGCAAAAAAAGATAAAAATAAAAATCCATGCAATCATAAAAATCACAAAGCAATTATCTGAGTTACAAAAATGTTTAAGAAAGTTTCATCAAGTCTGGTTTTGATTCGTTCTTCCACAGCAGCCACCAATGTGCTTCTTGGCCTCTGATGTAACTGTCACCTTTGTCATGCAGATACACTCTGCTTGCTGCCTCTATGACCTGTTTCACACATCTCTCTATTGATTGGGCATGACAAAGCCATTGTAGTACTTGCATTGATTTGTCAATGAACTTTATTTCCGCTGTAGTCAATTTGCACATGGCTCATATATACCATCAATCAGCTCCAGCAGAGTAGATTAAAGGCATTTTTCTTGCATGTACAAAAAAATCTCTTGGTGTATCATCATCTGCACCTCTCAAGTCAATAATCTTTTGCGCACCAGCTATCCACCTGTCATGCCCCTGTTGGAATCTGATTTGGAGGGGGAGGCCAAACAGCTGACAGGGAGAGGGAGTGTGGCTCTGTTGGCTGTGGAGGAAACTGGGGAAGAGCAAAGTTCCCCAGGGGAGCAGGGGAGAGGTAGAGCAAGGGAGAGTGAATTAAGAGGAAGACCCAGGCCCACCCCCTCTTCATCCTAGGGTCTGCAGGGAGGAATGGAGAATGGAGCAATGTGAGTTCCATGGATTACGGGGGAGGAAAGGGCCCTGATTCCCTTCATTAGCTGCAGCTGGGAACACAGTGTTTAAAAAGAGAAGCTGCGCACAGCAAACAGTTGGGAGCAAATTGTGAGTTTATCTGGTCTTGTCATGGTTTATCTGTGTTCCTGGTGTCTTCCCAGCTATGTGAGTTTGCCATGCTTTCAAGTTTGAAATTCTTTCTTCTGCTCTGTCAAGTTAATTACTACAGCTTGGTTTGTTTGGATTTTTAGTTATAGTCTGTATGTATTCTGTTTTGGACTGAATTTTCTCCAGCCGAAGGTAAGCTGGACAATGAGGGCAAAGTTGGAGATAATAAAAGGACTCTTCTTGCTTATTTGATTATGTTGCCTTTGTGCCATGCCCCAGGTCATGACACCACTCTTGAATATCATCTGAACATAAGAGTGTCTGGATTATCATTTCACTGAAAGCATACCATGCTGAGCACTGAATGGTTGGCAAAACAGCATCTACTACAGCCACCTTTTGCAGTCTGAGTTGCTGCAGCTGGAACAACATATGATGTGGGCTTTCAATCCAGGAATGTTTTACTTTGATGTTGAACCAGCAAGGGTAGTACAAACCAATGATGTATTTCACTATCATTTTTAAGTTTTGGAGAGTTTTGCCCTTAAAGCCATGTTTTGAAACCTATATTTGACAAAGCCTATTTGCAGTTGTCAACCAGCGTGAATGATTTATGAGACTAATTTCCTGAAAAGCCAGATCTGTGGGAAGTTCTCCTGTCCTTATTGCCTGTGTGCTCCTATATCTATATAAAGATGCTTTACAACACTGTCTCTCAGTGAAATGAGAAGCTCACCAATTGAAATTCCAGTGTATGAAGGATCGTTGTCAAGTTCTGTTGCGGTGTCTAGCATGTTGCCAATTTTACCTGCCCATTTGTTGTTAGAAAATGTCTTCCAATCCACTTTTAAGTTTTGTTGGGGTAACACATTCATATGGAGTGCAAACCCAGTGCATAGCACCACCTTCACAGCTAGTATTAACATTTGTAGAATCTCCTCCAATGGCCTTGAAGCTTTTGTCAATGTCTTTCTTCTTCATGAAATATACCAGGTTATCTGCAATCACTTGAGCAGGTTTTCCTGTTTTTGAGCCTTTCTCTGGAGTGAAATAATGATAAAAATATCTTCCACCTGGCTCATTACCCACAAATAATGTTCTATTTTGATAATACTTAGAATTGATGCTCCGAATTGTTTCCTTTCAGCATAACTTTAGTTGCATCTATACGGCCATCAAAGAAGGTGCATTCTATTTTGCCCTTCTTACAGAGCTCACCAAATTCTTCATTTTTTTTTTCCTGGGCTCTTTTTGACTTTATTATAGTCAACTACAAGTCTCTTGTCTTCTTTGGTGATGAAGCCAACATCTATGAAGGTGGCTGTGGTAATGGCAGTGGTGGCACGTAGACTATGCTCTGCATAGCAACATTTGTTATTTCTAAACTATTATATTCTGTCTTTTCTTTTGAAGCAGCAGCACATGTTTGCATGCTCCCTCTTTATAATTCCATCACATTCCTCTTCATCACCATCAATCGTCTGTCCTTCATATTCATCATAAGAAATAATTGCTTCATTTGTCAGTATCGAAATGTCTGGAATACTTCTCTGCTTATATTTAGGGAGCCTTTGTCTCTCATTGTCATGACTCTTTTGCCTTTTGCCTAGATAGTTCTGCTTGGGCACATCCAGCAAACCAATCTGGTGTGATCCAAAAGAACCAGTCATGACTCTCTGACCTTTAATGAAAGCAAGTTCCTTCAATGGTATCTTTATCTCCTTAGGGCAGGTACAGTTAATATGAGCTTCTGTTTGGCAGCCAGCAGCCAGCTGAATTCAGCAAACATAACAATTTGTCACTAGCAGTTGAGGATATCAAACAGTTTCACAGTGAAAATCTCTTCGACATCTAGCTTTCCTCCACTAAGATGTATGGTTTTGGCTTTATCCCAGCTCTTTTGGATCTTGTTCAAGATTATCACTTGTGAATTTACAACAGGGGTCACAAAAGAACTGTTCGCTCGTTCCCACTTTTTAAAGCCCCTGTCACACTGCACCAACGGATGCAAAGAGGATGTAAAACGGACAAAAAAGCTTGCCATCCGTTGGTTAACGCAATGTATCTGTTCTGAACTCACTGCCTCCGTTTTGCTTCCTCTCTATCCGTCCAGCATCCGTTTATGGACATTTCATCCGCTCAGAAAGTTTTGAGCTGCTCAAAACTTTTGCGCGGAAAATGTATCCAATTCGTCCGTTCTGCATCCGCTAGGCATCCGCTAGGCATCCGTTACGCATCCGCTATATCCGCGAGGCATCAGTTCCGCATCCGCGCAACTCGCATCCGCTCGGACACAGGGAGGAAGCGGAACGGACGCAGAACGGATGCAGAACAGATGCCTAGCGGATGCATCACAGAAACAAAGCATTTAAAATGGAAAAAACCTTCGCAGAGGGGACCTATCTCGGATATTAAGGATGTCTAGAGGGTGTCTAGAGGATGCCTAGAGGATGCAAAGGGACACTTATACTGCCTATAAAAAGGGGGAGCAACTCATCTGGATCTCATTTTCAGAACAGCAGCCCTGCGGTGCAGACCTCTGCAGCCTTCATCTGACTCTTCCTCTTCCACAGCATTCAGTCATGTCCACCGTGGATCGTAACAAAGTCCTTTTGGCAGCCACCATCCTTCTGCAACAGTGAGAAGCCATCTACAGGCTCTGTGAACTCTACTACAGGAAGAAAAAGAGGCGGCCAAGAAGCGTCTGGGTACGAAGATGGATCGCCAGAAGAGCAGAGGACAGACTGTACAACAAGCTGATGGTGGAGCTCAGGAACGAAGACACTTGGGCATTCCAGAACTTCATGAGGATGCCTCCAGCCATGTTTGATGAAGTTGTGCAGCAGCTGACACCCAGGTTGACCAAGGCAAACACCAACTTCCGGCCCAGTCTGGAACCTGGGCTCAAGGGGGCACTCACTCTGCGGCACCTGGCCTCAGGGACCACCTACAGGAGCATGCAGTACGGCTGGAGGGTGCCACACAACACATCAGCATTGTGGTCAGAGAAGTGGTGCAGGCCATCATCAAAGAATACAAGGAGGAGCTCCTCCAGTGCCCCTCCACTGAAGAAGGATGGAAGAAAGTTGCAGAGCAGTGGTATCAGAGGTGGAACTTCCCCACACCGTTGGAGCCATTGATGGCAAGCAAAGCCTGCAAAGCTCCAGCCAAGTCGGGGTCCTCTTATCACAACTACAAGGACTTCTTCAGCATCATCCTCTTCACCATGGTCGATGCTGACTACAAGTTCATGTACATCGATGCTTCAGGCAACGGCTCATCTTCAGATGCCCAGGTATACAATGCCAGTCACCTCAAGGAGGGGCTGGAATGCAACCTCATCGTGGGCTTCCCAGATCCAGACCCCCTGCCCAACGACACGCAAGATGTGCCCTACTTCATCGTGGGGGATGACGCCTTCTCCCTCACAACCTACCTCATGAAGCCCTACACCTCCAGATGCCTCACCCATGAAGAGAGGATCTTCAA
The DNA here is from genome assembly GCA_015471245.1 of Laticauda colubrina. Lineage (NCBI taxonomy): Eukaryota > Metazoa > Chordata > Lepidosauria > Squamata > Elapidae > Laticauda > Laticauda colubrina. The sequence goes on from BLBF01000037.1 coordinate 15,251,893, forward strand.
CTACAGGCTGTCCAGGGCAAGGCGGGTGGTGGAGAACGCCTTTGGCATCCTGGCCAACAGGTTCCAGGTACTTCTCACCACCATGCAGCATCACCCAGAGACCGTGAGGAGGATCATGGAAGCTTGCTACATCCTGCACAATCTCATGCGCACCCGCTACCCAATCTTGCAGAACAGGCTCGTGGACCTCCAACAAGGCAATGGGGACATGGAGCCTG
>BLBF01000037.1:15252120-15318949 GCA_015471245.1 Laticauda colubrina
CAAGGCTGGCAGGAAGGCTGGCACCAAGGCTGGCAGGAAGGCTGGCAGGGAGGCAGGCACCAAGGCTGGCAGGGAGGCAGGCACCAAGGCTGGCAGGCAGACATGAACCAAGGCTGGCAGGAAGGCAGGCAGCAAGGCTGGCAGGCAGACTGGCTGGCAGGCAGCCAGCCAGTAAGGCTGGCAGGGAGGCATGCAAGGCTGTCAATCCATCTGGCAGCAGGTCTTTCCTCTGAATGGTGACCTGCTTCCGAGCTGCTTCCCTTATATCCGCGGGGCTTACGCAATGCATCCTCCCCGCATGCGCAATTAACGCTAGGCATCCATTAGGCTTCCGCTGTGCATCCGCTAGGCTTCCACTCTGCATCCGCTTCATCTGCTCGGCGTCCACTGTGCATCCGCTGTATCCGTTCCGCGTCCGCTTTGCTGAGGTCCCCCGGAAGCCTAGCGGATGTGCCATCCGCTCCCATCCGCTTCCATCTGTTAGGCTTCCGTTCCGCATCCATTTTCCATCTGCTCTGCGTCCTCCCCGTGTCCGTTCCTTTCCGTGTTATCCGCTCCGGTTATGCAAATTTTCGCCCCTTCTGAGAGCGGATAACAACGGATGGAACATTTTTCTCGTCCGTTGTGTCCTTTTTACTGACGTTTTGCATCCGTTTGGCAATGTGACAGGGCCTTAAGCACTTTTGGACATATCTGTCTCTTGGTTGCAGGTTAGTTTCTAGCATCATCACTACATTGTTCTCTAACAGTAGGCCATATCTAAGAATGTCTTGCAGTGTTGCAAGTTCAGATGGCAACAAATCTCTGTCAGTCCTAATTAGTTGAGTGAATATTTCCAGTCTGATTTTTTTTTAGAAGCCATTTCAGATCAGTTATCACACTCACAGGAAACGAGGCCAGCAGTATAACACTCTCAGACAAAATAACATTTAACAAAAAGAGAAAGACAGCTGAACCTGTGAAATGAAACAAACAAAATGTTGAAAAGTTATGATATTTCTGTAGTTATTTACCAGGCACCTCTAAATTATACTAAAGTAACCAAAATATCATTACAATCCCCAAGGCATGTCACAAATTTTGAGTACCCTGAATGTTTGGAATTGAAAGTTGGAAAATTTGACATGCTGTACCAGTAGGGCAGGGAAGGATGCCCATCAGAGCATGCAGTAGCCAAGTAGAATGGACATATTTGTATATGTCAGAATAAAGTAGAGGGGAGGGGAAGCATGGCTAGATGGACTCAAGACAATATAAACTATTTCCCCATAACTGTCATTCTGATATGGGAGCAACATAAACTACAGATCAGCCTTTCACTTGATGTAGACCCTTAAATAGCTTTACATCATCAGTGAAGAGAATGCAGTTGGTCTGTAATTTTCAACTAGGCTGGGGGTCTCCCTTTTTGAAGATGGGGATGACCATGGCTTATGACCATAGTTTTGGCAAGGAGCTGGTCCTGAAAGATTTTTCAAAGATAATGCTGAGAGGTTCTGCCATGGCAGTGGATAGCTTTTTTAAGGAGTAGGCACATATTCCATCCAATCCAATAGATAGATATGGTTTTAGATTGCATAGTGCTTTTCCAACATTGTCTTCTGTAAAATCAATATGTATTAGATCATTGTAGTTTTCTGTGGTTCAGCTAGGAAATACTGGGCATGATCCATTGCTGTTTACAAATACTGAGCCAAAGAATGTGATAAAGAGGTTGGCTTTAATAGTGTCATCATTGCAGTCTTTACCATTAGGTCCTTTCAGGGGTGGGATGGACCTTGAGTCTTTTAGTTTGTTGTTTACAAAATTGTAGAAAGGGTGGAATTGGTGCATAGAAGGTTTTCTTTTTGTTTAATGTGATAATTGGTGCATTCAGTTTTTATCTAGTGGCATAAATTTTTGTATCAGCTTTTGAAGTTGGCAACGTGACCAGATTTGTTTTTCTGCCAAAGTGATTTCTTTTTTGATTGAAGCTTCCTTATTGTTATGGGTAATTTGTTTTTTCTGGTTTTGGGAGTTGTTAATGGTGCATATAGTTTGATGACTCTTTTGACTTCAAGTAAAAATATTTTGTAATGGTCTTCTACATTATTGCATCTTGTGAATAGAAATTGCCAATCAGGGGATGAGAGATCGTTGTTTCTGAGATCATAGTTGCTTTTTTTGAAGTTATAATTGGGGATTCTGTCATTGTGATGATTTTGTGTGAACGTATGCTGAGACAAAAGTCTACCATGTTATGGTCACTGTTGGAAAAGGTTTCTTTAATTTGTATTCTGTAAATTGAATTCAAACTATTGCAGAAGATGAGATCGAGGCCATTGTTAAGTCTAAGTGTTGTTGGTTACTAGTAGTGCTAGTCCCAAATTTGTTACTGCATTGTAGAAGGTTGCATGTGTGGGTTCAGTTGTACGTTCGTTAAGGGTCCAGTTAATATGAGTTAATTGAAGTCACCAAGATAAAAGCATGTGGGCAGGATGTTGCCCATGTTAGTAGTGTATTTAGCTTGTTTGCATGTTCAGTGTCATAATCATGGGCTCTGTAACATAGTAAGAACTGAAATGTGATATTTAAGGACAGTTCACAGATGATTGTCTCAGGAATAGCAAGCTCCTGGGTAACTTGGATGTTTTTTAGATGTGGGGACTTTTTTTGAAGATAGCAACACCACCTCCTCTATGGATTTCACGATCCGATCGGTAAATATGATAGTCTATTATTGTGGTAATGGGGTCAGGGCGAGATGCATTGAGCCATGTTTCACAGACAAATATAATGTCAAATTTAGCCATATTTCGTAAGAGGAGAAATTCAGTTATTTTACAAGACTTCTTGCATTGAGTAGCTTGCATTTAAGGCCAGTTGTGGTTGGAATAGAGGTAGTTAGGTGTGTGCGTGCCTAGTTTTGAATGATGTTGGATTAGATGGGGTGGGGTTGGATGTGGAGTTATGGGTTGTGTGACTTTCTTTTGATGCAATCAGCTCGGTAGTCAATGTATAGGTCCTTTTCTCCATTATGTAGACTGTTTTTGAGTTCTGTGCGGAGTTCACGAGATCAGATTCTTTGCAGTATGGATAAGTCTGGTCTTGAGCGAAGTTTTTTGTGGTTGGGATTGGTTTTTGCAATGGCGTTTATTGTATGAATGAATATGCATTTGCTGGACACATTTTTGCATACAACTCTACCATCACAGACAAAAACACAAATCCAACGTTAATGTTTATTGGCCTTCTTCCCAAAAGGAAGCACATGCTTTTCTATGTGCCTGAGTTTAAACAATAGTGCAAACTGTTGTTTAGAACAATGATACTTCAAAAATACAATTATGTAGACTAAATATTTTAATGGCTTTTAGAGAAACTGGAGAGGTTTCCCTATTCAAAAATGAACTAGAGATATGGTATTAAATATGTTAATGTTTCATCTTTGCACAAACATAAATATGCAGTTGTTCTCATTCCATATAAACACACCAATAATGTTTTCATAAAATAGTGTGTATTTTAATCAGAATTTTTCTCTTGCAATAAATGCCTACTATATATATTTTATCTTGCATTAAATTTACATAACATAAAGTATATTTTAAATGCCATTACCAAAAAGCCAAAATATTGTAATTAAAAAGAAATAGTAGAAAAATAATCTTATTTAAAGGCAATACATTATGTTAGCAGAGAGACAGGAAGAGAACCTGAATGAAATACACTGAATCAGAAGATGGTTTAGAGCAGTGGCCTTATAAGTATAGCGGACAGGTAATATCTGTATTTCTGAACTATACACGTCTTCATTTTAAGTATGTTTTAACTTGTCCCTGAATTGTCTTTCAATAAATCTACCTGGAATTTGGCACTTAAATGAATAACTTATGCTTATATGCATATAATACTTTTTTCTACACATATTTGGTACAGTATATGAAATAGAAGTGTAACAATAATACAAAAGTCATTGGATTAGATTCCAACCTGTATATTAGTAAAGATGGTGTACTTCACATTATAATTCACAAACAAATATGTAATAATAATAATTTTAAACTGTCAAGCATTTAAGAAAACTGTACACAAATAAACTAAAGAATGGGATTGCTTGTTATACTTGAATGTACTACTTGTGATCACTGGAGTGTGTGAGTGTGTGTATACACAGGTAGACTACATATATCAGCTTCACATTGCCCAATTATGTTTTTGTGATGTTAGTGCTAATTTTTGAATTTTCTGGACAACTGCTGGAGCAAAATAAATGGCAATATTACAAATATTAATAAAAATCCAGGACTAAGCAAGATATAATCTATGCCTTTCAAATGCAAACTCTCCCTCCCCGCCCAAAGGACCTTATTTAGTGTTAAGATTACTGCTATTCTTATAGCTTGCTTTTGATTTCAGAATACAGAATGACTTCCAACAACCAATGTTCCTTATTGTCTGATTGGAAAAATAATAGTTATATATTTAGTCTGAATAGTTATGTACAGTTATATACACTATATATAGTTATATAGTTATAATAGTTATATATGAATCTAAAAGAATTAACAAAAATAAGTTACATAAGCATTGTTTTATGCAGGATTTCACTGTAGCTGAAATTAAGAAGTAAAATACTGTTTGCAGTTTTTTTAAGCACATAAGTATTATTGCTCATTTGCTCCCACCTTGTTGTATAGAAGAGAGCTCACACCTTCCATTTGATAGTTCTGGCTATTTTCCAGAATCATTTCCCTACTTACTTGTTTATATAGCCACCTGGCCAGAGGTGGTATTCAACCGATTTGCACCATTTTGGGAGAACCAGTAGCGGTGATTTGGCTTGGGTCACCGAACTGGTAGTAACTTCTGGATGGCCATGCCCCCTATCAGGTCACCCACTCACTGCTCACTCACTTTCCCCGCCCACCTGATGCTCACTCATGCCGGTTGCCTGCCTTGCTTGCCTCACCCCACACAGTCACTCCTCCCCTCCTATGCGGCATGTTGGGTTATTGTGGCTTGCCTTTCTAACCTGCCTTCCCCACATGGTGCCTGAGCCCCAATTGAGCAGTTCTGATCTGCCTGCTCACAGGTAAGCCTGCGAGTCAGGCTAGCCCCTCTCCTGCCACCCCAGGGCCTTGCTGGGCCTCCTCCTGCCACTTGGGACCTTACTGGACTTTCTCCTGCCTGGCTGCCTGCTTCTTGACATAAGCAGAGGCTGCTGGTTGGAGCGAAGGTAACTGCAGTGCTGGGCTCCCACAGTGCCAAGAGCATAGCTAGAATTGGAAGAGGCTGTATGTCTCTGGCAGAAAGAACCAGAGTTTCTTGATGCAATAGACAAGCAGTTCCACTGGTAGCTGTTCTCACTGTCAGGAAGTTTCTCCTTAGTTTTAGGTTGCTTCTCTCATTGTTCAGTTTCCATCCATTGCTTGTTTGCCTTCTGGTGCTTTGTAAAATACCTTGACCCCCCCCCCCCCTTCTTTCTGGCAGCCCCTTAAAAGCCTGTTGCCTGTCACATTCTTGGGTGTGAGCCATTTCCTCCTTCCATGAAACTACATCTATAGTATGCAGATAATAAAGTCAAAAAAGGTGAACATTTTTACAGAACTATAGATACGTTGAGGCTGGGTGTGACAAGGAATGGCTGGGAGGGGAGGGGCCAGGTGAGGCACCCCTTGATGTGAGTGACATTGAGTTGGCCCCGACCATCCAGTCACATGACCATCAAGCCATGCCCCCAAATAAGCCATGTCCACAGAACTAGTAGTTAAAAAATTTGAATCCCATCACTGTACCTGACCTATATAAAAGTACAAGGCAGAGTAAAACAAAGTTTTAAAAAACAGAATAATACGAATAACAACAATTATTATGTATGGGCATTTTATTGCTCCTTGACCAAAGCCATGAGTCCAGGATCATCTTTAGATTGCAAAAGGAGTCTGTGTGTGGCAATTTAACCCCATCCTGCAGTAAAAATGGCATAATCCCAGAACCAGAGAGCCACTCAGTCCTGCCAGGGTTCAGGTAAAGTATGTAAAGGGATCCACACTTTTATGGCCTCCAGACTGGATCAGACATCCAAAACATTGCTTAATTTACCAGGAGCAGAGATATATAACTGTGTAGCATCAGCATATTGATGATATTTCACTCCATGGCAATGGATGAACTCAGTCAGCAGTCTCATATAAATGTTAAATAGAGAAGGAAAAAGCATCAATCCTTGTAGAAACCCACACAATAGGGATTGAAGATAGGATCTCAAAGAATACAGACTAGAATCAATCCTGGAAAAAGAAGGTGAATCAGCCCAGAACTCTGCCACCCACTCCCAATCCTCTGAGTTGTTTTTTTTTAAATGATAACATGGTTGATAGTACCAAAACCCACCAAGAAGTCAAGTAAGACAAGAATATAGACCCTCATTCTGTCCATGTTCTAAAGTGGAACTAATGCTGTTTCTACCCCATATCCTGTTCTGAATCTGATCTAAAAATAATTCCAATAATCCACTTCATCCAAGATCCTCTGGAGCTGCTGCACAGCCACCTGCTTAATCATCTTTCCCAAAAAGGGAAAATTAGATAGTGGATGGGGTCAACTTCAAGCAATGATTTCTAGAGCAAGGAACGGACCAAAGGCCCTTAAGAGATAAAGGCACAACCCTCTCATTCAAAGAAGAATTTTTCACTGCTAGAACTCACTCACATTCTTCAGCTTGTTTAACAAACTAGGGGGGAAATGGATATGTTTTTCTTCCCACATGTGGAAAAGAAGTAGCATAGAAGTCTATACTTAACCATAACCCATGTTCACAAACAAAAATCAGAAGATTCTTATATAATACAATGTAAAAATATCTGATGTGCTGTGTGCCAATCATTTATCTGTTTCTTGCTCTTTAAAAAAACTGCTGTCTGGGACTTCTGGTTTGCAGGGCTTCGGTGGCAGGCAGGAATCTGCGATCGTGCATGGTTTCTGCCTGGGCTCGCCGCTGGAGTGCCCCAAGCCAGCTGGCTTCGGGGCTAAGCCACCCCATAGAGGTGGCGAAGATGGGGGAGCCCCAGCAGGGTTGAGGGGAGCCGCATCTCTCCTCCTCAGCTGGCTAAATTCCCTTTCCCAAAGACGGTAAGAGTGGCAGTCAGAAATGGCCGCCTCAAAGAAGCACTCAGCCGGAAAAGAAAGTGCAGGAGGAAGTTAAGAAGTGAAAGTTTTGGCTGACTGGGACAAAAAGTAAAAACCAAGGTATCCTGGAATTTAAATTTTATAAAAGATGCATCATTTCCAAAGAAGAGTCGGAAGCAGCGAATGAAAGTGAAAAGGGAAAGTTTTTTTTCCCTTCACTCTCCTTCCCTATGTTGACAGAAAAGAGAGCTGAATGAGAAATCGGAAAAATCCACTTTGGCATCAATAGGTAATTAAACTGGAAATATAATTAAATGCCAAGGGGATCAGAATGATTTCTGAACACTAAAAAAATGGATTTTTTTTTTTTGTTATAAGAGGGAAGGGAGAGGAAAAGAATAAGGGCAGGATATGGAAGGAGGAGTCTTCCTGGAATTGAAAAGAATTAAAAGTTGAAGTTAAATAAGACTTCTAAAAGACACATTTTAAGTGGAACTCTGCAACTCAACAGTAACCCCAGGAAGAGAAAGTGAAAAAAGAAGAAAGTATTGAAAGGAACAGCTTGTGTGTATTTAGACTGTTTGGTGACATTGGAATCTTTGAAAATTATATTTGAATGACTAAAAATGATTCAGGTGGTTGTTTAAGAAAACTCTACAACGGCATCACTTTTGGATGAACTAAAAATGGAATCTACAAAATATAAGGAAGAGGCACAAGAAGGGAAGGACTCTTTTGGCTCCGTTTTTCAATTTTTAGAAATGGCGATCTGCATCTATGAGAAACAACAAGAAAGGATTGCGCAACTAAGAGTGGAATAAAGAAGAAGCCATCTTTAATGAACAAGCAACTCTATTTGGGGAAGAAAGGGGAAAGGGGGGGAAAAGAATGGAGAATTTAAGACTTTAAAAAACAGCCAAAAAAGGGGAAAAAAACGTAAAAAATGGATATAATGTTGGAAAGCAACAGAAAAGGGGAACACGGAAGAGGGAAATGGAGGTGGAGAGACAAGGGAGTAAAAAGGGGAGAGAAAAGAAGAAAAGGAAGAAGGAAGGGAAGAGAAGTTACAAAGGTTTGGAGCAAGATGTAAAGAAACAGGACTTATTCAGAAATAATGGGTGAAAATTTAACTGAAAAAGGGATTCTGTAAAGGTACATAAGATTGTATTGTTATATTTGTATTAGAAATAATGTTAGAAAATTGGAAATAACATATGATTAAAAAGTGGGTTCAAACAGTCAGTGTAATTCAGTGAAACTTTTGTGAATTAAAAAAAAAGGAAATGAAATAAATGAGAGAATTGAATTAAGAAGGAATGGGAACATTTTAACTATTCAATGTTTTATAAAATATAGGTGAAGTGGGGGGGGGGGAAGCAACTATGGAAAGTTTATAAGTGTTCCCATAGAAGTATATCTATTTGAAAACTAATGTGTAAAATGTCTAAGATTTAAATGAATATTATTATTAATTATAGAATTGAATTGGTCTGGATTGTTGTTTTAATTATATTACATATTTATAATTTTTTCTTTTTTAAAAAATGTACTGTGTAGTTTTAGAATGTACCGAGCAGAATCCAAATCGAAGTTATGTATTATATTAAGTGTTATAACTTTAAGGGAAAGATATAAAGGTGTCATACTCCAATTAGTGATTATAGGAGAAATTTTGTTTAATGAGAGAAGATAATAGACAGTTGAAGCAAGACAGACAAAGAGTATAAGTACAATGATTTGAATTGAGACGAAATAAATAAAATAAAATAAAGAAAATTAAAAGGAGAGAAGCTAGATAGAAAATGTAGAATGGTAACAAGATATGGAATGGTATATAAAAATGAACATGAACTTGAATTTGTGTCTGTATGAAGAGATGTAACCCGGGATCAGGCTGCTTTCAAAAAAGATATTTTAGGTTTTTATGTTCTATGTTTTGTTTGTTTATGTTTGTTTTTAAAAATCAATAAATTTTTCAAAAAAACTCAAACTGTTATCCGAGACACACCTATATAATTTTTTTTTGCATCTTACTAACCCTTCTAGCCGGGCAATCATATTTATGAAGCTGTGGCCTTAATAAATTAAACCAAATAACAGATGATACATCAATATTAGGTTGTTACATACATCAGAATGTGTTTATTGTCACTCAAAGTTAGACATTGCATTCTAGACATTTTGTTGACCTATTTTAGAGTGCTTCACTTCGCTACAAAAATTAGGACAACTACAAGACAGCACAGCGAAACATGGAGAAATCTAGTGGTTTTTCAAGTTGTTTTTCCAGCCTGGATCTGAGACTCTAACTTCTAGACATCCTTGGACTTACAGCAACCATTTGTCCTGGAAATAGAGCTGTTCTAATGTGAGGTATGTGAAGACAGATAGGCTGGCTCTGTGGTTTTGATCTCCTATACAAAGCTGAGGCCCTCTAATTCAAATACTTCCATGAGGGCAAAACCATATTGTTCTGGCAGAATTTAAATATAATTTAAATTAATCCCATTAAAGATAAGAATCATAGATCACATGAACTTTTTAAAATCTTTTAAAAGATTAGAATCAAGATAATTTAAAATGTTAATACCACTTAATCGCGCTTTGTTAAGACCTCACTTTGAATACTGCATCCAGTTTTGGTCACCATGATAAAAAAAAGATGTTGAGATTCTAGAAAATATGCAGAGAAGAACAACAGATGTTTAGGGGACTGAAGGCTAAAACATATGAAGAATTGGGTATGTCTAGTTTGATGAAAAGAAAGACTAGGAGTGACATAATAGCAATATTCCAATATCTATTGGGCTGCCACAAAGAAGAGGGGGTCCACCGATTCTCCAAAGCACCTGAAGGCAGGACAAGAAGCAAGAAATGAAGAAACTAATCATGGAGAGAATCAACTCAAATGCTAAGGAAAAATTTCCTGACAGAAAATTAATCAGTGGAATGACTTGTCCCCAGAAGTTGTGGGTACTCCAACACTAGAAGTTTTTAAGAAAAGATTGGACAACCATTTGTCTGAAATGGTAAAGGGTCTCCTGCTTGCGCAGTGGGTTTGGATTAGAAGACCTCCAAGGTCCCTTCCAACTCTGTTATTCTGTAAAATCTATGTTGCCTAGGTCTAAATCTCTCTCAGGAAAATCATTATTTCAGATTGGAATACATGAATATAGTACCCATATATATCCAATCTTAGTAGGCCAATTAACATAAACTCCTTTAAAACCCACTTCAAACTTTCCACAAATAAAAGGGACTAAGAAAATGCAATGCAATGCATTAAAAAAACAAAGATGAATCAACAACATAAAGTAAAAAAAAAAAGCCAAAGCATCAGAGAACTTGTTTGCAAGCAAGAGATTTGATATTAATTTACTGATTTTAACTATAATCTTTGTCCTGCTGAATATGGAGCTTCCAGAGATGATACACACACTCTGCATATGCACCATGAATCTAAACCTCAGTAGGAAGAAAGAACATGAACTGAATTAACATAGACTTGATAGAAGCCCAGCCAAACCAACATTGGTCTTTATTGACATGTCAACAAAATTACATACTTTTGATATCATATTCTATTGCTTTTCTTTTGAAAGTTATAAACATTAATCCACTAATATCAAGGATCTCCACAATACAGCTGAGGAAGTGCAAGAACTATATACAGGTGAAACTTGAAAAATTAAGAATGTTGTACAAAAGTTCATTTATTTCAGTAATGCAATGTAACTGATCTTTTTTCAAAACAGGTTCATTTTGTACCAGCCAAGGCCTTGGCAAAGATGTTTTTAATACACATTTATCACCTACATGGAGCTCCCCAACGGATTATCTCAGATAGGGGTGTACAATTCACATCCGCATTTTAGCAGGCATTTTTAAACCTATTAGGCTCCATCCGTGGGTTGTCGTCGTCAAATCACCACCAGATTAACGGCCGGGCTAAAAGGTTGGATAATGTATTAGAACAATATTTAAGATGCTTTATTGATTACCAATAGGACAATTGGATTGACCTCCTTCCTTTTGCAGAGGTAGCATACAACAACTCGGTCCACAGCAGCACTGGTTTCACCCCATTCCAGGTAGCCACAGGCCGAGAATTCAACCCCATGCTGGAACTACCCACCAAGGAACCTGAAATTCCCTCCCTTAAGGAGTGGATTAATAATTTGCAAGATACTGGTCAGGGGTCAGACTAGCCCTACAAGAGGCTAGAGCAGCTTTTAAAGGTCAAGCGGGCAAAAAATACTGCAATCCTAAACCATTCAAAATTGGGGATTCTGTATATTTGTCCACAAAATTCCTAAAATCGTTTCAACCCTCTAAGAAACTGGAACCCAAATTCATTGGGCCATTTCCCATCTCCAGAATTATTAACCCTGTTACGGTAGAGCTTCTACTTCCCAAAACACTTAGACAGGTTCATCCAGTATTTCACTGTAGCCTACTCAAACCAGAGATCACTTCAAACCTTAAGGCCCTGTCACACTGCCCAACGGATGCAAAACGGACACAACGGACGAGCAAAATGTTCCATCCGTTGTTATCCGCTCTCAAAAGGGGCAAAAATTTGCATAACCGGAGCGGATAACACGGATGCGGGGAGGATGCAGGGTGGATGGAAAGCGGATGCGGAACGGAAGCGGATGGGAGCGGATGGCACATCCGCAGGGCTTCCGGGGGGCCTCAGCAAAGTGGACGCGGAACGGATGAAGCAGATGCAGAGCGGAAGCCTAGCGGATGCAGAGCGGAAGCCTAGTGGATGCCTGGCGTTAATTGCACATGCGGGGGGGATGCATTGTGCAAGCCCCCCGGATATAAAGGGAAGCAGCTCGCACGTGGCCAGCATTCGGAGGAAAGATCTGCTGCAGGATACATCGAGTCCTTGGCTGCCCTGCCTGCATGCCTGCCTGCATGCCTGCCTGCAAGCCTTGCTGCCAGCCCTCCTGCCAGCCTGCCCCCAAGCCTCCTGGCCAGCCTCCCTGCCAGCCTTGCTGTCTGCCTGCCTGCCAGCCTTGCTGCCAGCATGCCTTCCAGCCTCCCTGCCAGCCAGTCTGCCTGCCAGCCTTGGTGCCTGCCTGCTTGCCAGCCTTGTTGCCTGCCTGCCTTCCTGCCAGGCTTATTGCCAGCCTTGGTGCCAGGCTTCCTGCCAGCCTTGGTGCCAGGCTTCCTGCCAACCTCCCTGCCAGCCAGCAACCCAACAACCATGGGGAAGAAGCAAAAGTCTCAGCAACCTGCTGCCATCCCTGACAAGAGGGACAGGGCCACCCTCCCGCCCCCTGTCCCTAACTCTGCTTCTGCTGGGGCTTCTGCTGCTCAGGATCGCTCTTCTGGTGCTGGAGCTTCTGCTGAAGCTGCTCCTGGCAGTGGTGCTTCTGCTGCGTACTCTGCTGAAGCTGCTGCTGGTCCTGCTCGTCCTGCTCGTGCTCCTGGACTTGCTCGTACTGCTCGTACTGCTCGTACTCCTGGTCTTGCTCATCCTGTTCATCCTGCTCGTGCTCCTGGTCCTGTTCGTGCTCCTGGTCCTGCTCGTGCTCCTGGTCCTGCTCGTGCTCCTGGTGCTGCTGGTGATTACTCTGCTGCTGCTGATCCTGGTCTTGCTGATCCTGCTGCTGCTGCTGCTGCTGATGATGATGATCCAGCTGCTGCTCTGCTGCTGGTGATGATGCTGGTTATGATCCTGCTGGTGATGAAGATGATGATCCTGCTGGTGCTGCTGGTGCTGCTGGTGTGGAGGAGCAGCCCCTACCACCTGGGAGCCCCTCTGATGAGGGCCTATCTGGTCCTGCCAAAGGGAGGAAGAGGCGTATGCGGGGACGGGAGAGGAGGCAATACTTCATTGAGGAGGAACACGAGGATGAGGTGCTGGAGTGGCTGAGAGAGAATGACTATCTGTGGCGGAAGGGACACCGGCTGTACAGGGACACCAAGCGGAAGCAGGCTGCTTGGAGAGAGAGGGCGGAGAGTATGGGTTACACTTCGGAGGTGCTCCTCGGCTGGTGGAAACATATGCACACCTGGTACGGGAAGCTGCACCTGAAGAAATCTGGCCAGGCCACAGGAAAGCTGACGGACAGAGAGACCTACGTCATGGCCAGGTGCAGCTTCCTAGAGGGTGAGATCCACCACCGAGGAGCACCAGGAGCCCCTCTGTCTACCCTCTCTCTCCGGCGGCCTGCTGAGACCCAGTCCTCTTCCAGCCAAGAGTCTGTCTCCAGGCAGGTTTCCCTTCCCTGTCTCCAGGCAGGTTTATGTGGAGCGTGCCATGGCGGAGAACCCGCGGACAGCTGTTGTCACCGTGGTGGAGCGCGTGGAGGACTCCCTGGTGTGGTGGGAGAGAGGAGACATCGAGTCCACCACAGTCGTAGCCGCATCCAACCCCCCCCAGCTCCGCCTCCACAGAAAGGCAGAGAGCCAGACAGCAGGAGGGGCAGAGCCACACTGTTCTGCTGGAGATCAGGGACACCATCTGCACCAGTATAGATCTCCTCTCTCAGCTGGTCAGCACCGACTCCTCATCCTCCAACCGCAAGCCCTTCCTCACCTATGTCAACCAGACCCTCAAGAACATGGAGGAACCCCAGTACCAGGTGGTGAAGGACCGGATCACGGAGCTGCTTCACAACCCTCCAGACCCAGAGGAACCTGCTCCCACCCAGTCCAGGTCTGCTCCTCCACCCCAGGTGATGTCCCTCCCATACCAAGGCTTCCCACAGGCCCTCACCTACCAGGGCTACGGCTACCAGGAGGTCCAGCAGCACAGGCAGCACCCCTTCCCAGCCCAGGCACAGAGTTATCGGGCGACACTGTTGCCACCGGTTCCACTGATGCCACCGATGCCAGCCACGCCAATGATGCCACCGATGCCAGCGATGCCACCCATACCACCGATGCCACCCATGCCAGTCCTCACCCAGCTGCAGACCAGACAGCCCCACTACACTACTCCTTCCTCCACCCCACAGCCAAGCCCGGCCTCAGTACATCTGTCATCAGTACTGGGGCTGACACCCCATGGCATGGAGGAAGGACCTCTCAGCATTGCGGGTCTGAGCTAGCTGTCTGAGAGCTTCCTCAACACACCATCCCCTGTTGTCCTCTTGGGTCCAGGCACCCCAATGACGATACAGACCAGCACTCCAGCACCACTCACCTCCACAGCAGCTGGACCCCTCACCCCTGAGACTGGGCACACCTCCGAGTGACCAATAAGAGTGCCAGAGACTGGGTAGCTGGCTACCTGTAGAGTTTATTTGGACACTTGACTTGGGTCATTTTTGTTTTACAGCTTGTTGTTCAATAAAGTTTATCTTTGATTCACACACTTGCTTCATTTCTTTTTTTTAATAAAGTCTTGGTGGAAACTTTTAGAAATGGTTTAAGCCTTTGCATGCTTGTGGGATGGGTTAAGATAGCAGTGGGATGGGCAGGGACACCTTTGGTATGGGTAATAGCTGTGGGATGGGTAAGGATAGCAGTGGGATAGATAAGCCTCCAGTGCAAGCATAGTGGGACTGTATGGTCCACCCTCCCTGGTGCCACACCTATGGCCCTTTATTATCAATAACAATGTAATAATCATCCACACATGTCAACACAAACACAACTCTTTAATAAATGCCCTGTTCATTGTAGGCCCACCCAACATACATGGCCCAATCTCATCAGTGTGATGAGACAGGCTGAAGGAAGCACTCATTAATCATCTATCATCCTGTCTTGCCACTCCACTGCTCCAGCTTGGGAGTTGCACCAGTGTCTCAGGAGGTTGCGCTGCTTCTTCCCTTCACGTGAGGCTCTGTTGGGGCCTTGCACATCCTCAGTGTCTATCAGGTTTCGCCCTTGCCTCCATTCCCCAGGCTCCATGTCCCCATTGCCTTGTTGGAGGTCCACGAGCCTGTTCTGCAAGACCGGGTAGCGGGTGCGCATGAGATTGTGCAGGATGCAGCAAGCTTCCATGATCCTCCTCACAGTCTCTGGGCAATGCTGCATGGTGGTGAGAAGTACCTGGAACCTATTGGCCAGGATGCCAAAGGCGTTCTCCACCACCCGCCTTGCCCTGGACAGCCTGTAGTTGAAGATCCTCTCTTCACGGGTGAGGTGTCTTGAAGTGTAGGGCTTCATGAGGTAGGTTCTGAGGGAGAAGGTGTCATCCCCCACGATGAAGTAGGGCACATCTTGCGTGTCGTTGGGCAGGGGGTCTGGATCTGGAAAGCCCATGATGAGGTTGCCTTCCAACCCCTCCTTGTGGTCACTGGCGTTGTATACCTGGACATCTGAAAATGAGCCGCTGCCTGAAACATCGATGTACATGAACTTGTAGTCAGCATCGACCATGGCAAAGAGGACGATGCTGAAGAAGCCCTTGTAGTTGAAATAAGTGGAGCCCGACTTGGGTGGTGCTTTGCAGGCCACGTGCTTGCCATCGATGGATCCAACGGTGTGTGGGAAGTTCCACCTCTGGTCCCACTGCTCTGCAACTTTCTTCCATCCTTCATCAGTGGAGGGGCACTGGAGGAGCTCCTGCAGGTATTCTTCGATGATGGCCTGCACCACTTCTCTGACCACAATGCTGATGGTGTTGTGTGGCACCCTCCAGCCGTATTGCATGCTTTTGTAGGTGGCCCCTGAGGCCAGGTGGCGCAGAGTGAGTGCCACCTTGAGCCCAGGTTCCAGGCTGGGCCGGAAGTTGGTGTTTGCCTTGGTCAACCTGGGTGTCAGCCGCTGCACAACTTCGTCAAACATGCTGGAGGCATCCTCATGAAGTTCTGGAATGCCCGAGTGTCTTCGTTCCTAAGCTCCACCATCAGCTTGTTGTACAGCCCGTACTCTGCTCTTCTCCCGATCCCAGACGCTTCTTGGCTGCCTCCTTTTCTTCCCGTAGTAGAGTTCACAGAGCCTGTAGATGGCTTCGTACTGTTGCAGAAGGATGGTGGCTGCCAAAAGGACTGTGTTACGATCCACGGTGGACATGACTGGATGCTGTGGAAGAGGAAGTGTCAGATGAAGGCTGCAGAGGTCTGCACAGCTGGGCTGCTCTTCTGAAAATGAGATGCAGGTGAGTTGCTTATAGGTATCCCTTTGCATCCTCTAGGCATCCTCTAGGCATCCTGTAGACATCCTTAATATCTGAGATAGGTCCCCTCTGCGAACGTTTTTTCCGTTTTAAACGCTTTGTTTCCACTAGGCATCCGTTCTGTATCCGTTCTGCATCCGTACTGCTTCCTTCCTGCGTCCGAGCGGATGCAAGTTGTGCGGATGCGGAACGGATGCCTAGTGGATATAGCAGATGCGTAACGGATGCAGAACGGATGCATAGCGGATGCGTAGCGGATGCATAACGGACGAATTGGATACATTTTCCGCGCAAAAGTTTTGGGCAGCTCAAAACTTTCTGAGCAGATGAAACGTCAATAGACGGATGATGGACGGATAGAGAGGAAGCAAAACGGAGGCAGTGAGTACATCGCGTTAAACAACGGATGGCAAGCTTTTTTGTCTGTTTTACATCCTCTTTGCATCCATTGGTGCAGTGTGACAGGGGCTTTAGAACCCCCCTTCCCACAACTCCCATTATTGTACATGGGGAACAACATTTTGAAATTAAAGATATCCTTGATTCGCGCACTCACCGTGGTTCCATACAATATTTAATAGCTTGGAAACACCTTCCTTCCTCCGAAAATGAGTGGGTAGCCAAACAACATTTAAAAGCACCTACATTACTGTGGAAGTTCCAGCTGAAATACCCTCACAAAGCATCCGGAGTTGTAAATGTAACACATGTGTTATGTTTTCCAAGTGGATTTATCAAATTTTTGAAGGGGGCAGGATGTCCGATCCAATCCATGTTTCTGCCATTCTTCAATGGAAGAAGAAGAGAGGGGGAAGTTGGTACAAGTAATCCTATTAATTCTTATATTGATTCTGTATAACTTACATATGATATACAACTGGAGGAGTGGAGCCAGATGTCCATAAACTAGTCACCTCTTGAAGAGATAACAAGATGAGAAGGAACCATAAAAATTCCAGCTCTAGAAGACACTCCTGGGAACTCTGCTAAGATACGTTCTCAGAGAAGGGGGGGGGGAATTAACGTGTTGGTTCTTTGTTTGACTAAATCCATATCTGAATAAGGGGAGGGACTTTAACTTCCTTTATCTATGACTGTATGCCTGGAGATATCTTAGACTCTGCTTTGCCTAGTGTTGAGATAAAATCCCTTTCAATAAAGGATTCCTTTTGAAACACCTGGTCTTCAGAAGTTCATTCTTTTCGATTGAAGGGAAAAAGTTCAGTGCTTACACTCATATTCAAATATCTTGCTACATCATGGCAGCTACCTTTACTCAAGGAGTTGCTTAAACAATAGAAAATTGAAGTTTCACTCAGAGAAGACATTATGAAGGATCAGAGGTCCAGTTTGACGTGTCAATAATCTAGCATCTATCTCTTCTTCATATTTCAGAGCAAAAAAGCAGCAATCTTATATATATTTTCTGTAACAACATTCTGAGTAATATTAATGCAAGTTGGGATTCTTCTTTGAACTCCCTCCTTCAAATCAAAATCACCTCCACAATCAAATGTGGTTTTAATTAATGCTAACAAATGTACCTTTTAAACTGTCCTTTGCAGGTTTGGACCACTATCCATAAATAAGTCAAGTCCTTCCAAGTCTTCTCTGTCTCTTATTATAAAAATAAACAAAGGAGAAAACGTTGCATTCAGACTTGTAAAGTTCTTCAACTATATTTTTACAATTAAAGTTCCCTTGACCTTTCGGACTTTGGATTCCTCAGCCTTGAAGAGCTGAGGTTTTAGCAGCTGCAACAGAATGAAACTTTCAAAAAATTTCTCCCTATATCAATCACATTTTGATTCATATACAAAACAAGCCATTTAAAACAGTCTGGCCACTCATGGGTGTCCACAAAGCAAGTTAAAGCCTGGCAAATAATTTCATGTATTATTATGTCATTTTGTAAATTATATGATTGATGTGTTTGGATCAGATGTAATATTAGTTTTATTTATTTATTTATATTAAATATACATAATCCCAAGGAAGTACTGGAGTGCATGACACTAAACATGTCACTGGAAAGCAAAAATCACAAAACTGCATTTCAATTATTTTGGCCTTGTTGTGCAGGGGAATTCACTTGAGGAAGCAATTATGCATGGATAAGTTAGCAATAAAAGGAAACCAGATTGCCAAAGAACATAGTGGATGGACACTATCATAGCAGAGCAGAGCAAAGAAGTACAGTGGTGCAAGACTGGAACATGTAGAGAGACCTGGCCCATAGAATCGCCAAGAGTCGGTTATGACTGAATGGACAACATCATCAACTTCAGCATCAGCATCCTGGAGTGGGATGCTAAGTGGCAGTGAACCATCTGAATATGGGAAATATTATATATGAAATAATATGGGGAATTTATTAATTAAGCTAATGATAAATATAATACATCCAAAGGATCCTACACAAATTTGCAACACAAATTTGCAAGAACTTTTCCATGTGTGTACTATAAGCCCAATCCATATGAATTATATTACATTTATTTATGGTCAAAGATTAAAGAAAAGCACACATACAATATAATTAGTGTGATGGAGTTGATGCCAAATGTATGCACTTACTGATCTTTTTTATCCAAAACATAACTGGACTATCCATTTCAAACTCAGCATCTTCTGACAAATATAGCAGTTTAGCAAAATTTGCAACTTTCAAAGAAATATAATTCTGCAATATGCGTATATTTAAATAGCCTTGTCTTTTTTATCAATTCTCCTTCCTTTCATCTATGCACAAGGACTTATCCAACCAGCATCTATGTCTCAAGCAATGCCTAGAGAAATAGTTTATTGATAAAATGTTTGTTATATTCTAAATTTGCAATGACTTGGGAAGTCTCAAATCATCTGAACAATGGGTTCATAAAATATCTCCACACATGTTCTATAATTTAGATTCAATTTTATTTCTCGCAGAAACCAGCATGGCACCTGGGGCTGTTGCTGTTGCTCTCTGGGTCCCAGTAAACTGTTCTTTCTCATTGTCCATATTTAGACATAGTGACACAAGAGAGTATTTTCTGTAAATTATTTGTCAGACACAAAACATAGAAAGGCAGTTAACATTTCATCAAGAGGGAGATACCACAGTGGAAATTGCAAACAGAAGTCATGAACACAGATTTTATACTTTCTTTCTCAAGTAATTCTGTCACATCATCCCAGCAACAATCAGAACTGGTGGGGGGGGGGGGGACAGCAAGGGACATTTCTCTCTGAACTAGGACTAATTGGTTCATTAGAAATCAGATCGCATGGTAGTTTAAGAATTTCAGGAAAAAATATCCTTTCCTTTTCAATGTGGAATCTATTTATAGCTGTTGAAAGTGTCAAGATTTTTACCTCATGTGCTTCTGGTATAAAAGGAAGATGCCTTTCCTTTCTGAGAAGGTGTGCTACTTTACATAATAGTTAACAACAACAGTATCAGTGTAAGTCCTCACTTATATATTTCCAAAGATTCTAAGAATTCTCCCTTACAAATTTCTACATGCAAATACAAACCTGACATTTTGTTCTATTTAGTCCTATTGCATGGTACAGAGACCATGGCATTGGATTAGGACTGAAGAGTCCCAATCCTCAACCCCAATCCTTCCACTGTCAGCAAACTCTCAGCAAGCTCACTGAGTGGTTTTGAACCAGTGGCTCTTAGTAAACAGGACTGTTGTTAGAAAATACAAGGGGCACTATCCATATTGATCTCCAAGACACAAATTGAGTAAATAAGAATAATTTATTTATTTAGATTTAGATGCTGCCATCCTGCATCAACTCTGAATAACTCACAATTTAAAACAAAATAAAATACCATAATATAACATATATTAAAAAAACCAACACCTACCTATAGCACATACCATATATACAAAAAACATATGCAAAAAAGGACATCTATCCTCAACCAAGGTCTAGGAGAACAGCCAGGTTTTCAAGTTCTTCTGGAGTGCTATCAGGATGATAATAATAAATAATTGCTTCAAAATATACATGGCTTCATGGAGCTCCTATGAGGCTGCTCGCTATTAGGCAGACAGTGCAAGTTGTTTGCTACTTTGAAGACTTCCACAGCTTGCATCCTACTCCTTGCCATTTTATCATGCCTCTACATCCTTTCTTCATGAATTATTCTGAGGACAGTCATAATAATGTTCCAGACAAACCCGTGGTTAATTGATAATGGAAACCCTGATAAATGACAGAGCTTGGGGACAGAATTGTGCTGAAGAAGTAGATATTTATAGTATATGTTTGCTTCTAATATACTGGCTACATTCCCTCAGTTTCTTCTCTTCATTTTGACAGTTGTAAAAGCCAAGAAGTCATTTAAAAACTCTCAATCATTGAGGGGTTCTTTCACCATCTGTGGGAAAAGCTGACAACATTGTTTGTTAAATACCTGCTGAGTAATGCAGTGTTTCTCATGTCATTTTGAGTAAGCTTTGGATCTTTAAATATATGAATGTATTTTGTCATGCCCCAGCATATAACTTTTAATTATTGTTGTTGCTCTCTAGCCCCATCTATTGTCTGGGGAAGCAAATACCAATTATATTGTTTGAAGCTGACCCAATCTCTTTACCCATCAGCCCACACTCTCAAAATAAGGGCATGCTGGGAAGCCAGACTACATTTCCTTGAGATTTTGGAGAAGGCAGAACACAAAGAAGAATCAAGCTTAATCTGTGGCATATGGTCATCCAAGGACGAACCCACATCCCACACACAGAGCATCACTTTTGAGATTTAAATTACTGGTATTTATTAATTGTTATGTTCAGCAGTAACCCAATACTGTCTATTGTCAGGGTTCCGACTGATGCCCTAATGAAAGCAGGAGCCTCAAGCAAAGTTTCAAGAAAAATCCAGTTGTTTATTAGGAGCAACATGTTGGCCTAATGAAGGGCCTAATGACCTAGGCCTAATGACCTAGTGAAGCCAGCTCTGACCACACTCAGTTCATGCCTTGTCTCTGTTTCCCCCTCCCACCAAGGGGTGTCATCAGTCACATTCCCCAGTGAAGCAATTTTGTGGGTCATAGAAGTCACTCCCTCCAGCCATTACTAGTTTCTGTGGAGATGGCCTTGACTTTGGCCAGCTAGGATGTACATTGTTTTGACTGAGGTGCAAATTCCTCAATGCAGTTGTGAGGCTCAATTCCCCACCCCCCTGTCATGGCAACTTGGGAGCAGGTTAGGGAAGCTTTGCAAGTTGTATTTGATTCTCATTGTATGTATTCCTATTTTCCTCAGTTTCTCCATATCTTGTTCTTTCAATAAAGCATTCAGATCTTTGCACATGGTTTTTTTATTGAAAGATAAGTGGGTTCAGCTGCATGTTGAGCTGCACACAGACTAATGTGTAGTGAGGACAGAACACATTTACCATTCAAGATTTGTGTTATTCTTTTAAAAAATTACTTGAACCAATATGAGATCATTTTATGCATGAGAGAAGTTTAATTATCTTTCCACTGGTTTCTTGTTTTGGAAAAGTCACATAACTTTGCACGAGATTTTTTTTTAAAAATAGCTTTCAATCAGTGGGATATATATTAGCTTGAGGTGGAGTAATGAATTTTTCAAAACAAGTTTCTTGATTCAGTTGAGATCAATATAAAATTGTAAAAAATTTTTAACAAGCAGTCATGTGGTTGCGATGGCTCAGTGGTTAAGACACTGAGTTTGTTAATCAGAAAGGCCAGCAGTTTGGCGGTTCAATCCTTGGCACCATGTAATGGAGTGAACTCCCATTATTTGCCCCAGCTTCTGCCAATCTATCAGTTCGAAAATATATAAAAATGCAAGTAGAAAAATAGCAACCACTTTGGTGGGAAGGTAACAGCGTTCCGTGTGTCTTCAGCATTTAGACATGCCAGCCACATGACAGAGACTTCTTCGAAGAGTGCTGGTTCTTTGGCTTTGTAATGGAGATGAGCACTGCCACCTTGAGGCCGGAAATGACTAGCACGCATGTGCAAGGGGAATCTTTACCTTCTACCATGTGTTATCCTTTTAAAACAGTTCTACAATCGATACTTGAATAGTATTAAGCCACCTTTTCTAAGCTTGATGTTCTTCATGACTACAAATTAGACCAGGATTCTGAAAAAACATGTGGGATGTCGGCCATAAGTCTTCCCCTCTATATGTCATAGCTTAAAGAAAGAAAACAGATATGGGATTTGCTGCTTAAGAGAATTCAGAAATCTTTGCAGAATTTTCCAAGTATGGGAAAAACTCCTGGAATAAGAAGATGGTGAAAATAAACTACAAACATCCCACACTGGATATAGTGCATTTAACTTAACCGGCAAACAAAATGCATAATGTTATGATATCGTTCAGACTTTTATATTTACTCATTTTTGAGAAAGGATAAAAATCATGTCAATTGGCATTTAGAGAAATTAACCTGGTAAATGGTGATGTCCCTAATTATTTATTTTTCATCTATAAAAGAATATCCCTTTCTTCGTAAGTTTTCCTGAATATTTCACCCTCTTATCATAACAAAAGGTTTTGATTATCTTGGAAAAAACCTCAAAGTTTTTTGAGGTAAAAATCACCAATACTTACTATCAGAAGAGAAGTTAAAAACAAACTTCTAAATTATTCTATTTTACAAAAGAAGGAAAAACTGAAAAAAAATTATACTAGATCAGTTTCTTACACGATTCAGCTTTACTGGATGATCTAAGTTTGAGGAATTATATGAACAGGAGGTATGCATAATTTAATTTATATACTATCATATTTTTCATATCATATATTTGTCAAATTCACTTTCTCTCTAAAAGCCTTAAAGAGAACAGTACAACCTTTGCTAAAATTAGTATTGTTGTATCCTTGATCCTGACAAAATATTAAAATAAAATGTTTTATTATCACATGGTTCAAGGATATATATTATATTTTGAATGCAAGGATATCATTTTATAGCATGTGCAATATGGATGACAAACTTTTCTTTAAAAATGAAAATATGATCTCATTGTAAACAGTACTTTATAGTACTGATAAGTACTTATATTACAATACTACCAATAGATAAAGTGGCATATTATTCCGTAGTTCAAAAAGCTTCTAAATTCTAATTCTAAAAGGCTAGATATGAATATTGACACATTTCTTATACTGTAATGATATTTAATCTTCCTAGTTACTATTTTAAACTAGTTTATAGTTTATTTCACTTAGCAAAATTATATACATATTATTTACATTTAAAATTATATTTTAAATGTAAAATATTGTAATCACACTTATGCCAGAATTGGTGCAACTATCGGAGACAGTAATTAAAAAATAAACCAAGTAATTATTTTAATTTTGAGGCTTGAAAACTAACAAATTCTACATATACAGATACAGAAAGATCTGTGTATGTGTGTGTACAAAAAAAATTGGCAAAGATAATATGTATAATTAAATAGAGTTTTTCTGGTGTAACAATAAAAATAATTTAATAAAGTATCATTTCAAATAACTGCCTACTGTATTTTTAAATACACTAAAAATAAACCAGTTTATTTCAGGTTTCTTAGTACCAACTTTCAAGATAAGAAACCATGCCAAACTCTCACCTGATACATTGCAACTCTATTGATATAACTGAGTGTTCAGTGAAAGACAAATGTTCTCTTAGTATTTTAATGAATATGCTTAAATTAGACCAATTTGTGTTTTCAACAACATTGTAAGTAGGGAATGTTCCTCACCAAATATATTTAAAGAAAAAATGTAGGGAATTCAAAACATATATTCTATTCCTTTCCCCAAACACAGAGACTGAATTTCAAATGCTTTGCAGGTCTATGAAGTAATCCTTCTCTATTTAGATTCTATATAGTTTAATGACAAACATTCATTTCTCTTTTCCCTGAAAGATCTAAATCTTTAGTTTAGTTTAAAAAATTCTGTTCGTTTCAACTGAAAATAATTTTTACTGTGAAAACTAGTGATATAATCTGTTTAAACATTTGATTGAATTCAAAAAAATATTGTTTTGCTATGCAAAATTTTTAAAACTGAAATTATAGTTCTATCATTAGATTACAGATAGACAGTAATAACATAAAAATAAATAAATTATATATATATATAAGGGGGGAGGGAAGGGAGACAGAGAGAGAGAGGGAGGGAGTGAGAGAGAGAGGGAGAGGGAGAGGGAAAGGGAAAGAGAGAGTCAGGCCCCATCGATCAGGGATGGGGACGAATAGAAAACAGCTTTTAATACACCATTAGGGTGCTTCCAGTTCAAAGTGCTCCCATTTGAACTACAGGGCACCCCTGTAGTCTTCATGCAACTAATGAATAAAGTGCTCCATGAGAACCTATACCAAAGGGTTTTGGTGCACTTACATGACCTTTTAATATACACTGAAACGAAAGCAGACCATGTAAAGCTTATCCAGGTGGTTCTGAACAAACTCCGTGCGGCAAAGCTTTACACAAAACTGTCCAAATATGAGTTCCACAAAGACAAAATAGACTACTGAGTGTACAGAATCTTCCACAAGGATGTGGAGATGGACCCAGAAAAAGCACGAGGAGTGATTGAGTGGGCCCTTCCCAGCACACACAAGAAATTGCAGAGCTTCCTGGGTTTGCCAACTTCTATCAGCAATTTACTCAGCATTCGTACAAATTGCATTCCCCATCACTAACCTGCTGAAAACTAAAGTGGGAGACAAGCCAAAGCCGAAGCAGCAACTAAACTGGACCATGGAATGCCAGGTAGCATTTGAGGAACTGAAGCAATTGTTTTCAGCAGAATCAGTGCTAAAGCACCCAGATCCAGAAAAACCTTTTATCATACAGGCAGATGCCAGTGACATTGCCCTCAGGGCCATCCTCTTCCAAGAGAATAAGGAGGACCAGTACATAACCCTGAGCATACACTTCCAAAAAACTGAGTTCACTCTTTCTCTGAGTGGACTCTCTCAGTCCTGAAGCCTCCATCAAGAGATGCCTGGGAACAGCTTCTTATCACCTTCTCAGCCTGCAACTCTCAAAAGAACTTTGCAACTATGGATTGGCTCATTCAACATCAAACTGAGGGTTTTTTTTTCTAAATTGGGGGGGATTCTTACGGCTTTATCCTAACTGAATTGTGCAAGAGCCTTCAGATCTTGCTAATTTTGTCCTGCAATCCCTTTCTTTCAATAAAAGATTTCTTTTGAAATGTCAATTGTTTCAAGAGTTCTACTTTCTTGGATGGAGGGGAGAGGCAGGCAGGAAGGGAAGGAGATATAAAAGATTGCTCTAGAAAGCAAACTTCTGGAATAAAACATACATGATACTCAATTTCTTCTAAAGTGAATAAGAAATATTTGAAGATCTTTATGCAACTATTTTCAATGCCTATGTTCACATATGAAACTAATTAGACTGAATATTGTTGCATTTCAAATGGTCCTGCTAGGAAAAGAAGAAAAAGAAGCTTCTTGAATTCTTAAAATAAAATAAAATAAATTAATCAAAAGCTGTCTGTAACCTTATGTGACTACCTAAGTTTTCAGATTTATGGAATTAAATATAAAAACTGAGTGGACAAAATTCACTGTTACAGTTTTAGAAATAAATAATCTATGCAAACCAGGCATCACTACTGAGTGAAACAGAAATCATGTTTTAACAATTACAAGTCACAGCAATTTTTCAGTCTTGTTATTTTCTCACTTTACATAAAGAAATGAGAGCAAAGGACAAGGCATTGAATGAAATAGGGAAAATATGTAGATAATATGTCTGAAAAAGAATCTACTCTTTTTATAATAGTAAGATCTAGAAACTGAAAGATAGGTCAAGTTGGAAGACATCTCTATGGACTTTGAATTGTTCTTGAATTTTGGAAACAATCAAAAGTATCATCAGTCTTATAATTGAAGTAACAATAGAGTTAACAGTGGAGTCACAGTAGAGTTAATGTTTGGCTTCTCTTGTCCCTTCCACTGTGGTACTATTTCAGGAGCCAGTAGCTCCAGGTCTAATCATAGTGGGGAGGGAGAAACATTACAAGGTTAAAAGGATCCTGGATTTCACACTGTACAAGTGGACACTCCAATACTTAGTCCAGTGGAAGGGATACCCAATGTCAGAAGCTAGATGGATAAAAGTGCACAATATGTACGTACATAGATTAATAAGGAAGTTTCATGAGAAATACCCCCATAAACCCAACGATCCTCCCTAGGAACTTAAAGAGACTCCTACATTCCATTAATAAGTGTGTGCTTGGTTTTCCAGGTGCTTCTCACTTTCTAGGAGGTCCGAATGTCAACTCTGAAATTGAACCCATGCTGCCACAGCCATCTTTTCATTTCTCAGCTTGCCACACACTATGGGAGAGGTTGGAATGTCAGACCAGACAAAAACAACTCATCCTCCCACAGGAACCAAGGTCATCTCAACAGGTGCTAGCCAGAGACTTGAAGGAATTCCCCAGGAGACGCCAGAACACCTAATTGGACAATATGACCTGTGACATGGTGGGAGGGGAATATCTATTTTTTAATTATATGAAAACCACGGGAAATAGTTAGAGTTGGTTTGCTTTCATCCGTGCCGAAATGATGTACTCAATAAAATAGTTCTTAAAGAGATCTGATCATCTCAAGAGTGTTGGCTTGGTTGATTCATCAGTCATAGTAAAAATGTAATTCAATGCAGCCATACTAATTAGGGAAATGGTAAGTGTATGACTTGGAAATGGTAAATTATTATTGCCAGGCAAGGTTTATGCAAATGTCAATAGACATTTTTTTTCTAACTTATGTTATCTACAGGAACACAAATTTCAGATATTTCTTCTAATATCTTTATTAATCGATGAAACTTTGGTTTCAAGAGCAATGCTCTGGATTGCAATGAAATATAGGTAGTCCTTGAATTACAACCACAATTGAGCCCAAAATCTCTATTGCTAAGTGAGGCAGCTGTTACGTGAGTTTTGCTCATTTTACAACCTTTCTCACTGCAGCTGTAACATGACTGCCAAGAGAATCTGGCTTCCCCATTGAAGATTGCAAAAGGTGATCACATTATTCTAGGACACTACAACCATCGTAAATATGCTATTTACCAAATATCTGAATTTTGATCACATGATGTTGTAAGTGTGAAAAATGGTAATAAGTCCCTTTTTCAGTGCTATTGTAACTTTGAACAGTCACTAAACAAATGATTGTAAGTCAAGGAGTACCTGTAAATCAAATTATTCTTCA
The DNA here is from genome assembly GCA_015471245.1 of Laticauda colubrina. Taxonomy (NCBI): domain Eukaryota; kingdom Metazoa; phylum Chordata; class Lepidosauria; order Squamata; family Elapidae; genus Laticauda; species Laticauda colubrina. Next base: position 15,279,558 of record BLBF01000037.1, read on the forward strand.
ACAGAACTTTCTATTTTAGAAATCTATATACTTTCAGTAGTATACAAAAATATAATACCCTCAGAAAAAAATAGTATTAGAGTTAAATAAAACCAGAAACCAGGGTATTCATAATATAAATAACTTATACTAGTTGTCAGCGGTCTATCATGCAAGGGCAAGAGAGTTTATAAAATTACTGTCAATTTCACTAATTACTATCTTAAGACAATAGCCATTGTTTGCAGCATCACTTGGAAAGGATTAGAATACTGGTCAAAGAGAATAATCAGAATAACCTCAAAAGCAGGTTTTTAAATAGACGTACATTTGAGTTTTCTTCTTTTTCTAGTTTTACTTTAATTGCACAGTGTATCTAAGAATAGAATTATTTATTGGCCAAGTGTGACTGGATACACAAGGAATTTGTCTCCAGGACATAAGTACTCAGGGCATATATACCAATAGAAGATAGTAGGAAAGATGAGAGGTGAGAATAGGATAGGATAGGTTAGGAGCTGGAAGGGACATTGGAGGTCTTCTAGACCAGCCCCCTGCTCAAGCAGGGAAACCTATTCCAGGGATGTCAAACTGGCAGTGCATGCCACGCCCACCCTGGCTCTACAAAGGCAAAAAAAATGTCACGATATGTCACATGACATCATGGGACATGATCGAGTTTCACAACAATAACCTATACTATTTCAGATAAGTGGCTGTCCAGTCTCTTCTTAAAAACCTCCAGTGATGGAGCACCCATGATTTCTGAATGCAAACTATTCCACTGTTTGATTGTCCTCACAAATGGCAATGATTATAGCAATATAGCCTTCTACATGGGTAAATATATTTAGGTCTAAGACAGTGCTATCAGGAATTAGATTTTGTGGGCCAATCACTCTCTGTCTCAGCTAAACCCACCTTGCAGGATTGTCATTGTGGGGGAAATAGGAGGAAGGAGTATTAGGTATGTTATCTTATTTATAAAAAATAATAAAAGCAGGATGTAAATAAAAAATAGGGACAATAAAACAAAGTTTAGCCACAGTCAAGGACCATGAATCACACTGATTTGATAATAATAACTGTTCATAAAAAGATCAGAATTTCCCAGGTGTTTTTCCAGGTACGGAGTTTTAAGGCAGGTCCTTGAGTCCTTGTAAATGGCACAGTATTGAGTTGTAGTTTCAACAACCCCTTGTCCACCCGGAATAAGTCAAATAAAGTATAAGAATGTAGAAGTTAGTTCTCACAAAATCAAAAGGAAATCCGATCTAGCCTGTTATTATCGTTATTGAAACAAGAGATAGATGAGATCTTTGAATGTTTATTGTACCTCTTCTCATTTAATTGAATAAATTGAAAATTCAGGAGGATAGATAAGTCTTCTATGGACTACTAGAAAACAGATTAATTTCCCAGCAAAATTAATGGAAAATGGATATAAAGAAAGAGGAGATGGAAGTTGCTTGAACCAAGCAAAAAAGAACTGTTGCAGATTGCCAAACAACCATAATCTATGGGCATAGATAGATTAAATCAGATTAGTTTAGATTAGATACTACATATAAAAAAATAGGGTGTGAAAGAAAATGGGCAATGTTTTTGAGAGAAAACAGCAGTTCTAAAGAATGCAATGAAAGACACTGAAAGATACTTCCCGGGAACATGGCGAACTGAACGCAGGTACAGGGAGAGATCTTCAAAAGATTTCTTCCTGGACTTCTGCGTTCTAACTAAAGGAATTGGTATCCCATCAGCTTTATGACACCCCCCCCCCGCAGGTCAGGGTGTGTCAAAGAACTTCCCCTCAGTACCCTTCAATATAGCTATAAGCCAACAGATTCCTTTTGGAGTTGAACTCTGAAGTTCATGACAAAATCTGGGAGGGGAGAGCTGCAATCTTTCCAGGGTTTAAAGCATGAATGTTTGGAAATTCACCTTTCAAACCAAGAGTAAGTTACACCTTCCTTATCTCAATCATTTTCAACAACTATTATTCTATTTTAAGTCAACTTAAAAGAGGGTCTTTCTAGCAACAGACTGATATACCTTTTTGAAGACCTGCACCATTTTAGGTATTGCTTTTTGTCTTAAAAAACAAAGAAGTAGGTTGCTAAGGCAAGCCAAATAAAGAAGTGTGCTGAGAGGAAAAAAAAGTTTTGACTTTAAAAAAAGTTTTTTGTTTTTAAAAAGTTTAATACTTTGAAGGAAAAAAGGAGGGTGAAAAAAAAAAAAAGGTGGAGGGTGAAAGAAAAAAAGGTTCTCCCCTCTTTTTTTTTAGGCCAAAGAATTTGAAAGGATACAATAAATTTTGTAAATAAAACTGGTGACAGCTCATAAAGATTACTCAGTACAAATAGAAATACATATTATTTCCAGAGCAAGTGTTGGAAGTTAAAATCCACCCCTCTCCTAGGAAAATGAAATATTTTAGGATATACGAAAAAGGCAGAATATTTCCCCTAAAAAGAAAAATAGAAACTTAAAGAGGCAGAAACTCAGTCCCCCCACCTTTGTTAATGGGTAGACCGTTAAGACCCAGGCCATAATATTCTACATAATAAGGGCCTCTGCCCATCTCACCATCTGGCCTGGGAAGATTGCATCAGTCAGCACTCAGGTGAATCCATGTGATCGATACAAAGCCTACAAAGTTAGCTAAGACCTGGCCCCTGGGAATCTGACAGCCAATGGAATATATTTCTTGCACAGGAACAGGAAACAATAAGGTAGGACCCAACAGAGGTTATAAAACTAAGGGTCTGTCAGCATCTCAGCCCTTTTCCTTTTTTCTTCACCCAAGGCATGTGATCCTGTCCACTATTGAACCATCTTTCAAAGCAGTCACTGTGTTTCCAGTGTCTTTTTTCCCCATTTGGAACTGAACCCAGAAGGATATTTCTTCCAACAACTGGCACCCCAGATGGGACTCCAAGCTAACCTAACCAAGATTCCCTTGCCGGCAGCAGACCCATTGAGTCTGTGGGTGAGTTTTCCTGGACCTTGGCCATTTGGAAAAAAAAAAAGGTTTTAAAGAGGTTTTGAGTGTTGAACTCAAAGGCTGCTTGGAAGGAAGGTGAGTACCTCTAAATTTTAATTTTAAAGCATGGAAAATATGTGTATGCTTGCATGTGTGTGAGAGAGCAGGTCCTTCTCCCAAGCACAACTGGATCTTGCTTCCTCTGTGCATTTGCTAACTGCAGAAAGACCAACAATCTGGAGAGCATGAGGGGTTTGTCAAAGCACAGGACCTTTTATTGGGGAAAGAGGAAGAGTGTGTGTGTGTGTGTGTGTAGTGGCTTCACCCTTAGACAGCAGCTGATCTCATTTATTTGTTTGGCCTCTAACTACCCTTTTGCCTGTTACTAGCTCCCAGAGTCATGACCATCAAGATAGAAAAAGCGGAAGAGGGTCTATCTGAGTGTAAGACCTACTGTATATAAGAGGGGAAAGCCAAGCGGGCTGTGATTGAAGGGTGGGAAGGAAATTTTGTTGTTTTCATTTTGTCCTTTGCCCAAAAGCAAAGCCTAGTTCTAGAGGTGCCAAGAGGGTGAAGGAGGTGCCAGAACTACTGCACAAGGCAGAGGTCCTCCCAGATCCAAAGGGATCTGAAAACCATGCGCAGGAGGTGCCAGTACTACTGTCAGATGAAGGTCCTTCCAGATCAGAGAGGGTCCCAAAACCATGGGTTGAAGAAGTTCCCAAGGAAAGGGGTGCCAGTACTCTGTCAGGGAACTGGAGTTCCCTCAGACACTTTTTTGTCTGAATATCATGGGCTGGAGTTGTTGTTTTTTTCCCCTTTTTGTTGGGCCTGACTGAGCCAAAGTGAATCCCCACATCAGAAAGGGAACATGGGAAACAGCAGTTCAAAGGCAACAGTTAGGACCCCCTTAGGAGATTTGCTCAAAGCTTGGGATTAATTAGGTGTCTGTCCTAGCCAGAAAGAAATGGGCTTTGCTGAGGGATAAAACAGGAAGACCAATTTGGATAAATAAAGGTATTTAAAAGAAAAAGGCAATATATAAAACAGGATCATATGGGTTTTTGTTTGTTTGTTTGTCTCTTTCTCTGTCTTCTATGCAACCACATGGTTTTTCCTTAAGATTTGTGCCTTCCCCTATTTAATTGAGAGATTTATTGTGGGAATGATCAGTGTGTGTGTAAACTTCAGAGTTTCGTTTTCCTCTCTTTGTCCTTGTTTTGTGTGTGTGTCTAAGTTTTTGTGTGTCCTCGATGGGTGGGATTCAAATTTCTTTTTTTTTTGGAATGGAATGGAATCTTTATTGGCCAAGTGTGATTGGACACACAAGGAATTTGTCTTGGTGCAAATATACAGTATATATGTATACATCCAAACTCGATTATGTTGTTTCTTTGTCACATAATATAGGTGGGTATGTATGCATACTTTGGATGTATTTGTATGTTTGGTCATGTTTATGTAGTGCATATTGGAGGTGGAGACCCTTTGAGAGCCTCATGCAACGAAATTTCATTTTAATGTATGCTGATTAGCATACATTCAAAGTGATAATAAAGTTATTCTAAGTTCTTTTTTTTTTTTAAGTAAAATCCTCCAAATCTTTACTCCCTTGTCATTCCTTCATGTTCTTTTTTTTTTTTTTTTATAAAGTTTTTATTAATTTTCTACAAACAGACAAACATACAAAACATTAAAAACATCTACTCTCATATATACTTCCGGTGTATCGGTTGGTTCATCAGTTTTGTGCATTCATTTTATAGTGTCAATTACAATTATATTGCATAACCACTCATATTGTCAATCCATATTCTAATATTACTAAAACAAAATAAAAATAAAAAAATCTTTTTCTGACTATACTTTTAATCATTCATGCTTTGCGAGATAACAATACTTCAAACAGTTTATTCTATAATTTATCGTATAATCATAACAAATCAATCCTAAAAACTCTTCATATATATAATATTAATGCTCTATTATTGTATTTTATCATCTAACCATTGATAAAAAAAACCCCAAATTGCATAAAATTGTTTATCTTCTTGTTCTCTAATTTCAAATGTCAATCTACTCATCTCAGCACATTCCAATATTTTCTTAATAATTTCTTCCTGCAATGGTATTTTCTCATTCTTCCAGTTTTTAGCAAATACAATCCTAGCCGCTGTTAATACATTTACAATCAAATATTTCAAGTCTTTATTATATATATCAGGTAAAATTCCCAATAAAAAGATCTCTGGCTTCAAGTCTATGTGTTTCTTTGTCATTTTTTCCAACCACATGTGAATTTTAGTCCAATATTTTCTAGCATTCTCACAAGTCCACCACATATGATAGTATGAGCCAGGTATCTGATGACATTTCCAACATTTTTCAGATTTATTCTTGAACATTCTTGCTATTCTTGTCGGGGGAAGGTGCCACCTGTAAAACATTCAAATTTCTTAACAACTGGTTCTGTGAGCATGGTTTAATTTGTGGGTGTGGCTTGGTAGTCAAGTGACTGGTTGGGCATGGCTTGCTGACTGGGCATGGCTTGGTGATCATGTGACTGGCTGGATGTGGCTAGGTGGTCATGTGACTGGCTGGGCATGGATTGGTGGTCATGTGACTGGCTGGGCGTGGTAGTGAGTCATGTGACTAGGTGGCCATGTGACTGGCAAACCAAATATAATTGGTCCTCGCTTAATGGCCAGTTGCTTAGCAAGTGTTCGAATTTATGACTGACCTCCCCAGAGCTACTTGACCCATTTTTGGTGTTTTGACAGCCATGCACACACCCACACCCACACACTTATGACCAGACACAACATCCCACAGAGTTTTCTAACTGAGGTTTTCTGTGTTATTTGCCAGTTTCCAACAATTCCTTCTGGTTTCCGGTTAAAAATGCCCATTGGGGAAAATGGACTTGTTTAGCAACCACAGTGTTTGCTTAATGACCACAAGGTTCACTTAATGACCATGGTGTTTGCCTAACCCGGGGTCTGCAACCTTAGACACTCAAAAAGCCATTTTTCTATTTTCTTTTAAACGGGTATCTCTCTCTCTCGGTGTGTGTCTTGTTTCTCTCTCTCGGTGTGTGTCTCGTCTCTCTCTCTTTTTCCCTCCCTCTGTCTTTGTGTCTCTTGTCTCTTTCTCTCCCTCTCTCTCTGTGTGTTGTCTCTCTCTTTCCCTCCCCCTCTCTTTCTCTCTGTCTGTTGTCTCTCTCCTTCCTTCCTTCCTTCCTTCCTTCCTTCCTTCCTTCCTTCCTTCCCTCCCTGTTCATCCCTGGGGGTGGAGGAATATAAGTCACTTTTTTCAGTGCTGTTGTAACTTTAAATAGAGGCTAAATAAATAAGTTGTAAGTCAAAGACTACCTGTATCTGCTGCTTTAACCTTCCTATTAGCATCTAACTAGATTTCAGCTTCATCTCTTCAGCAGGCACAATAGGATCATTTCCTTATTCCCAAAATGCAGGAAAATAACCCAGGCTCACAAGAAGTTGTACTTCTGAGCATTTTTCAAGCTTAGCAACTTTAAGACATGTGGACTTCAATTCCCAGAATTCCCCAGGCAGCATGAGACCTGATCATTTGATTACATTTGAAAGTCAGTAACATTAAAGAATTATCAATTTTAAAGATACTGAGCATTGTATCTCTGTATGAATTGATTTAATAAGATGCCATTTCCTTCTCACTAGGTGGCCAAAGTATTTGAGTTTCATCTTCAGGATCCAGCTTTCTAAAGAGCAGTCAGGGTTGATCTCCTCTAAGACTGGACAGGTTTGTTCACCTTGCAGTCCAAGGGGTTCCCAGGAGTCTTGTCCAGCACCATAGTCCAAAGGCCTCAATTCTTTGGTGATCAACCTTTCTTATGGTCCAACTTTCAAAGCCATACATTGCAACTGGGAGAATCATAGCCTTAATTATATGCACTTTTGTTGGCAGGGTAATGTCTCTGCTTTTTAATATGCTGTCTAGAGTTGCCATAGCTTTCCTCCCCAGGAGCAAGTGTCTTTTAATTTATTGACTGCAGTCCCCATCTGTGGTGATCTTGGAGCCCAGGAAAATAAAATCTGTCACTGCCTCCATTTTTTTCCCCATCTATTTGTCAGGTATTGAGATGGCCTGATGCAATGATCTTGGTTTTTTTTAATGTTGAGTTTCAAACAAACTTTTGCACTCTCCTTCACCTGCATCAAGAGGATCTTTAGTTCTTCTTCACTTTCTGCCATTAGAGTGGTATCATCTGCATATCTGAGGTTGTTGATATTTCTCTTGGCAAACTTAATTCCAACTTTTGATTCATCTAGCCCTGACTATCTCATGATGTGCTCTACATGTAAGTTAAATCGGCAGGGTTGCCAGACTCCTTTCCCAATTTTGAACCAATCAGTGGTTCCAGTTCTCGCTGTTGCTTCTTGACCCCCTATAGGTTTCTCAAGAAACAAATAAGATGGTCTGGTACTCCCATCTCTTTAAGGACTTGCCACAATTAGTTGTGATCCACACAATCAAACGCTTTAGCATAGTCAATGAAGCAGAAGTAGATGGAACTCCCTAGTTTTCTCCATGTTGGCAGCGTATATTGGCAATTTGATCTCTAGTTCCTCTGCCTCTTCTAAATCTTGCCTATACTTCTGGTAGTTCTTGATCCACATACTTTTGGAGCCTAGCTTATAGGATTTTAAGCATAACTTTACTAGCATGTAAAGTAAAGTTTACTAGCAACTTTATTATGTATTCTAGGTATCCTATTTCTCGCCTTGTCTTTTTGAATAACCTTGCAACTTTATCACCATTGCTTGGTACCTTGGATGCCTGGAAAATTTTCACCACTTGGGGAAAGTTGAGGGAGGGAGAGTCATGTGGATTGGAATGCCAGAAGATGGCCCTGAAAAAACTCTTCTTATCTGTTTCTCAGAGAGGCCGGTACAACAACATCATCACACCTGCAGATTGATGGAATCCACATCAGACTGTTGGGAGGGGTCTCTAATTTCCTTTATTCTAGTTGTATGCCCTGAGGGACCTGCTTTGAATTCTGACTTGCTTTCACCTCTTTTCAAATAAAGGTTCCTTTTGAAATACAAAGTTTTTAAGAGTCTATGATGTTTTGAAGGGGGAACAGTCTGGTCCTTATAAGATCTCTGACAAGTCTAGCTGACATCTCTGTCATCCCAAAGATAGAGGGTCAGTTATATTGGACTTAATTCTTAAGTTATGAGAAATTTGGTGGAGAGTAATCATGACATACTAGAATTCAACATAAAGCAGGCACAAATACCAAAAATGATTTTAAAAAGTTTTTTTCAATATATAAGAAACAGGGAAAAAAAGCCAAGGAAATTATTGGTTCACTGATAAGAGAAGATGGCAAGGAGGTGATGCATAGCAAGGAGAAAATGGAACTGTTTAATTATTCTTTGCATTGTCTTCAAGCAAAAGAAAAAAACAGTCTAATCTATCAAAAGCAGCATCATAGGAGACAGAATAGGAATGCAAGTCAAAATAGGCAAGAAAATTGTAAGGGAACATCTATACACATTAGACAAGTTCACATCAGTTGGATAAGATTTATTACAAGCCAAAGGTTGAAAGAAGTTGGTAGAAATGAACTCAGAACCACTGAACATATTTTTCTGAGCTCCTGGAGAATAGGAGAACTACCGGAGGAGTGGAAAAGAGCCAAACTACAAACATGAGAAAAAAAGTAGATCCAGGAAACTACAGACCAATCAGCCTGCCATCAATATCTTAGGATATCTTGGAAAATATAATTAAGGAGCACATTTGTGAACATTAGAAACAAACAAAATAATTAATAGAAGCCAGCACGGGTTTGTCAAAAATAGATCATGTTAGAGAGACCTTATTGTCTTCTTTGACAAAGTAACTAAATAAGGGAAATGCTGCAGTTTATGTAGTATACTTAATTTTTTATTTAGTAGTTTACTTAGACTTCAAAATAGCAACAATTCCTCCTCTTCCCCAAATCTCAAATATCTCAAATCTAAATATATAAACAAACCTACATTTCACAAATATAAACTAATGTCAGTATATTATTATAAACAAAAGACTAGCATTTAAAATAACAAAGAAAATAGATTTTTCTTTAAAATTCACCAACTTTCTTATATGTTGAATAAAAAGACAATGCAAAGCCAGTTTAACTGCTACAAAATTAAGATTCATAAAGCATCTTATCTGCTTCCACTCTTTTGACCTTCCAGAAAGGTATTAAAACTTAGTTTTGTCAGTTGTGCTTAGGGTCATGATTGGAGGTAGTGAGGGGCAAAGAATACCTTAACCCCATCTCATCCATTACTTAGTACTGATTTCAAAATTGTTTTAAACTCTTAATTACTGTATTCTTTTTCTACTTGTTTTATAACTTGTAAGCTGTCCAGAATAATCTTATAGGGGACACAGACAGCAAAAAAGGTAATAAATCACAAAATGATTATACATTTCTAACATGAAACAGAATGTAACAGTATATGGGAATGGCCTTGGGGTATCAGGGAAAGGTATGCGACTTAGGGAACAATCATATAAGAGGAGAGGACCCTGCAGTTGCTTAAACAGTCAAAAAAAGAAATTTAGGAAAGACCCACTCAATTGATCAAGTCTATTCCCCATATACTATTACATTCTGTTTCATGTTAGAAATGTAAAATCATTTTGTGGCTTCCCTGAGTGTTTTCACAAATAGAAGAGAAGTGTAGACAGTGCCATATTTCTTGGATTTGGATCTAAACAGCTATGATTTGGTTCTAATAAATTTATAGCAATAAAAAAAGATGGAGGGAGATTTGTACCTTTAGATTTGTAAGATCTTGTTAATGTAGCCTTATAATAAAGTAGAATTGACACTTCTAATAGTATTTCATACTTGGTTTATCTGTACTAAACGAGTAGTCCTTATTGCTACTACATCTACATGGAGAGAAGTAAGCAGTGGGGTACCACACTTAGGCCTAGTACTCTTCACTATCATCATAACCAATTTAGATGAGGGAACAGAAAGGGAATTTACAATATTTGTGGATGATACTAAGCTGGCAGGAATAGCCAAAATCCTAAATGATAGGCTCAAGATCCAGATCCCTCATTACAGTTGTTTGAAGTGAAGCTGAGGTGAACCTGGAGGTTCACCTGGAACCTCCAGATACAGATAGTCCTCATTTACCGACTACAATTAGGACCCCAACTCTGTTGTTAAGCAAAATAGTTGCCACATAACCAGTGGTAGGATTCAGCCTGTTCGCACTAGTTCAGGAGAATCGTTCGTTAACTTTCTGAGCAGTTCGGTGAGCAGGTTGTTGGAAGAAATCTATTTCCAACAGTCTTTTGTTTTTCCCACTTTACAGGGCTAATCCTGTCAGGAAGGCAGGACGGAAACATTTTGATGTGCCTCTGTGTTGTTTCTAGCCTAATCCTTATCTTTATTATTGCCCTGCTTGTGTTTTCAGAAACTGCCTCTCCAGTTAAGCCTTGTTACATTTTAACAGCTAATGGTTCTTAAAGCCCCTGTCACACTGCACCAACAGATGGAAAGAGGATGTAAAACGGAGAGAAACACTTGCCATCCGTTGGTTAACGCAATGCTTCCGTTCTGTACTCACTGCGTCCGTTTTTCATCCTATCTGTCCAGCATCTGTCGATTGACATTTCATCCGCGCAAAAAGTTTTGAGCTGCACAAAACTTTTTGAGCAGAAAATGTATCCAACGCGTCTGTTCTGCATCCACTACGCATATGGGGAACATCCATTCTACATCCGTTGTGCATCCGCTATATCCGCTAGGCATCCTCTGTGCATCCGCACAACTCAAATCCGCTCCAGCGGAAAATGGACACAGGGAGGAAGCGAAACGAACGCGGAACGGACGGGCAGCATTAGTAGCACGGACGTAGAAAGGATGTAAGCGGATGCAGCTTTCATTGCTTTCATTGCTTCGGACTGGCCAAGGCACATGAGTGCTCACTGATAGTAAGATTTTTTAAAAAGGAGGTAGGGGTGTAGATCCTTCAATTCATTTTAGTTTTCTCTCATGATAATAAGGCTTAGTAACATGGCACCAGGCATGAAGTTTATTTAGATATCTGTGGCTAATTTTATTGTGATCCTGACAAGCTTGGGAGGCTTGAACCTGGGTCCCCTATATATTTTGTTGATTTGTCTCTTTAGCTTAGTATTTTGTAGCCCAAATATGCCCACCCACTTTCTGGAGAGCTTAAATTACCTCTCTGCTAAAAGAGCAAGAGTTTAAGAGCAAGACTTAGCTGTTTGATAGTTATCACTGCATTTTAACTATTTTCATTCCTGAAAGTATTCTGGCACCCTGCCTGATTCCTGAAAGTATTCTGGCACCCTGCCTGATTTGTAACTCCGGCTTGCAGGTATTGCTGATGAAAAGAAAAGTATTCAGATAGAATGGTTTAGGTTTCCATGATGGCTGTGCTATCATTGATTTTCAGTGTGTATTCCCCCATTTCTAATCTAATGATTAGGGTAGCAAAGAAGCTTTTTATATTTTTGTATAAGTAATCCTTGACTTACAACACTTCATTTAGTGACCATTCAAAGTTACAATGGCACTGAAAAAAGTGACTTATGACCATTTTTCACATTTATTACCATTGCAACATCCCCACAGTCATGAGAGGCTTGGCGAAGTGAAGCCCTCCTCAATATGAGTGACATAAAGTTGGCCACACCCAGCCAGTCACATGACCACCCAGCCGTGCCTACTCAGCTGGTCATTAGGGCAGAGAACCAGTTGTTAACTTATTTGAATCCCACCACTGCACATAGCCACAAATGTGCTTTCCTTTGCCTACTCTCCTGATGTTTTAAATGCTCACCCTATGCCTGGGATAATTAACAAGTGAATCAATGTTTGTGATTACATTAATTGGAGATGAAGAAATTACAAAAGATTAAGCAGCATGAAATGGAAAAATATTAATAAAAGCAATGCATTGGCAGTTACAACTGTCATACACAGTGAGATGAGGGGAAATGATCAAGCACAGGAGGGGTTGCCCATAGAAATTTGCTTATTTTTTGCCTCCCCCCAAGAGTGGAAAAATTAGCAAGAAGAAATTGCAAGAGAGTCAGTAGGCATATAAGTAAGTAGACATATCAAAAGCATTGTGAAGTCCAGTTAGGAATTCTGTATGCAAAGATCCCCACTGCTTACATTTTGTAAACATTTTAACTTCTCTGGTTTGCAGGGGGGAAAGGCAGGAAAAAAAAAACCAAGTCAGGCACAGGCCAGTATGTATTAACTGTCATTGCAATCACATGACTGAGGAACAGTACTTCAAACAGACACTGAATGAGGCAGTCAGTTAGCAAGGACCACCAATTATATTTATATTCTAACATGCTGGTAAATATCATTGGAATTCAAGTCTATTGCTTAATTATTCAGTAGAAAGGAAATATATTTTAATCTGAGAGAGAAATAAGTAATTGCTTTTCTAGTTCTTTTTACTGCTATGTCTTTCTACTTCTGTGTCTTAGCAATAAACCATAATTTCTAAGCAACAAAGAAATACCATATATACAATATAATTATGTGCATTTGTTTTGTTACATAGCTGGTATTTAATTATAGTAGTAAGCATATTATTCATCATTCTTCAAATAGGTTAATTGCCTGTTTCTTGTTCATGTTCCTTGGCTATAAAAATGGTATCTTACCAGTACATTCTAATTTATTTATTATTTATTTAGCAAATGGCATACAATGTCAGGGAAGTCTATACATGCTAAACACACACTGCAATCCTGACAGCCCAGAATTCTAGTTCATTCTGTTCAGCGCTTGCGCACCTATTCTTGTTATGCTACAGAGACAGAACTGCTTTTTCACCAATTAATTAGAGGTGTTTAGATTGTTGGCTCTTCTGGGCTCCTCCACCAGCTCACCTCACCTTGTGTTGTGATGCCTTCGCATTCAACCAGGTCCAGCACCACCTTCCCCTCTCCACATACATGAATGTAGCTAGGTTTTTCCCACCCATTTGTCTACTCGCAATACTGCATGCTTTCAAACTGCTAGGTGGGCAGGAGCCGGGGTCAAACTACCAGAGTGCAGACCATTTCTGGCAGCAGTTCCAATGTCATTAAGCCTCTGCACCACTGCATCCCCAAGACATTCTAAATGAATGGATGACAGATGGTAAAACAAATAAGCAAAGCATATATATGTATTCCAAGTTCTATTAAATATGTTTGATTTGCTGTTAAATATGTGCAGCAATGTTTCAAGAAAGTCATAAAATATTTTTCTTCCCACGAAAGTATTTCATTCACTCAAATGGAAAGGATTTCCATCCACTCAACTGAAATTTTGTAATAAAATGTAAGATAATATCTTGTATGTACAAAATAACAGTTAAGAGCTTATAGATCTGACTATCTATAAAGTCATATGTTACCCATATCATTGAAGATTTTAATGAAGTTTTAGGATAAGGAACATTTTAAGGAAAAAAAAGTATGTATATATTACATACAGTTTTAACTATAACATTTAAACACATAAGTAATGCAAGTTCACCATAAATGGTATTATTCATCTTTACAGGAATCAAGATGGAGAACATTTTTTTCTAGTGCACAGTAGTTCATTTGCTAAATGATGTAATGTACAGAGATGCCTACTTCTTAGCAACTGAACTTTTCAAACCCTCAAAACCCACAAAATCTGATGCACTGTGGGTTTTGCAGCTGGTACACGGTATGCATATAGAGCAGTGTCATATGAAAAATATTTCACTTCCTAAGTCTCAAACAAAGTCAGTCATTAATAAAGCACAAGCTGTACAATGAGATCATATAAAATATAGATTTCAACAACTACAGTAGAAATACCAAACGAACATTGAACAAAAAGCACACAACGCATTTCTTCTGCCAGAAAAGGAGCCATTGAGAAGCTGTGTTTTCTTGGAATCAGCATTTGCTTTCAAACTTACTGCTATTCAGATTACTATAAATTAATGTGTAAGCAGACTAAACAATTGCAATTTGGCTCTTTAAAACCAGAAAATAACTTTATACATCCTCTTTATATTACAGGATAACTCACTCGAACAGGAACATACAAAACTACACAATAATTTCCTAAATGATTCTAATAATAGAATCTTTGTCACTGACCAAAATAGTTAATTTCAGAACAGAATTTCATTAACAAATTATTTTCTTAAGTAACTGAAATATTGAAAAAAGATGTATATGAACTTATTCAATACTTTTTAGGTCTCCATTAACACTGCATTGTTTTTGAAATTGTAATGTACATTATTTAAACTGCTCCAACTTACCAGAACTTGTATTTTTCCATGAAACTAAAGCCCATGTCACACTGCACCAACAGATGGAAAGAGGATGTAAAACGGAGAAAAACGCTTGCCATCCGTTGGTTAACGCAATGCATCCATTCTGTACTCACTGCATACGTTTTTCATACTCTCTATCCGTCCAGCATTCGTCTACTGTGATTTCATCTGCTCAAAAAGTTTTGAGCTGCACAAAACTTTTTGAACGGATGAAGTATCCAATGCGTCCATTCTACATCCGCTACACATACGGGGAACATCCGTTATATGTCTGTTGTCATCCGTTACACGTCCGCTATATCCGCTAGGCATCCGCTGCACATTTGCGCAACTCAAATCCGCTCCAGTGGAAAACGGACACAGGGAGGAAGCGAAACGGACGCGGAATGGACACACAGCATTAGTTGCACGGACGTAGAAAGGATGTAAGCGGATGCAGCTCGCATATAAAGCATTAAAATGGAAAAAACGTTCATATAGGGGACGTATCTCGGATATTTAGGATGTCTGGAGGATGTCTAGAGGATGCGGAAGGACACCTAGCAGAAAACCTATATTTCTTATAAAAAGGGGGAGGAAATCACCTGGATCTCACTTTCAGTCCAGCAGCACTGGTGTGCAGACCTCTGCAGCCTTGATCTTGCTCTTGCTCTTCCACAGCATCCAGTCATCTCCACCATGGATCGTCGCACACTCCTTTTGGTAGCCGCCATCATTCTACAACAGTGCGAAGCCCTCTACAGGCTCTTTCACCTGTTCTATGCAAGGAAAAGGAGGCGCCCAAGAAGTGTGTGGGTCCGAAGATGGATCGCGAGAAGAGCCGAATACGGACTGTATGACAAGCTGATGGTGGAGCTGAGGAACGAAGACCCTTGTGCATTCCAGCACTTCATGAGGATGCCTCCAGCCATGTTTGATGAAGTTGTGCAGCGGCTGACACCCAGGTTGACCAAGGCAAACACCAACTTCCGGCCCAGCCTGGAACCTGGGCTGAAGGTGGCACTGACTCTGCACCACCTGTCCTCCGTGACCACGTACAGAAACAAGCAGTATGCCTGGAAGGTGCCACACAACACCATCAGCATTGTGGCCAGAGAATTGGTGCAGGCTATCATCGAAGAATACCTGGAGGACCTCCTACAGTGCCCCTCCACTGAAGAAGGCTGGAAGAAAGTTGCAGAGCAGTGGTATCAGAAGTGGAACTTCCCCCAAGTCAGGGTCCAATTATTTCAACTACAAGGGCTTCTTCAGCATCATCCTCTTTGCCATGGTCGATGCTGACTACAAGTTCATGTACATCAATGCTTCAGGCAACGGGTCAGCTTCAGATGCCCAGGTATACAATGCCAATGACCTCAAGGAGGGGCTGGAACACAACCTCATCATGGGCTTCCCAGATCCAGAAGAGAGGATCTTCAACTACAGGCTGTCCAGGGCAAGACGGGTGGTGGAGAACGCCTTTGGCATCCTGGCCAACAGATTCCAGGTACTTCTTACCACCATGCAACATCGCCCACAGACCGTGAGGAGGATCGTGGAAGCTTGCTGCATCCTGCACAATCTCATGCGCACCTGCTACCCAGTGTTGCAGAACAGGCTCGTGGACCTCCAACAAGGCAATGGGAACATGGAGCCTGGTGAATGGAGGCAAGGAGTAAACTTGATAGACACTGTGGATGTGCCAGGCCCCAACAGAGCTTCACGTGAAGGGAAGAAGCAGCGCAACCTCCTGAAACACTGGTGCAACTCCCCAGCTGGAGCAGTGGAGTGGCAAGAGAGGATGGTAGATGCTTAATGGATGCTTCCTTCAGCCTGTCTCATCACACTGATGAGATTGTGCCACGTATGTTGAGTGGCCCTACAATGAATAGGGCATTTAATAAAGAGTTGTGTTTATGTTGAAATGTGTTAATGAATGATTACATTGTTATTGATAAGAAAGGGCCATAGGTGTGGCACCTGGGAGGGTGGACCATACAGTCCCACTATACTTGCACTGGAGGTTTATCTATCCCACTGCTATCCTTACCCATCCCACAGCTATTACCCATCCCACAGGTATCCCTGCCCATCCCACTGTTATCCTTATCCATGCCACATCGATTACCCATCCCACAGGTATCCCTGCCCATCCCACTGCTACCCTTACCCATCCCAGAAACATGCAAAGGCTTAAACCATTTCTAAAAGTTTCCACCAAGACTTTATTTACTAATACAACTGAACCAAGTTTGTGAAGCAAAGATAAACTTTATTAAGAACAAACTGTAAAAGCAAAATGACTCAAATAAAGTGTCCCAAGCAAAGATAAAGTCAACAGGTAGCAACCCAGTCTCTGGCACTCTTCTCAGTCATTCTGAGGTGTGCCCATGGTCTCAGGGGTGAAGAGTCCAGGTGCTGTGGAGGTGGCAGTGGCTGGAGTGCTGGTCTGAGGTGCCATTGGGGTGCCTGGCCCTGAGAGGACAACAGGGGATGGTGTGTGGAGGAAGCTCTCAGAGAGCTGGCTCAGTCCCGTGATGTTGAGAGGTTCTTCCTCCATGACATGGGGTGTCAGTCCCAAGACCGATGACAGATGTTCTGAGGCCGGGCTTGGCTGTGGGGTGGAGGAAGGAGGAGTTTAGTGGGGCTGTCTGGTCTGCAGCTGAGCGTTGGTAGAATCTGTGGTGTCGGTGGCGTTGGTGGCATTGGTGGCACCTGTGGTGTGCGATGTACCTGTGCCTGGACTGGGAAGGGCTTCCTGTGATGCTGGAACTCCTGGTAGCCCTAGCCTTGGTAGGCGAGGGCCTGTGGAAAGCCTTGGAAGGGCAGTGACATCACCTGGGGTGGAGGAGCAGACCTGGACTCTGTCAGAGCAGGTTCAGCTGGGCCTGGAGGGTGGTGCAGAAGACCTGTGATCTTCTCCTTGATCACCTAGTACTGGGATTCAGGCATTTCCATGAGGGTCTGGTTGACGTAGGTGAGGAAGGGCTTTCTGTTAGAGGATGGTATGTCGGACTGTACCAGCTGAGAGAGGAGATCTACGCTGCTCTTGATTGTGTCCCTGATCTCCAAGAGGACAGTATGGCTCTGTCCCTCCAGTCTGGCTCTCTGCCTGCTTTCTGTGGAGGTGGAGCTGGGGGTGGGGGTGGGTTGGTCTCTGATGGCAGCGGCTTCTTCTTGCTCCAACTGCGTCAGGGGGTCCTCCATGTGCTCCGCCACAGGGAGTGCAGCTGTCGGGTGGGTTTCCGTCGTGGGCCTCTCCAAAGATACCTGCCTGGACACAGGAGCTGACTCTTGGCCAGAAGAGGACTGGCTCTCTGTGGGCTGCCTGAGAGTGAGGGTAGACAGAGGGGCTGCTCCTCAGTGGTGGATCTCACCCTCCAAGAAGCTGCACTTGGCCATCACGTAGGTCTCCCGGTCAGTGAGCTTGACCGTGGCCTGGCCAGACTTCTTCAGGTGCAGCTTCTCGTATCAGGTGTGCATGAGCTTCCACCACCCCAGGAAGACATCCGAAGTGTAGCCCAGGCTCTCCGCCTTCTCTCTCCAAGCTGCCTGCTTCTGCTTGGTGTCTCGATAGAGCCTGTGTCCCTTCCTCCAGAGGTACTCGTTCTCCCTCAGCCATTCAAGCACCTCCTCCTCATGTTCCTCTGCAATGGAGTACTGTCTCCTCTCACCCTTTTCTCGCAAATGCCTCTTCCTCCCTCTGGCAGGGTCTTCTGGGCCCTCATCAGTAGTGCTTTGAGGTTCTAGGGGCTGGTCCACCACACCAGAAGCAGCACCAGCAGGACTAGCAGCACAAGCAGCACCAGCAGCACCAGGAGAAGCACCAGCAGAAGCACCAGCACCAGCAGAGTCAGCCCCAGCAGCAGAAGCCCCAGCAGAAGCAGAAGCAGCGCCAGGGGGTGGGATGGTGGTCCTGTCCTTCTTGCCAGGGCTGGCAGGAGTATGCACAGGCTTCCTCTTCTTCCCCATGGTTATTGGCTGAAGATGTGTTTGGCAGCAGGTCTTTCCTCTGAATGGTGACCTGCTTACGAGCTGCATCCTCCCCGCATGTGCAGTGAACGATTTTCATCCGCTAGGCATCTGCTAGGCATCTGTGATGCATCCGCATCATCCGCTAGGCATCCGTTCTGCATCCGCTCCTTCCGCTGCGCATCCGCTTCGCTGTTCTCCCCCAGAAGCCCTGTGGATGCATCATCCGCTTCCATCCGCTAGGCTTCCATTGAGCATCCGCTTAACATCCTCGCTACATCCTCCCCCCGTCCGTTCCTTTCTGTTGTTGTCTGCTCTGTTTGTGCAAATTTGGGGCACTTTTGAGAGCGGATAACAATGGATGGAAAATTTGCTCGTCCACTATGTCCTTTTTACATACATTTTGCATCCGTAGGCTAATGTGACCTAGCCTTAACTTGTGCAACTCAAAGAAATGAAAAAGGAGCACCTCTCAATAAGACATAAAGTGTGTTTCGAATATTCTGATCTGATCCAGTGATTGATTTGGAAGCAAAATTTGATCTGACTCATATGAATTTAGATACAAATGGGCTCAAATTTGGAACAACTGTCTAATCTAATGTTTTTGTAAAAAAAAAAAGTTTAAAGCACAAGAGAGCTGGAAGGAATCATGCAGAATGCAATAAAAAATGAGCGCATACAAGTCTGCAACATGTCAGATTTTCCACATGACTTATCAAATGTTACATAAATGCACTTTCTGGTATAAACATTCTGTTATAAGAATAGTCTTTTTTTTCCATTAAAAATTAATTTTCTATTTATACCGGAGTCTATACAGTGGAAACAATTGTGATGCCTTATTATTTTATAAGAAGTACTTGTTTGTGAAATTAAGGTACTGCCAATTCAGATTACTGTTTTATAGTAAAGTATTTCCAAACTTTGAAGGAAAAATAATTTTATTTTAATTCTTATATTTTTCAATCTGTTTTTAACCACAATATTTTAAACTTTGAGCTATTTAAGCAATAAACCATTTTTTGCACACAGAACACTAATAAAGGAATAGAATAGGATAATGTTTGCAATCATTCAGTTGATTTACCCATTTCTGTTTCTTTTTGCTTGTGCAATTTCAGACTGGAAATAAAAAAACCCAAGCTATTTTTTCAGCTGCACTGTTATCATCAGCTACATTGAATAGCGACACTGAATAATTCCACTCTAGACAAGTATTTCCTCTTTAAATGTGAAGAGGTAATACTCACTAACAGTGACTTAGCTACCTTGTTCTTTCCTGTTACCCTTGGCAAACTACCCCTCCTTCTTCTAAATGTAGAAATATAGTACTTTTGGATAAGTAGTTCACCACAGGAGAAATACAGACAGAAACAAAAGCCACAGTAGGCAACTATTTGGCCTGCTAGACAGAAATCACTAATCTTGATGAGTTTAAGTGTCCATGGCATTTTGTAACAAATTAGGACATAGTGTATGATGTAATGTACAGAGATGCCTACTTCTTAGCAACTGAACTTTTCAACCCTCAAAACCCACAAGATCTGTAGTTTTGCAGCTGGTGCACAGTGTGCATATAGAGCAGTTGAAGGCCATGTTGGAGGACAAGGTGTAATTTTATTCTTGTATTAATTGGTGTCACCATCTCAAGTATAATGAAAATGAAAATACTGTGTGATTAAAATCCAGCATTTTCAATTAACAGCATTTAAGAAGATTAAGATGATAATTTGTTCAGTACGCTTTACTGACTGAGTAAGAGGGGGATATAAGCCCATGTCCCTAAGCATACCTACTACTAAAGAACAATGGAGCACTAGTAAAATATAATACTAGCTCTATTACAAAACATGGCATGTGTGATACCGGTAGTCCTGAATTTATGACAATTGACCCTAAAATTTCTGTTGCTAAGCAAGACAGTTGTTAAGTGAATTTTGTCCCACTTTACGAGTTTCTTACTTCAGTTGTTAGGTGAATCACTGCAGTGTTAAGTTAGTAACATAGTTGTTAAATGAATCTGGCTTCCCCATTGATTTTGCTTGTTAGAAAGTAGCAAAAGCAGATCACATGACTCCAGCACACTGCAACTATCATAAATATGAACCAGTTGCCAAAGCATCCAAATTTTGGTCACATGACCCTGGGAACGTTACAATGGTAGTAAGTGAGAAAAATGGTCATAAGTCACTTTTTTCAGTGCCATTCTAACTTTCAAGCATCACTAAATGAACTGTTGTAAGTTGAGGACTACTACCTGTACATATACATCTGTGTATATGGAAATCTGACCGTGCAAAGTGGCATTCAATGATCCAAAAAGTGGACCCTGCACCTGAGGGAATACGCTAGGAAGAAGAAGATGTGGAAATCTACAGTCAAACATAACAAACAGAAATTGAGGATGCAAAGAAGCCTATACTATATCACCACACTCTGCATTGGGATCCACAGATGCATCATGATATCATAAGACTTATTTACTTATGTCTCATGTCAGGAGACAAATATGAAATCCAAGACTTGTACTGCAAACATATGTTTCATCTTAATATTCCCATGAAGTATATTGTAGATTCTATGATACAATCTGAAGATAAACCAGAATAAGACTTCCAAAACAGGATAGAGTAAAGCATTCAAAAGAAGTGCTTTGCAAGACATTTAAGCATGAATGAAGCCTTTTCTTTAAATCATTACATCTAATGTGTCTTTTGCAAGACTTCTGCAACTGCTGAGAAATCAGCTATTTTGGCACCCATGTACATGCAGTTAAAGCAAGTGAGGGTGTATGACACCTGCAATATATTATGCACAATAAGACCACTTTGTCCTTACAATTTTAAAAATAAAATTTCTGAAATATTTGGAAAAGGATAAGTAATGCATAAATGTAACTGGGAACAGTTCAGATTTGACAAAAGTTGACATACTTAATTGTAAAAAAGTACAGTTTTAACAAAGCTTTATTTAACATCATTTGTTACATAGAAAAAGAAGCTTTTAACAAAATTCACCCATGTTTTAAATAGAAAAGTTTTCAATCATCTAATGAATCTTAATAACAGAAAGTTATTTTCCAGTTTGCGGTCCAGACAGGGGGAAAAGAATCAAAACACTGAATCAAAATACTGAAAAACCTTAATATTGCAGTACATTACAGTACAAAAATGCTAGTTCAACCATACTACATT
Organism: Laticauda colubrina; assembly: GCA_015471245.1. Lineage (NCBI taxonomy): Eukaryota > Metazoa > Chordata > Lepidosauria > Squamata > Elapidae > Laticauda > Laticauda colubrina. Next base: position 15,301,028 of record BLBF01000037.1, read on the forward strand.
CTTATCACGCATCTAAAATAGCAATAGCACTTAGACTTGTATACCGCTTCACAGTGCTTTATGGTTTGCAGAGTTAGCATATTTCCCCCAACAATCTGGGTTCTCATTTTAATGACCTTAGAAGGATGGAAGGATAAGTCAACCTTGAGCTGTTCAGAAACATACTCTTGGAGCGAGCAATGAGTTAGCCTGCAGAATTTCATTCTAACCACTGCGCCAGCACAGATGCTGACAAATCCCAAATAGTAAGACAATATAGGGAAATTTAAGTTCAAGCAATCCAGTACTCAGAGGGTATCAAGTAAACATTGAAAAGCTAACCAAGGATGCTGCTTTATGTACTACAATTATTTATTAGCATTTTTCAATTCTTCAGATTCTATTACCAAATCGTTCTTCAGAGCATGTGGAAATTCAGACATAGCATTGTCACTCTTTAAAGTAGACATAAGTTTTTGTTGGATCATGTAGCAATTGTAGAGGTGAGTTCTATAACCTTGAGAAAAGATACAGATACTTTTGGGAACTTCAGGCAGATGCTACATTTTTACTCCAGCATGTTCTAAAGGGGGGTTCCCAATCTTGGCAACTTTTAAGACTTGCATGGACTTCAATTTCCTGACTGGGAAATTTTGGGATTAAGTCCACACGTCTTAAAGTTGCCAAGATTGGGAATTTCTGCTCTAGAGACCGTTTCTGAATTATTTCTAAGTATCGCTCAACTATAGTTATTTTTGCTTTTCAATATTTAAATTTTCCCACAGTCATATAAACGATTCTTAATAAAAATATCATTACAAATATTTAAAATATTTGCAAATCTACAATCCTGTTCACCATTTCCTTAGAAAATAGGTAGTGATGGTCCTATGGATGGAGAAAAGAGTTGCCTATCTCTCTCCCCTCTTATTGCTATGTTCCTTCCTATAAGGTAATTGGATGTAATGGTCTGGGCTGGAGAAAAAGAAAAAGGAAGGAGTCCAGGTAAGCAGGTTTCTCTGATTGTCAACTGCTGACTTGAAGTGAAGTGATTACAATTCATAACTCACATCTCTTGTACAAAAGCTTCATATATTTGGATATCTGGACATTCTAGTACAAAGGTGGTATTCAGCAGGTTCTGACCAGTTCTGGAGAACAGGTAGCGTAAATTTTGAGTAGTTCGGAAAACCAGAAAATACCAACTCTGACTGGAGATTTTTCAGTATCCTTCACTTGCCACACCCACCAAGCCACACCCAGGGAACTGGTAGTAAAATTTTTTGAATACCACCACTGTTCTAGTAACATTTGACTCACGTTATATTAGCAATGCTACTAAAAGAACCACGTAAGAAAAAGCTATGATTCTATAATTATAGAAAAACAGTTAAAACATGATTAAATCACAAAGTATTGTAATAAATAAACTCATCCTTTCCTTGCCATAATAGTTACCTCCTACTCCTCCTATGCCCAAATTGATAATGCATCTAGCTAAGAAAAGTAATGTACGAATTAAGGATCAATGCAAATCCATTGATATGAGCCATGTGTGGATCCTCAAATCTTAGAAACTGACAAATTATTCCATTGTGGAGTTAGTGATTTTGTAACATCATTAATAAATATTAGTTTAGTAAATAAAAATAGGAGGAGAAAGAGACAATACAACTGCTAACAATTCTGGCAAGGGAACATGTAAAAGGTTTGGATTATAGCATACAGGATGGGAAAGGTGTAGCAGATGGCATTCAGCCTCCATTCTCCAATTTCATACATTCACTTAACTGGTGACTAACTATTCTATGCAACTGTGGCTCCTATTTATATCTCTTATTAAGGGCACCAGTTGAGCTCTTAGTTTTTATGCATGAACACAAATTTAAATTATTTCTATAGACCCAGAACATAGAACATAATAAGCTATCTGCATCAGAACAATATCTATATTAATCCAATATTCTGTTTCTTACAGTGACAGTCACAAATCTCTGAGGTACTTGCAAACAAGAGATGGAAATATAACCTCTACTATTGCTGTTTTCTCCACAAATGCTACTTAAGGGACAATTTAGAATAGCACTAAATCTCCAACACCAACAGCCCTGAATTAACCTGTCCTCTAGACAATTATCTAATCCCTTTTAAAGTTATTGAATCAGACTTTGAGAGATAGTTTGAATTAATTCTGGAATTCTTTTAAATGTTTCTTGCAAAGACATAGATGGAGCTTTGAATTAACCCTGAAAGCTGTCAGTTTCATGAATAAGAGCAGCCTTTTTGTGTCCTGCTACAAATCGTAGCTACCTCATCATGCCAACCTTTTCACTAACTCTGTTAAGTTACATATTTTGTTATATAGAAGAATCAGGCCAGTTAAAAAATATCTAAAGTATATGCATAATTCAATTTTGTGTTTGGATTCAAGCTATTAAGAATCTCTTTGAACAACACTTTTATTGTAATAGTGATGGCATGAGATTATTTGCATATCTGGTGCTCAAGTTAAAATGAGGATATATATCAGAAGAATGAGACGATCCTTCACTGGACGATATACTGCATGCTATTCAACTTTGCTTGTTCTGCAAGTCTGAACTTCAAACCACTTAAATAATATAACATTCATAATATAGAACTGAACTACTAGGAGAAGGAGAAAAATACTAAAAGGTATCAGAACTCTTCAGCAGATAGTAAAATTAACATTTCAACAGTTCTTGCCTTTCATCTTGGTCTCCATAGTGAATTTTTTTTTCTGGAAAAGCAATAATTTGGGTTTAGAAAGAGGTAGAATTATATAAAACATCTGGAAAACAGGAAAAGGAGTATTATCCCTAGTGGAACCTCCCCATGAAAAATTTACTAGGTCTGTTTTGGTAGTTTTAATCTCCAAGGCACTGCAAGCTATGTTATGAAAACATCATCTTGGTAGTTTATATTAGAAAGAACACCTGGTGATAAAAGCAAATATATTATTTTCAAAACTGAAAGATATTTTTGTCTCTAATCATCAATCTCTTCATCTTCTTAAATATAATTTTCAACAGCTAAACTAAAAAATAGCTTTGTATCGTTCATTTGATCATAATGTAATCATTGTGAACTTACACTATTTTGGGTGAAAGCCACAATTCTCCCCAGTCACTTCAAAGAGTAAGCAATTTTGTCTAATTTTGACATTAAATTTCCCAGATTATAAAAAGCTGTGTTACATATATCATAAAATCTCTTAAAATTCAGTCTTATTCATATCATAATCAAACTTCAAAAATTCAAAAATACGATCACATTATTGAACCAGTTTTGTTTAGTAATTAGGGCACCAGGCTAGAAAGCAGGAGTCTGTGCGTTCAAGTCCTGCCTTAGCCATAAAGTCAGTTGTGTGACTTTGGACCAATCACACTCTCAGCCCAACTGAGAGGATATGTTGGATATGTTGTTTGCATATTGGGTTGTTTGCAAAAATTACAAAGATGGGATACAATAAAGAATCTATTTTAAATAAAAAATAGATTCTTAACAACGAATTATCCAATTTTATTTGGATAACCATTCTATAGTTACCTCATATAATCATAAATTTCAATAATACTAACCATTACACTGATAAAAGTATCTTATTTAACCAAAGATATTCATACAAGAAAATTATTAACAGTAAACTGGTCTACACTGTGGTCAATATTGTTTAATGACTGCTGTTATATTAATGTGTATAATTAACATAATAGTATATTCCTGAGTTGTCTCATAAAAATAGTGATTCAATCTAGCCTGTAACTGTGTTTTTGTTTCTTAACTTTCTAGATGAATAAATGAAAACTACATTTGTAAATTAATCCATTAAAAAGACCCAATATACATCACCTAGATAGAATATATGCTATAATACACATCTATGTAGGCTAATTAATATATAAAGATTTTCAGCAATATTTTTATTAATTTGACACAGATACGCTTCCATTTCTAATATCCTAACCCTGCAACATTTTAAATGCAATTAAAAGTGGTTATGAAAGACTGTGAACTTGCTTATGAAGTAGGAAATCACTCTTGTGATTAACATGCAAACGAGCTCACGCTGGCAGAATAGATTGGGGTTTTAAAACCCCAATTACTTTTGTATGATTATATATTTACCAGTACACAAACTATTTTCATCTAATATAAAGTCATCATGCTTACATTTTCAGAACAGCAATTAATATTTATAGTAATTATGACATCAAGAACTCCTAAGAGCATTCAACACAAATTATTTACTGTTTTATCTTCAGTAAACTTCTATCTCATTATATTACTGCTATAACATAATAATGTTTTGTAGTATGTTAAGTAATCCTGGTGGCTTTGATGCACTCTTCAGTCTTAAAATAGCCACCCCAATTCAGATTTACAACAGGATAACATTTTTTTAGCAGCTAAGTAAATTAAGAACCGCTCAAGCCACACATGCCAAAATTTAGGACTTTGGCTGCTTTTGTTTAAAAAGCCTTAAGGTTTGTTTAAACTTTCACAGTAAAAGCAACAATAAAACTACTTCCTCCCCTTCCCCCCATTCAATCTTTGAGCAATAACAGGCAATTCTAAACTTTCCTGAACATGCTTTTATTCATACTTGCTACAGACTGCATACACACATTTTTTCCAGACTTCTAAAGAAAATTATAATGCATTAATGACAGGAAACATGGTAATGGAAAAAGGTCACCCTCTCTTGAACACCTTCTGTTTTAAACCATTATACATAAAGACTTTAGAGAAAGCAAAGAATTAAAAGGCAGCCTTTGTGCAACCCATTACTGAAATATTATAGAATAATCTATATCAAATGTAGTGGAATAGTAAATTCTTTTGGATCTAAATTAACTGCAGCTAGAAATGCTTTTATGCTTACTATGTATTGCATGTTGATTCAATTATTAAAAGAATACCTGACAGAATCAGACTTATTTAATTGAATAAATTAAATGGGATGAATAATAACTGGATTTCTTTTGTCTGAAATTTGTCCTCAAAAGTAACACTGGCCTGTAGAAATTGCAAGTAATTTGTGTAGTAAAATACAGTAAAGAAAAAAACTATCATATTTATAATGTGAAGTTTCTCACCTCATACATGAACAATTGGACATATAAATATAAATAGGAAGCTGTGAATAATGAAAGCTATTTTTCCTTTTATATTCTAATTTTGTCATCCAAGTTAGTCTATGCCACAAGGCCTTTAAACAAACACTCAATAATCTTCTAAATATTAATAATCTCAGATCTTTTATTATATAGATTATTATACTATCTACTGCCAATATATAAGGCTGAGAGAATTCTATCAAGTTATCTTGTAGAATATACAGGGTATATATTTCATATATTTTAACATTATTTTTCATTATTCTAAATGCTGCTAATTAATTTTACTAGTTTCATTTACTACATAGTATAGAGTAAAAATTTATATGTGATGGTTACAAAATGAGTGGGTTTTTTTTACAGCAATTAAACTGTTATCAATATATCAAGCTCCTTAGGAATAAATTTAATAATAGAACATGGTTAGTGATAACATTAGACTTTTTAGCATCCACTACAATGATGAATGATCCTACCCTTTGCCTTTCTTCCTTTGAAGAACATGGGATACATACATAGTACATAGCAAACAAACATGTTATTTATAATTGTTTGCTATCCCAAAATATTCCAAAATGTAAAGCTTAAGTATGGCATGCTTCAACCCAATGCCAAGTTGTTATGCTATCACTTTCTCTCCCATTCCATCTTGCATACACATCTTTGTTTTATTGGAAATGTGGCACTCCATTTCAATTCCATTTTACAATTGAAAGCTATACTGTATTCCTAAAATGCACTTCCTTACTTGAAAACAAATGACCAGCCAGAATTTCCACCTGGCTGCATATAAACTTTTTTACTACTGAAACCCAGGTATTGTGGTGTACAGGTAAACTGTTGTCTGTCTTAGATTAACTATGATGAGAATGTTCACATGATTATTAGAGCCAATATTCAGGCTATGGGCTGTGGCACACTAGTGGGCCATGAGGGGTTTGTAACTGGGCCATGGAAATGGCCACCAAATGCACATGAATACACATGCATCCTCACTTGCAAGAGGAGGAGAGAGTGAGTGTGCTCCATTTGTATGAGCAGCAGGTGTGCATGCATGCCGCTTGCGCAAATGGAGCTGCACATGCATGCGTGCTTGCTGGCCCCATGCACAAACCATCCCCTTCCTGGCCACCAGTCCCAATGCCAGAAACATTAGAAAATTCTATTCTACAACACTGATGCTATAATAATTTACATAAAATTTACTCATTTTAAATTATTTTATCATTTATTTTCATTCATTAAATTTTTATGCTGCCAATCTCCCAAGAAAGGTGTCTGTGAATGGCTTCTGACGTCAAAATAAGGCAATACTCTCTTTGCCAGAATAAAAAATTAATTGGCTGTTTATACCTCTGGATTATTGATAAAAAAATTGCACAGAAGTCCTGCAATTAGATATAACAGTATATACTTTAAACTGCTCTTCTTACAGAAAAAATATATGTAATTGAAGAAAAAATGTTTAATTTTTTTGAACAATTTGCCAATTTTCCCATTAACTGAATTAATACAATTTTGGATGTAATCTAAATATAATCAAAGTAAAATATTAAAAATATAGAATGTTATAAAATACTTATTGGAGATGAATATAATAAGTACAGAATCTTATTTTTCTTTTACATAAATTATACAATATACACTGACTTTACACACTTCTTTAAAATACTGGGTTTACTATAGCTGTATTTCATAATATTAAAGGTGGAAATGGAAACACTGCCATCATGTGATACTTTTCAGGGTAGTTCAGTTTTATTTTCAAGGATAGAATCAATGGCTCATGTATAAATAAAAGATTTATAGAACATGACAAATATAATTAAAAATTTTGATGCAGCTTGATTCCTACCAAAGATAGAGGAAAGATGAAACATCTTTTAAATTTATAAACAAATCCACAGGAAATAGATATGTTCCTATCCTAAATATATAAACTAAAGGATGTAAAATTACTGTAAATATGCATTTTGAAGCCAAGAGAAGCACCAGTATTATGTAAAAAGGTTCACTTCTTCTTCTGCTAATATATTTGAACAGATTGCTTGACATAGAATAAAAGCTTTGTTCCCTATATTAATCAGAAACAGTTCAGTTTTAGATTAATTTTACCTGCCATACCAAATATTTTATCAAGCATATAATTTTACTAAACATACTTTCAAGACACTACATCAAATTTCTTTTAATGGTCAATGAAGTTTTCCCAGAACTACTTGCATTTTATAAATTTTATAATTTTCTTCTCCATTTACCTTGCTTTTTAAAATTATTAACAAACAGTTTTTTACCTGTATACGTACCTAATATATATATTATATAATATGTAACACACACACACACACACACACACACACATATATATATATATATAGTATTATACAATATAATATATAATTATATAATATTATAATTACCTAATACTTCTATTAGGCAGTCATCTAAAAATTGATAATTTAAATATTTTTGTTACAATACTATGGCAACATATAATGTCAGATGAAGATTTTTAATAAGTAAAATTAAATAATTGTATATTTATTAAAAATAAATAATTGGATGTAATGGAAATAATAAAATTATATAGTACAGTAGCATTTACATCAGCACAGTTACAATAGCATTTTTAAAAACGGTTTCCTGAAATACATCTATGTGAAAAGTTGATGAACTTTTGTACAAAGACTATAGATTTGGTAATGATCTTACATTTAAAAGAAGGTTGGAGGACAAAATACATCATTTTCCTTAATAGTGGAGAAGCTGTAAAGTATCAACATTCAACATAGCACATTTTGGCAGCAAAATAGAATGGACATTTTACTTGGCACCTGCTGGACTAGGTTTAGGAAAAGAGATTGAGAAAACTTATCCACATTACTGAATTCCAGCCCTCATTCATTAAAGCATGAGTTTCTGAAGTTCAGAGTTCAGAAGAAAGGGTTGCTCTTTGCAGGCTTAAATCCTGAAGAAAGGGACAGAATTCATAGAGGATCTTGGGAACAAGCTAACCTATGCAGTGTATGTCTGCAACTTAGGCTCTGTCCAGAGTCCTGAAAAAGACTGCTATTAACCCAAATTCTTTTAAGGAATGTTAATATGATTTAACATTTCATCTTAATACTGTACTTCATAACAAAGCTCAAATATTAAGCACTCTAATGTGATAGTCAAATTGATTTCATTTAACTAAATATGATTATGAAGTTTAAATAAGTGATTAAAATTTTGAACATGGAGAATGTTCACCCCAGTACAGGTAGTCCTTGACTTGTAAGAGTTTGCTTTTTGGAACCTTCTGACCAGCAAAGTTAATGGGGCAGCCAGGTTGACTTTTACTAACTTAACCACAGTGATTAACAACTGTGCCAAGAAATGTTGCAAAATGGGGCAACATTCACTTAATAACTGTCATCCTTAAAAAAAAAATGGGCTCAGTTGTGATCATAAGCCAAGGACTACCTGTATTTGAACGTATTTGTAAATATAATTTCCATATGGGAGATTAAAATATCTTCCAGTTCTTACCTTGATGGGTAGGACATCAATTCACTTCACAGAAAAATGGCTCATGTTTTAAGCATTCATGATCTAAAAAAATAGTTTGGGATAATAATCCAGGACAGACAATTCTATTAAAATTATCATTGCAAAATTCAGTCTTATCTAACAAAATACTGTATATAAATCCCAAACTGTCTTCTTGAATGTCCTGCTCAATTCCTATGGAAGTAAAAAAAACAACACAGTAATTGTAGGTGAATGCATAGCTACTAGGAGACCTTTGTAATTTTTTTACTTTCAAAGTGTTATAAATTGAGTCCATCTTATTGCTGGTTGCCCTCTTCTTTTTCCTTCTACTTGTACCAGAATTATAGACTTCTCCAGATCTTCACGTACTATTTTTAAAATATGATAGTTTCAGCCAAGTCATTTCTGCCTTGAATGAGAATTCTCAGTTAATTTGATCATCCACATTTGTTTTCTTGGCTATCAGTGATATTATTTGGAGTCCTTCCAAAGATCAAAGTTCAAAACTATTCATATGCTTTCTATAGACAAAACTATTACCAGCATGACTCTGATCTTAGTATATGTAGACAGATCGAAGTATCCAAATATGTTTTCCAAAGCCTTTGTTGCTACTATACTTTAGTGTACATATACACTACAGTTTACTTCTTCACTTTAATATCTTTATTTTTGAGGCTGGTTGTTTCTATCTGTTGTCTTTTGTTTGCTTTTCTTTATATTCAACTAGCTGATAACCTGGCATTAACTGAGTATTTATTTATCCCAATCTTGTATTATTATACACATACACTCAAACACAGGATCCTTTGCTTAAAGAGCTGAACAAAAGATCAAGGGTGTGTTTTACATTAGAAGCTCAGGAAAAAAAGAATTTCTGGGCCACACAAGGATTTATCACGGCAATAATATTCAGTAGTCGGAACAGCACAGGGATATACCGTTCTTCACAACCACCCATGGGGGAACAAAGCAATATTCTCATCATAAAAATAATTAAAACCCAGAGAAAGAGAGAAAGAAAGAGGGAGAGTAACCTTTCTCCGCACGCCGCTGGTTTGCATTTTCACATAAATGTAAAAATCAGAGTTCTTCTTATCATCGCTTCAGTTAGGACTGTCCATCAGGAGGAAATAGTATATTATCCTCCCCCCCAAAAAATCAATTGGTCAGATCCGAGTCCTTCCCAATGTTACAAAGAAATCCAGATATTTCATTTCCGACAAAGGAGGCATCTCTCGATTTCTCAAGAACCGCCTCAAAATTTAAAAAGGAAAAAGCTTGACTCTAAAGCCTATCACTCCCACGTTCTGATCATCTTCTCTGAATGCCACCATGGCAAGATTTCAGTCCTCAAAGGAGTCTCCTAGTTTTCCATCCTCCTCTTTCATTTCAAGTAGCTCGCATGGGATTTTATCCCCGGCTTTAAGTAGCTCACACTGGGTTTTATCCCCTGCTTTTCAATTTTGTGAGTTTTTGGTGAGGATAGGGAGTTTTTCAACTGGGGCTTGGTGGTTCATTTTGATGCTGGTGATCAGGTCATCTTCATTACCATCGGAGCTCATGTAAGTGTTCTCCTTCTTAGCTAAGATAGTCATGTGTCCATCGAGGACCTTCAGCATGGTGTTGCCAAAATGAAATCACAAAAATTAAACATCAAGGAAGAATATATCTATAGTGTCAAACCAAGTAACTTTCTTTACAGGGTTTTAAAAATATAAGTAGTTTCCAAATTATAAAGGAAGCTCTAGATATAACAGCTCTCTCTCTCCTATAATGTAGTCAGACCTCACAGTGTTGTACTGTCTCTGAAGCTCGAGATGTAGTAGATCTCTTGTGCAGCATCGCAAGTCTTCTATTTCTCTCCTTGGGAGTTTCTTGTCTGGTGTTTCATTTTTGTACCCTTTGATTTTACTTGGCCAACCACCTTCCTTGGGCCTGGGCCTGTTACCTCAACCACTATGGTGAGAATTAGAGACCCAATTGCTCTGTCCAACAGCCTTGGAAAAATTCTACAGGGAACAGCCTTTGAGGAGATTATCTGCATTAGCAGGCACCTTCCTCAACAACTTGCCCTCTTTGCTTGAAGCTGAGGGCCACTTACCAGAGGGAGCCCCCTTGTTTTTCATAAGAATGAATCCCCCGTACCCGAGGGAGCCCCTTTGTGGAATACTGTGAAGCTGTTACCATGGCAACTCCATTGTGCTTACAGTAGAAGCCATTTTAAGACACACACACACACAAACACACACACACACACAAACCCGAGAGGTGTTAGGGGTGTCCTTCCCCCCACAGTATTTTTTTTCCAAAGGATAAGTCATCTGTCTTCCATGTTTGGTTGAAATTGCTCAAGGCATTCCAGAGTTATGCTGGAACATACACAACACACACATATATTTCACACACATCCCTTTCTTCTACTATATTTTTTCATTTTCATTACTAAAACTTACAGATCATTTGCATTTTCAGTTAGGAAAGTCTAGCACAGATTATTGATGTGCCTTCAGTTTTAAAGCCATGTCCATCTTTCTCATTCTTTGCATCCGTCTTCATGCAAAAAGAAACTGTAGCTCAACACACCAAAAACATAACTATAAAAGACAGACCAGAAATAAAAGTTAAAATAAGCAAAAAAAAAAAAAAGTAAGAGAACACCTGTCTGATCTTGAGGAACAAAAATCACCAGGGCCTGATGGATTACATCCCAGAGTTTTAAAGGAGCTGGCAGAGATCATCTCAGAACCAGTGCACCATGTCTTTCAAAAATTCTGGAGCACCGGGGAACTACCAGAGGACTGGAAAAGAGCTGATGTGGTTCCCATCTTCAAAAAAGGAAAAAGAAAAACAGACCCAGGAAGCTATAGACCAATCAGCCTCACATCAATACCCAGGAAGATACAGGAAAAGATAATAAAAAAACAGATCTGCCAACATCTAGAAACAAATAATGTAATAACTAGCAGTCAGCACGGGTTTGTTAAGAACAGATCATACCAAACCAATTTTATTTCATTCTTCAACATAGTGACTAAATTAGTAGAACAGCAAAATATGTGGACGTAATATATTTAGATTTCAGCAAGGCATTCGACAAAGTAGACCACAATCTACTTCTTTGTAAGCTAGAAAAAAGTGGATAGCACCACCACTAGATGGAGTCACAACTGGCTGACAAACCGTACTCAATGAGGAGTCCTTAAGCCCCTGTCACACTGCACCAACGGATGGAAAGAGGATGTAAAACGGAGAAAAACACTTGCCATCCGTTGGTTAACGAGATGCTTCCGTTTTGTACTCACTGCATACATTTTGCTTCCTCTTTATCCATCCAGCATCCGTCTATTGATGTTTCATCTGCTCAGAGGGTTTTGAGCTGCTCAAAACTTTTGCGCGGAAAATGTATCCAATGCGTCCGTTCTGCATCCGCTAGGCATCCGTTCTGCATCTATTACGCATCTGCTTTATCCGCTATGCATCCGCGCAACTCGATCTGCTCCAGCGGTAAACGGACACAGGGAGGAAGCAGAACGAACGCAGAACGGATGCAGAACGGATGCAGAACGGATGGAGAAAGGATGAAAGCGGATGTAGCTCGCAAAGAAAGCATTTAAAATGGAAAAAACATCCGCAGAGGGGACCTATCTCGGATATTAAGGATGTCTAGAGGATGCCTAGAGGATGCAAAGGGACACATAGTGGAAAACCTATATTGCCTATAAAAAGGGGGAGCAACTCACCTGGATCTCACTTTCAGACCAGCAGCCCAGCTGTGCAGACCTCTGCAGCCTTCATCTGACTCTTCCTCTTCCACAGCATCTGTTAAGCCTGGGTTCCCCAACCAGGGTTAGGTAGACAAGCTAAACAGAATGTGCAGCGTTAGTCAGATAGGCACACAGATAAATGAGTGAGCTAAGCTTGTATGTTTATTAACATACAGTAAAAATAACAGATACGCTTGTGCTATCAAGAATATATTTTATTCCAGTATAAGTTTATGGCATAGTCAAATAACAGTCCAATAGTCATTTACCATGTAGTCAGTCCATTCAGGGGTATTCATTTAGCAAAGTCCATGTAGAATATCCAATGTCAGTTCACTTACAAAATCAGTCCTTTGTTGTCTCTCCCGTTCGAGCAGTGCAGTCTTGATTCCAAGCAGTAATCAGGGATCATCAAAGCCAGAGAGAGTGCAAGCCGTAGTCTTGCTACTTTTATATTGTTTTCTTAACCACTCCTTTAATTGCTATTTCACAGTTAAAGCTGCATACACTCTAACATACACTAACTATGATTCATAGTTATTATTTCACCTAAACCAGTTAGGGTAAACAATGTTATCCCTAACAGCATCCAGTCATCTCCACCATGGATCATAACAAAGATCTTTTGGCAGCCACCATCGTTCTGCAACAGTGTGAAGCCATCTACAGGCTCTGTGAACTCTACTACGGGAAGAAAAAGAGGTGGCCAAGAAACGTCTGGGTACGAAGATGGATCGCCAGAAGAGCAGAGTACAGACTGTACAACAAGCTGATGGTGGAGCTCAGGAATTAAGACACTCGTGCATTCCAGAACTTCATGAGGATGCCTCCAACCATGTTTGACGAAGTTGTGCAGCGCCTGACACCCAGGTTGACCAAGGCAAACACCAACTTCCGGCCCAGCCTGGAACCTGGGCTCAAGGTGGCACTCACTCTGCGCCACCTGGCCTCAGGGACCACCTACAGGAGCATGCAGTATGGCTGGAGGGTGCCACACAACACCATCAGCATTGTGGTCAGAGAAGTGGTGCAGGCCATCATCGAAGAATATATGGAGGAGCTCCTCCAGTGCCCCACCACTGAAGAAGGATGGAAGAAAGTTGCAGAGCAGTGGTATCAGAGGTGGAACTTTCCCCACACCGTTGGAGCCATAGATGGGAAGCACGTGGCCTTCAAAGTGCCAGCCAAGTCGGGCTCCACTTATTTCAACTACAAGGGCTTCTTCAGCATCATCCTCTTCGCCATGGTCGATGCTGATTACAAGTTCATGTACATCGATGTTTCAGACAGCGGCTCATCTTCAGATGCCCAGATGCCCAGGTATACAACAACCTGCTTCAGAGCCACTTCCCTTTATATCCGCGGGGCTTACGCAATGCATCCTCCCTACATGCGCAATTAACACTTGGCATCCGTTAGGTTTCCGCTGTGCATCCACTAGGCTTCCGCTGTGCATCCACTAGGCTTCCGCTGTGCATCCGCTGTGCATCCGCTCTTTCCGTTCTGCGTCCGCTTTGCTGCGGCCCCCCGGAAGCCTAGCAGATGTGCCATCCACTTCCATCCCCTAGGCTTCCGTTCCACATCCGCTTTTCATCCGCTCTGCGTCCTCCCCCCGTTCGTTCCTTTCCGTGTTATCCGCTCTGGTTTTTGAAATTTTCGCCTCTTTTGAGAGCAGATAACAATGGATGGAACATTTTTCTCGTCCGTTGTGTCCTTTTTAGTAACGTTTTGCATCCATTGGGCAGTGTGACAGGGCCTTTAATGGGTCTACATGGAGGGAAGTAAGCAATGGGGTACTACAAGGTTCTATCTTAGACCCAGTATTCTTCAATATCTTCTTTAACGACTTAGATGAGGGAATAGAAGGGGAAATTACCGAATTTGCAGATGATACTAAGCTGGCAGGAACAGCTAACACTCAAGAAGATAGGCTGAAGTTCCAGATGGATCTTGACAGACTAGAACACTGGGCCATATCTAATAAAATGAAATTCAATGGAGAGAAAAGTAAAGTCCTACACTTAGGCAAGTAAAACCAAAAATACACACATAGACTGGGTGAAACCAGGTGTCAGATCCGTGTATCTGTCATTTCTTCAGTGCAAGAAGAAAAGGGGGGGGGAGAATGATGAAGAAATCCTTTCTTGATGTAACCTGAGTACATTCAATTTTATATCAAATTTATATAACCCACACGATACAATGGAGAGAGGAATCCCAGATGGCTGGAACCTAACACCTCTGAGCGGCACAGCCAGGAGATGAGAAGACCATAAAAATTCTGGTGAGATGTATGCTTGGGGAACTGTGGAAAAGATTGTTCCTTCAGAAGGGGTGGGGGTGGAATAAACATACTGACTTTTGTTTCACAAAATACACATTGTGAGAAGAGGAGGCGTTCTAAACTCCCTCTTTCTCTGAATGCATGAGAGACCTTAGATGCTGCTTTTAACCCCTACATGAATTGTCTCATCTCAATAAAGGATTCTTTTTGATATGTATTGATAAGTTTCCAGAAGTTCATTCTAGTTGATTGAATGGGAAAAGTTCTGTAGCCTGACATAATAGCAGAAACTGTAACAAGGATCTTGGAGTCTTGGTGGACAACCAACTAAATATGAGCTAGCAGTGTGCAGCGGCAGCCAAAAAAGCTAATGCAATCCTAAATTTTATGAACAGAGGGATACAATCAAGATCAAGGGAAGTACTAACACCATCTATAAAGCCTTAGTAAGACCACACCTAGAGTACTGCATCCAGTTTTGGTCACCACATTACAAAAAAGATGTTGAGACTCGAGAAAAAGTACAGAGAAGAGCAATCAGGATGATTAGGGCACTGGAGACGAAAACATACAATGAACGATTGCAGTAACTGGGCCTGGCTAGTCTAGTAAAGAGAAGGACCAGGGGAGACATGATAGAGGGCTTCCAATATTTGAGGGGCTGTCACAGAGAGAAGGAAGGGTTCAAGCTATTTTCTAAAGCACCTGTAGGCCAGATAAGGAATAATGGATGGAAATTGAACAAGGAGAGATTCAACCTGAAAATAAGGAGAAACTTTCTGACAGTAAGAACAATCAACCAATGGAACAGACGTTTCCCTCAGAAATTGTGGAAGCGCCATCACTTGAGACTTTCAAGAAGAGATTGGACTGCCATTTGTCAGAAATGGTGCAAGGTCTCCTGCTTGGGCAGGAGTTGGACTAGATGACCTACAAAATCCCTTCCAAGTCTGATTATCTGTTAAATCTGTTGAAGTACTTTCTATTCCATTGTTAGGCATAAACAACAGCTTTCAAAAATCGGCAATTTTTTTTTTTGAATACTTTGCTTTTCCAGTTTAGAAATACAGTATTTTAGGTCTTCCTTCATGTACAATATGTCTGAGATCTCTTCACAGATTTTCAATAACATTCAAGACAGAGATTTTGAAATACCATTCCAAAACCTGTATATTTCACATAAGTATTTCAGAGTTAATTTGCAAGTTTGTTTCACAATGTTGCTTTGCTGAAACAATCCAGTCCTTTTTTCTTTAATGTTTCTGAGACACTGGTTTCTTCTGATGTTGTAAATCTTGCACGCGATTAATGTGTAAGCAATACTATTGTTGACCTTCTATAGCTACATCATTATCAACTCAACTTTTTAAATAGGTGTTTGCAGTGATCTGTGAGTTCTGTTCTAAAGATACGACAATTTTCAGACACATTTTGCATTATCTTCAAGCTAATGTTTCACAATATGTTCCAATCTGTACTACTTTTCAATTATTTTCTCCCAAATATGAAAGAATAAAATTTGGGGATAGGAAGAATATGACAGACAGTGAAACAGAAATATTCATGGGAAAAAGATGCAGAATGTGAGTCCACACAGTACATTGAAATAAAAGAGTAACTAGATGCTTCCATTAAGTATGAATGAGGTGTTACTTGAACACACTAAAATACATGTTGATGAGAGGCTGGTTGGTAAAACAGACTAAGCACTCATGGATGAAGAACAGTGGGAACAATTTTATACACATGGTTTGTGTGATATGTTTAATATTAAAGCTAATACACACAAATACACAGATATACATATATTAGTTCAGGTAACTCATATGATATTTCAGTATGCACAACAATAAAATATAAAAATACTATGATAAAAACTATCAACAAAATCATTTAAAAAGTATGGAAAAACCCTAAAACGGATAAAAATAGTGTGTGTTGCTTAGAAGTAAGCAAAATTACTTTATTCAGTTGATAACATATATCTGTATAAACCACTGACCAGTGTTTTCTTTTCTCTCATATGAATGTTTAAAGCTCTCCTTCATACATTTACTATATCTATTGATCTGTGCAATACAGTGCATTCCAGGGAGATTATTCACTTGATATTATACATCAAATAATGAGATGAATAATGATCTTACTATTTGGTAATTAAGCATCTTACAGAATGTCAGAAAATTCAAATGAGGTCAAGCCTATTTTTTTAAAAATGTTTTACATTAACTAATGTCTCTGTGTGTGTGTGTGTGTGTGTGTGTATGCATGCATGCATATATATATATATATGTGTGTGTGTGTGTGTGCTGTTCAGCTTCCTTCGGGTATTATCCCACGTCATTGTAGTGCTTTTAAAGTTTTAGCAACGTTTCAGCAGAATCTCATCTGCCATCCTCAGGCTTCTGTATAGAGTTAGTTCCTGGTTTCAAATTTGAGGCTGGTCCATTCTGATTGGTTGGGAGCCTGGATCTGTGTTCATTGGACTTGGAGTTTGATTGATTGGTGTTTCTGGTTTCTTCTGTCTGTTTTGTGGCTTTGATTGGCTGGCAACACTCTGTTCTTGTGTTGGAGGCTTTCAGTGCAGCTTGGCTCCGTGTGAAGGGACAGCTGTTCTTCATTAGCAAGCTGCTATTCATTAGCAAGCTGGGTTTCCCCTGGGTGCCTGGTGGGGGGGTGTTTGGGTTGGAGCTATCAGAGGGAGTCTGTTTTTGCCCAGGTGTTTGCCTGGCTTGTGGCATGGAGATCTTTCTATTTGAGAGTGCAGGCTTCCAAATGATTGACAGTCTGGTGGAATCATTTCTTCTATTCATGCTGTCAGGTCTTTTTTCAATGTCTATGGCTTCTCTGATGATTCTGTGGCTGGGGTTTTCTATAGTGGCCAGGGTTTTAGTGCCATTGAAGTTGATGTTGTGACCTGTGGTTTTCATGTGTTGGACTAGTAAGGAGGTGTGTTCCAGCTTTTTTACTGCATTTTTGTGTTCATCTAGGCGGGTACTTATTCTTCTATTGGTCTGTCCAATGTATGTGGCCGGGCATGATGTACAGGGAATTTCGTATATGCCTTGGTTTTCCAGGTCAATTTTGTCTTTGGGGTTCCTCAGGATGGCTGCTATTTTTTTGTCTGTTTTGAAGGCAGTCTTGATGTGATGCCTGTGTAGTATCTTACTGATTTTATCTGTGGTACCTCTTATGTAGGGCAGGACAGCTGTTCCAT
>BLBF01000037.1:15324258-15355664 GCA_015471245.1 Laticauda colubrina
TTTGGATAGGACATCTGTTTCTGTTTTGTTGAGTTCTCTGTTGGAAATGTTGTATACTAGTTGTTTCAGGTCATCATTGGAGTTAGTCTCACTCTCCTCCAGGATGGTCAGAGTTCCCAGCTCCTCCTGGCCAGGAGGGGCAAACTCAACTACCTCAGTCCCCTTCAGTGCTGTTTCACGGTGCTTTGCTGGCTGCTTCTCAGGCTTCCTGTCCCCAGCAGTTGTTGGCTTTGAGCTTGGCTTTGTGTGGCAATCAGCTGTTCAGTGCCCCTCCTTCCCACACTTGAAGCACACCGTGGACCTTGGTTTGGCTGCTGGCCCACTTTTTGCAACTCTCTGGGCCTCTTTAAGGGCAGAGGAGAAAAGCTTGCTCCAGCTGAAGCTTCCATTGTGCCATTCTCTAGCCAGATCGATTTCCACCTCGGCTGCCAACACATATCAGCACTGAAGGACTCAAGGGGTTTCCTGGGAGACACAGCTCTGATAGATGTCCTCATTAAGATGTCCTCTGGGGGGCAGCCAGGCATGAGGCAAGCCAACTAACAAAGCTCCTGGGTGTTTTTGGCTACAGACCTCTGGCCCTGGTTTATGGTCTTCATCCTGGTCCTAGCCTTGTATTTGGCTAGGGGGGGGGGCTTGAACCATGTGTCATCATAAACTGGTTCTAATCCCTCAGCCGGGGGGCATTATCATTGGAAAGAGTGATCATCCAATCTGCTGCAGCCCCTTTCCAAGGCCATGGTGACACATCTCACTTTGGCTGCCTCCAAAGTAAAATCCTCCCCATAGTCCTGCATGTAATTCCAGTCTTAAACTAGGAAGAATCCCAGGGCTTTGAGATCCCCTCTGTATTTTACTCCCAGTGGAGAAACCTTTGGAATTTGGCATTTCTGGGTGGCTGCCAGAGCTGGCCCCTGCTAAACTACAGGAATCGCAGATGGGGTTGCAGAGACGGCTGCTCCCCCTGCTTCCTCTCCAGCTTCTTCGCATGCTGGCAGGAAATGCTCCTGTGTGGGGGGCACCCAAGCTCTCAGACTCTCGAGCACTTCATGCAGACATTGCAGGGCATGGGTCAACAATCTCTCTGCCGGCCTCTCATGAGAGTCACCCCTGAGGGGGTTGTTCTTCAGGATCTTTCATGAGTCCTACACTCAGCAACCATCTGGCTCGGATTGGAATCTCCTCAAGCTGCAGCTCCTCCAGCTATTTTGTCTCCTCACAGTACTGGTGTGGCTAGGGGGAAGTCAACCCTAGGACTCCAGAGTCTTGCTGGTCGCTCCCATGGGTTGACATTATGTGCTAAGCCACCTCGGTAGACTGGGTCTCTGTGTTGGCCGATAAAGCAGATCATGTTGAATGTCAGGCCTGCCTCCATTCAAAATCCAAGAAAGAAACCCCCCAACTCCATTGAGGTAGATAAGAGGTACCTTTACTGAGTTTGAAATGATAGCAATGAAAGCAAGGCAAGATCTGTCAAAAAGGCGCAAAAGTTGCAGTTTGAAAGTTTCCCCAAATCCTCCCCCCCCCAGGGACCCAGGCTGAGTGTCCAATCCACATACCACATAATATCATGTGAAGCTCATCTTCAGGTATTTTCGCCCACCTGGAGTTCTAGGATGGTTGGCCTTGACTGGATGTGAACAACTCCATTCAGCAGCACAGTAATTCTTGAGAACAAACCTCCCTTTTAGTTCACATGGGCCTTTACCACCACCTCACTTTCCAAACCCAAATGCCCTGCTCCTCCTCCCCGTTACCATGGCAGCCGATAGCAAGCATGCATCAAAGGAAAAACCCATGTTGAAGAACTGACTGATACAGAGGAGGAAAAAGGACCAATGCAGGAGACACCTAGGATGAGGAGACTGGAGAAGTATGAGAAAAAGATTAATTTACCAATTTACAACTGAAGTAATATTTACTTTATATATAACTGTCTGTTATTTTGAAGTTGTTAAAAAATAATTTGAAACTATGTGTGCTATTAATGATGAACATAATGAAGGTTTATAAAATGCTGTTCAATTTGGAAAGTGAATTATATTAAACATTGTATGATTCAATGGACAAAAAAATCTGATTATAACATAATGCGGGAGAAATGGAATAATAAGTGGACCAGAGGGTTGAAATTTATGCTAAATTATAACCTTAAAGAGAATTTTTATTAAAAATGTACCAGTAGTATTTAACACCTTGATAATTTGTTAAATATGTCTCAAATGTTTGTTGGAAATTGTAAGGAGGGTACTTTTTAATTGTATGTGATATACTTGTGATAAAGCAAAGAAATAATATTGTGTACAGATATGTCTTAATCCATAAGACTCTTAAAATAGAATCTAAAATAGACACATAATGGAAACCAGAAAAAATTTTTTTATGACTATTGGATAAAGAACTGGAAAAAATAGGCCCCAATCTTATGTATATTTGGTAATCAAATACACCAAAAACAGTGTAAAATTTTGTCAGCACATGCTGATTGCTCTAGTGCAGGAGTGTCAAACTCACATCATCATGGCGTCGTCATTGATGTATCACAACTTTTCCCCTATTTGCTAAACCGAGTGTGGGCATGGCAAGCATGTAACATATCTGGTCCATGGGCTGAGTTTGACAGCCTGCTCTAGTGGGTAAGGCACCAGTCTAGAAACCAAGAGACTGTGAATTCTAGTCTTATCTTAGGTATGAAAGCTAGCTGGTGCCTTTTAGGCTGGTCACTCTCTCTTTCAGTCTAACTCACCTCATATAGTAGCTGATGTTGTGGGGCAATAGGAGGAGAAAGCAGTATTGTGTGTGTAAACCGCATTGATTTATTTATAAAAATAAAGGTGGTATATTCAATAAATAAGCAAACTATTTCATCCTAAACTGACTTTCAACAAGATCAAATTCATATCTTTACAGCAATTTTTCTCAACCATAGCAACTTTAAGATGTGTAGACTTTTAAACTGAGAATTTACCAGCCAGTCAGCCCTCAATGAATGAAATTGCTCTTCTCAAGGAGGTGTCAAAGACTTTGTTGCCCTTTTAAGTCACCCATGGACTCTACCCTGCAGAAATTCAGCTCTGTATTCTAGACAGCCCACCCAGTTACTCCAGAGTCAGCAATGATTCTACTTTTCTACTTCTAGGTTAAATTAGAGAAAAGCAAAACATCGGGAGAAGGGAAGAAGAAATGGCTACTAAAATCCAATTATTTGATTACACTATTGACAGAAAATTTACTTTTGCAGCTTGGCTAAAGTGCCTTTCTCAGCACCTACCATATTGCTATTGGGTATTATTTAAACATTCAGCAAGCAGTCAGCTTCAAAGTCCCCAAGCGTCACCCAAATACTTGTTAATTTGGAACTGAAGAAAGTTAGTACCCACCCCTCTTAGAAGAATGAAATATTTTAGGAAATATTAAAAAGGAAGAATATTATATTTCCCTGGATGAGAAATTGAGAAACATACTCTTGGAGACAGAAACTGAGTCCCAGCTCCCTGCCCCCAACATATATTTTGGTGCCAGTTTATCTACAAAACAAAAGGCCTCCAGCTCTGGGGTAATGGGATTAAGACATGACCCTCCAGAACATAATAGGATTATCTATCAGCAGAGCTCACCATATGGCACAACCAAATCCCTACATTACATCACCCAGCATATTCAACCAAACTTATCTCAGACAAACTCCCAGGATTTGCATATGATCCCTACAGCAACCAATAGAATACATACCCTTGCCACAGGAACAGGAAGTTCAAGTTCAAAGCTGAAGAGAGGGTATAAATAACACTCATTCTCTACTCCATGTGGTCAGCTATCCAGGATTTCAAACCCATGTGGTCCTGTTCACCATTAAACTATCCTCCCAAGCAGCCTCCATGTTTCCAGTATCTCCCCACATGGAACAGAACCCAGATGGACATTTCTTCCAACAATTTTGCACCCCAGGTGGGACATTTCTTCCAACAAAACACAGGGAGGAAGAAGAGTTTAAACACCTAAGGATATATACAGCATAAACCATTTCCATCTTGGCAACTAATCAACTACATTTTTTTTGTTTTTAACCTGCAATAAATATTCTAATCTACCTCAGCAGTCTCTTTTAATATTCTGCCAGGTCTAATGAGGTGAATTAAGCCAAAACATTAAAGGAGATTGTTGGTTTACTTCTAGTTTAAGAAAATCCGACAGCTTGATTACTCATTGCTATGAGCACAAAGGCAATCTATTAACTTCCTTTGGTGAACTCTATTAACTGCCAATGCTCCAGTATCAAAACTATGGCAACCAAAAAAGAATAATTAGCTGTTAGGGATAACATTGTTCACCCTAACTGGTTTAGGTGAAATAATAACTGTGAATCATAGTTAGTGTATGCAGCTTTAACTGTAAAATAGCAATTGTGGGAGAGGTTATGAAAACCATTTAAAAGTAGCAAGTCTACGGCTTGCTCTCTCTCTCTGGCTTTGATGATCCCTGATTACTGCTTGGAAGCAAGACTGCATTGCTCGAACGGGAGAGACAACAACGGACTGATTTATGTGAACTGACAATAGGATATTCTACATGGACTTTGCTAACTGAATATCCCTGAATGGACTGACTACATGGTAAATGAATATTGGACTGTTTTTGACTATGCTATAAACTTATACTGGAATAAAATATATTCTTGATAGCACAAGCGTATCTGTTATTTTTACTGTATGTTAATAAACATACAAGCTTAGCTCACTCATTTATCTGTGTGCCTATCTGACTAACGCTGCACATTCTGTTTAGCTTGTCTACCTAACCCTGGTTGGGGAACCCAGGCTTAACATTAGCCATCAGACAAAATCTGATGGGACAAAAAATGGGACAAAATCCAGTGCAACCAGTAATGTCCATACCAATTTCATCCCAAAACCTTTGTTAGAGCAACCACAGCAGCCTTTCTTAAAGAAAACCTATCTTCTTGCCTAACAAATAGGAATCCAAGCAAATGTACAGTATTACCATCTATGCTTCAAGTGAATCATGTATATTATGAGATATTTGATTTGGCAGTGGACCAAACCCACACAGTATTTATAATTAGCATCATGATTGACAGGACTGTATAGAGGTTATCCAGCCCAGATTTAGGCTATTGTACTAATTCTGTGGAACCCTTGAAAACTGACTTTGAGGATCCAGTTAAGAAATGACCAAAGTGAAATCTATGGCCAACTTTTTGCTGTTATAAATCAGTTGTTGGCTTAGGATTTGGCCTGGAATGAAAAGGGATTCATTGGTGAATTCAAAGAGGAACAATCAGATAAAATAAGGGAAGAGCTGAGATTTTATGACAGCATTAATCCCAGTCTGTTTAGGCACTGAGGAAAGATTTAAGGAATTGCTGCAGACAATAGGCAGATAGGAAAGTTGCCATTACAGTCATCCTTGACTTACAACTACAATTGAGCCCAGAATTTTTGTTGGTTAGATGAGAAATTTATTAATTGAGTTTTGGCCCATTTTACAACTTTTCTTGCCACATTTTTAAAGTGAATCACTGCAATTGCTAAATTAATAACATGGCTGTTAAGTGAATCTGGCTTCCCCATTAACTTTGTCAGAAGCTCACAAGAGGAAATAACATGACCCCAGGACACTGCAATCATCATCAATATGAACTAGTTGCCAAGCATCTGAATGTAAATCACATGACCATGGGGATGCTACAATCATCATAAGTGTGAAAATTGGCTATAAGACACTTTTTTTAGTGCTGTTGGAACTTTGAACTGTCACTAAACGAACTGTTGTAAGTCAAGGACTATCTGTATTCTCTTTCATATCTTCAAATATCAGTTTTTAAAAGTTGAACCCAGATAACAGGTGACAGCAGAGCATGGTTATCAGCCTGCAAGTAGGTATAATAGCACATGCAAAGTCTACAGAAAAACATTGTTCCCCACCACCACCACCTCCATTCTGAAAGCAAGCTGTGCCACTAATTAATCATTCTCACTGTTAGGAAGTTTCTCCTTAATTCCAAGTTGCTTCTCTCCTTGATTAGTTTCCATCTATTAATTTCTTATCCTGCCTTCTGGTGCTTTGAAAAATAAGTTGACCTCCTCTTCTTTGTGGCATCCCCTCAAATACTGGAATGCTACTATCATGTCACACCTAGTCCTTCTTTTCTCGAGAGTGGCATACCCAATTCGGTCAACTGTTGTTCATATGTTTTTGTCTCCAGACCCTTAATTATCTTTGTTGCTTTTCTTTGCACTTTTTCCAATCTCAACATCTTTTTTGTAATGCAGTGATCAAAAGTGGATGCTGTATTCCAGGTGTGGTCTTACAAAGGATTTATAAAGTGGTATTAATACTTTATGTGATTTTGATACTGTGTCTCTGTTTATACAACCAAGGATGTATTAGCATTTTTGATGTACCACTGCACACTGCTGTCTCATGTTTAAGTGATTGTCCAAGGTCACTCTCAGAGTTACTATTTTTGAGCCAGGTTTTGCCTAATCTGTATTTGTACCCTTGCTTTTCTTCATATTAAATTCTATGTTGTTGGATAGGGCCCATCAAGATCTTTTTGGATCCTGAGTTTGTCTTCTGAGGTTTGGCTATTCCTACCAGCCTAGTGTCATCTGTAAATTTGAAAAGTTCCCCTTCTATTCCCTCATCTAAGTCATTTATGAAGATATTGAAGAGTACTGGGCCTAAGATGGAACTTTATGGTAGCCTGCTATTTACTTCCCTCCATATAGATGTACTTGTTTAGTAGTTTATCAGCCACTTACAAATCCATCTGGTGGTGATGCTGTCTGTCCCACATTTTTTAAGCTTACCAAGGAATAGGTTGTGGTCTATTTTGTCAAATGCCTTACTGAAGTTTAAGTATACCATGTCCACAGCATTTCACTGGTCTAATAATTTAGTCACTTTTAATCTTATTTTGGGAGTCCAGATTTCACAAATCACCTCAATGCCAAATATAAAATTAGACGCCCTAGAGGAATTTATCAATTAGAACTCACAGAAAAGTTTAATTTTACTCTACCAGTAGAACAGCCAATGGCTGAGTGGAAGCAGAATCCCTGGGAATCTCCAGCTGCTCAAGGAGCCAGCAATACAAGATATATTTACGATAATATGGATAAATGTATGTACTGGCATTGGTAATTTTAAACATTCCCTTGATCAAAATGCTGTAATACTCATATATATCAAGATTTGTTTGATTCACGTTTTAAAAATAAATACAGCATAAAACAGAGTAATTATTCAAATAAACAATAATAAATCAAAATAATAAAGGGAAAAGGCAACAATCTGTCTTCACATAAAACAGAAGCCAAATTACTAAAGATGTTTGCATACCTATATATGTAATAATATGCTTTACCTCCTTCTATGCACAGAAGTATTAATATTTTTTTTGTAAGAACATCACTTGCCATTAGTGATACTCTTAAACTGCTGAAATCATACTAGACTGAAAGTCAACCACCATCAACCCAAAACTAGGACTACAAGGACTAATTTTCAAACTAAGCTTAATAATTATTGTATTTTTCAGACTATAGGATGCTCCAAACTATAAGATGCACCTAGCTTTTGGGCAGAAAAACAAGAAAAAAAAACCCTGTCTCTGCCTCTGCCCCACAGCAATTTACCTCCTTCCAGCAAACAGCCTGGTCAGCTTCAGCACAGCTTGATTTAGCATGAGCAGCTGATTGGCAGTTGGATCAACCTCCAAGGATACCACCAATCAGCTGTTCCAGCCTGCAAGGATTGCCGTTGCCCATCGGCGCCATCGCTGCCCATTGCCGCTGCCATCTATTGCTGCCTCAGTACACCCCATTTTCAGCTTCTGCGCACCCCATTTTTGGCTTCCATTCATCCTATTTTCGGCTTCCGCACGCCCTATTTTCGGCTTCCAAGCATCCCATTTTTGGCCTGTTCCAGGGATAACCCTAGATGACCTACAAGATCCTTTCCAACTCTGTTAATCTGAATCTGAAAATGTTTTAAATAACAAAAATGCTAAAATAGTGGTCCTTGACATATCCAAGAGAAAACAGATTTTGTTTTATACCTCCTATAAGATTGTTTTATGCATATACTATAAGATTTTGTTTTATGCATATACTGTGCCATGTTAAAACAGAAAAAGTTACATTATGGTCTTCATTTAGAGGAAAGCATGAATTCTAATTGAGAACAATTAGATAGATAGATAGATAGATAGATAGATAGATAGATAGATAGATAGATAGATAGATAGATAGATAGATAAACAGATTAACAGAGTTGAAAGGAACCTTGTAGGTCATCTAATCCAACCCTTGCCCAAGCACCTATGCTATACCATTTCTGACAAATGGCAGACCAATCTCTTCTTGAAAGCTTCCAGTGATGAAGCTCCCATAACTTCTGAAGGCAAGCTGTTTCATTGGTTGATTGTTCTCACTGCTACAAAATTTCTCCTTTTTCCAGGTTAAATCTCTCCTTGTCCAATTCCATCCATTATTCCTTGTCTGGCCTACAAGTGCTTTAAAAAATAGCTTGACCCCTTTTTTTCTATGGCAGCGCCTCAAATATTAGAACACTGCTATCATGTCTCCCCTGGTAGAAAGATAGATAAATAAATAAATGTACTCTTTGCCAAACTGTATGAACCTTCAGTAAAAGTGCCACAGCATTGTGATTACTTTCATCTTTATTTTCTATTTTACATACTATAAACAACATTTTCTAATTTTGTATAATTTTATGGTTCCAGACTAATAATACTGGGATACAGACAATCCTTTTCAAATGAAGCTTTAAACATAAATTAAAATGCAGGAGTATTTCCTTTTAGAAAACTTTCAAAAATAAACCATGTAACAATATTACTTTGTTCACCTAGCTTCCAGCATAGTAATTTAAATTGTTAACATCAAAACTAGGAGGATGGATACCATGTAAATGTATTTTGAAATGCAGCTTTTAAAAACCCTGCTAGCAGACTTCTGGTTGCTTGCCGTTGGAGTGGAATCTGCGATTGTGTGCGGTTTCACTCCGAGTTCACTTGTTGGAAGCTCCCAAATGACACTGGAACCACCCTGGAGGGGTGGTGAAGAAAAAGGGAATCACTTGGAGGGTAGAGGGGAGCCACAACTCCCCTCCCTGACAAGAAAAACCCCTTCCTAAGACAAGTTGCAGTGGTGGTCTAAGATGGCCACCACAAAGACGGGAAGCAGTCCAGGAAATTAAGACTGTGTTGGAGTGGTGAAGCAGTGAGTGGAGTGTGAACCACGCAAAATACATGGACTTTAAGGTACCCCAGGATTAAGAAATAAAGAACTATTTTGGAGGAAAGTGTGCAGAGGAGGTGACCAGAGACAGTGAGAAGGAAATTGGATCTTATAAAATTGACTTGAACTATTGCAATGAAGTAACTTAGAGGAGAAAATTCAGAGAAAAATATGTGAACACAAAAGGCTTGGAAATTAAATAACTATTGGACTTTTGACACTAAATAGGCATAAATAAATGCTGGAATTGATGTGTTGAAAAGAAATAGCTAATAATTGAAATTAATAAACTTAATGAAAGTTTTATAATAAAAAAAGAAAGCAAAAAATTAAAAAATGGATTGTGGAAAAAGAATCAAGAGCACCACCTGATGGTACAGAAAAAAATTCAGTGACTCTTTGAAAAATGTTTGGTCTTTCTAATTAATTGAATTTTGGAATTTAAAAGAAAATAAGAGAAACTTCATCATAATAAAATAAAAACCCTGAAAAGAGATACAAGGGGAAAAATACTTGAAAATATTACCTTGGAACCAACCCATGATTTTGGGAAACAGTTGGAAAAGGATCTAACAGAAGACCTGGAAACAAAGACTTATGGACATTGATTGTTGAAAATAAATATAAAGGACAATGGTTGAAACAATATACTGGATTTTTGGATTGGATATATTAACCAAGGAAGAAAGAAAAAAAGGAGCAGACACAATGGGGGAATTACTTGTTGAGAAAAGATTGGATTTACAAAATATGAAGGAAATGATGAAAGTGAGTCTGGAAATGTATAGCAATATATTACAGAAATTAGAAATTGTGATTCAACTTGAAGAAGAACAAAGAAAACCAGAGGGAGAGGAGTTAAATAAAGAGGAAACCAACTTTGAAGATCAAGCAGGGCAACAATCACTTAAGCAAGGGGAAAAAAGAATTAAAATTTTGTAGTTTGATGTGACAATAAATGGTTCAGAAAATGAAACAAAGGAAAGGAAAAAAGCAGAAGAGGGAAGTGAAAAGAAAGAGCAAGAAAATAAAGAGAAACAGGAAGCAAACAAGAATGAAAAGAAATTACATTGTTAGGAGAGTGAGAGATAATGGGTAAAAAGGGAGAGGGAAGGAGATTCTGCAAGGTAATGGGTTATGATATATAAAAGCCCTGTCACACTAGCCGACGGATGCAAAACGTTTGTAAAAAGGACACAGCAGATGAGAAAAATGTTCCATCCGTTGTCTGCTCTCAAAAGGGGCAAAAATTTGCATAACCAGAGCGGACAACATGGAAAGAAACAGACGGGGGGAGGACGCAGGGCGGATGGAAGTGGATGGGAGCGGATGGTACATCCGCAAGGCTTCCGGGGGACCGCAGCAAAGCGGACATGGAACGGATAAAGCGGATGCAGAGCGGACACCAAGCGGATGAAGCGGATGCACAGCGGAAGCCGAACGGATGCCTAGCGGATGTCTAGCGTTCACTGCGCATGCGGGGAGGATGCATTGCGTCAGCCCGGCGGATATAAAGGGAGGCAGCTCCCAAGCAGGTCAACATTCAGAGGAAAGACCTGCTTCCAGACACATCGACTGCCTGCCAGCCTGCCTGCCGGGCCTACCTGCCAGCCTTGCTTCCAGCCTTGCTTCCTGCCTGCCTGCCAGCCTTGCTGCCTGCCTGCCTGGCAGCCTGCCTGCCAGCATCCCTGCCTGCCTGCCAGCCTGCCTGCCAGCCTTCCTGCCAGGCAGCAACCCCACAACCATGGGGAAGAAGAGAAAGCCTCAGCCATCTGCTGCCAGCCCTGGCAAGAGGGACAGGGCCACCCTCCCACCCCCAGGCCCTCACTCTGATTCTGCTGGGGCTTCTGCAGCACGGGCTCGCTCTTCTGGGGCTGGGGCTTCTGCTGCTTCTGCTTCTGGAGGAGCTGATGCTGCTGTTTCTGGCGGTGGTGCTTCTGCTGGTGCTTACTCTGCTGATGCTGCTTCTGGCAGTGGTGCTTCTGCTGGTGCTTACTCTGCTGAAGCTGCTTCTGGCGGTGGTGCTTCTGCTGGTGCTTACTCTGTGATGCTGCTTCTGGCGGTGGTGCTTCTGCTGGTGCTTACTCTGCTGAAGCTGCTCCTCGTCCTGCTGGTCCTGCTGGTGCTCCTGGTCCTGCTCGTGGATCTGGTCCTGCTGGGGCTCCTGGTCTTGCTGGAGCTGCTGGTGCTTACTCTGCTGCTGCTGATCCTGGTCCTGCTGGTGCTTACTCTGCTGCTGCTGAACCTGGTCCTGCTGGTGCTGCTGCTGGTGCTGCTGGTGGTGGTGTGGAGGAGCAGCCCCTACAACCTGGAAACCCCTCTGATGAGGGTCCATGTGGTCCTGCCAAAGGGAGGAAGAAGCAGACGCGAGAACGGGAGAGGAGGCAATACAACATCGTGGAAGAACATGAGGATGAGGTGCTGGAGTGGCTGAGAGAGAATGACTATCTGTGGCGGAAGGGACACAGGGTCTATAGGGACACCAAAAGGAAGCAGGCTGCTTGGAGAGAGAAGGCGGAGAGCCTGGGCTACACTTCGGAGATGCTCCTCGGCTGGTGGAAGCACATGCACACCTGGTACGGGAAGCTGCACCTCAAGAAATCTGGCCAGGCCGCGGTCAAGCTGACGGACAGAGAGACCTACGTGATGGCCAAGTGCAGCTTCCTGGAGGGTGAAATCCGCCACCGAGGAGCAGCCCCTCTCACAATCCTCTCTCTCAGGCAGCCTGCTGAGAGCCAGTCCTCTTCTGGCCGAGAGTCAGCTCCTGTCTCAAGGCAGGTGTCTGTGGAGCGTGCCACGATGGAGAACCCGTGGACAGCTGTTCTAACCGTGGTGGAGCGCGTGGAGGACTCCCTGGCGCAGTGGGAGAAAGGAGACGGCACTTCCACCACAGTCCTACCCGCATCCACCCCCAGCTCCACCTCCACAGAAAGGCAGAGAGCCAGATAGGAGGGACAGAGCCACACTGTCCTCCTGGAGATAAGAGACACCATCAGGAGCAGCATAGATATCCTCTCTCAGCTGGTACACACCGACTCCTCATCCTCCAAATGCAAGCCCTTCCTCACTTATGTGAACCAGACCCTCATGGACATGGCGGAACCCCAGTACCAGGTGGTGAAGGACAGGATCACCCATCTGCTTCACAACCCTCCAGATCCAGATGAACCTGCTCCCACCCAATCCAGGTCTGCTCCTCCACCCCAGGTAATGTCCCTCCCATTCCAAGGCTTTCCACAGGCCCTCACCTACCAGGGCTACGGCTACCAGGAGGTCCAGCAGCACAGGCAGCAGCCCTTCCCAGTCCAGGCACAGGTTCATCGGACGACACCGTTGCCACCGGTTCCACTGATGCCACCGATGCCACCCACGCCACTGCTGCCGACGCCACCCACGCCACCGATGCCACCCACGCCAGTCCTCACCCAGCTGCAGACCAGACAGCCCCACTACACTGCTCCTTCCTCCACCCCACAGCCAAGCAGGGCCTCAGTACATCTGTCATCAGTACTGGGGCTGACACCCCATGGCATGGAGGAAGCAGCTGTCTGAGAGCTTCCTCAACACACCACCCCCTGTTGTCCTCTCGGGGCCAGGCACCCCAGTGGCGCTTCAGACCAGCACTCCAGCAGTAGCCATCTCCACAGCACCTGGACCCTTCACCCCTGAGACTGGGCACACCTCTGAGTGACAGAGAAGAGTGTCAGAGACTGGGTGGCTACCTGTAGACTTTATTTGGACACTTGACTTGGGTCATTTTTCTTTTACAGCTTGTTATTAATAAAGTTTATCTTTGCTTCACATACTTGCTTCATTTATTTTTGTAAATAAAGTCTTGGTGGAAATTTTTAGAAATGGTTTAAGCCTTTGCATGCTTATGGGATGGGTAAGGATAGCAGTGGGATGGGCAGGGATACCTGTGGTATGGGTTAAGATAGCAGTGGGATGGGCAGGGATACCTGTGGGATGGGTTAAGATAGCTGTGGGATTGATAAATCTCCAGTGCAAGCATAGTGGGACTGTATGGTCCACCCTCCCAGCTGCCACACATATGGGCCCTTCATTATCAATAATAGTGTAAGCATTGATCCATACATTTGAACGTAAAAACAACTCTTTATTAAATGCCCTATTCATTGTAGGCCCACCCAACATACATGGCCCAAGCTCATCCGTGTGATGAGACAGGCTGAAGGAAGCATCCATTAATCATCTAGCATCCTGTCTTGCCACTCCACTGCTCCAGCTGGGGAGTTGCACCAGTGTTTCAGGAGGTTGCGCTGCTTCTTCCCTTCACGTGAGGCTCTGTTGGGGCCTTGCACATCCTCAGTGTCTATTAGGTTTCGTCCTTACCTCCATTCCCCAGGCTCCATGTCCCCATTGCCTTGTTGGAAGTCCACGAGCCTGTTCTGCAAGACTGGGTAGCAGGTGTGCATGAGATTGTGCAGGATGCAGCAAGCTTCCACAATCCTCCTCACGGTCTCTGGGCGATGCTGCATGGTGGTGAGAAGTACCTGGAACCTGTTGTCCAGGATGCCAAAGGTGTTCTCCACCACCTGCTTTGCCCTGGACAGCCTGTAGTTGAAGGTCCTCTCTTCACGGGTGAAGAGTCTGGAGGTGTAGGGCTTCATGAGGTAGGTTCTGAGGGAGAAGGCATCATTCCCCATGATGAAGTAGGGCACATCTTGCGTGTCATTGGGCAGGGGGTCTGGATCTGGGAAGCCCATGATGAGGTTGCATTCCAGCCCCTCCTTGAGGTCACTGCCGTTGTTTACCTGGGCATCTGAAGATGAGCCGTTGCCTGAAGCATCGATGTACATGAACTTGTAGTCAGCATCGACCATGGCAAAGAGGATGATGCTGAAAAAGCCCTTGTAGTTCTGATAAGTGGACCCCGACTTGGCTGGAGATTTGCAGGTCACGTGCTTCCCATCTATGGCTCCAACGGTTTGGGGGAAGTTCCACCTCTGATACCACTCCTCTGCAACTTTATTCCAGCCTTCTTCAGTGGAGGGGCACTGGAGGAGCTCCTCCAGGTGTTCTTCGATGATGGCCTGCACCACTTTTCTGACCACAATGCTGATGGTGTTGTGTGGCACCCTCCAGGCGTACTGCATGCTCCTGTAGGTGGTCCCTGAGGCCAGGTGGTGCAGAGTGAGTGCCACCTTGAGCCCAGGTTCCAGGCTGGGCCGGAAGTGGGTGCTCTGCTTGGTCAACCTGGGTGTCAGCCGCTCCACAACTTCATCAAATAGGGCTGGAGGCATCCTCATGAAGTTCTGGAATGCACGAGGGTCTTCGTTCCTCAGCTCCACCATCAGCTTGTTGTACAGTCCGTACTCTGCTCTTCTGGCGATCCATCTTCGGACCCAGACACTTCTTGGCCGCCTCCTTTTCTTCCCGTAGAACAGTTGAAAGAGCCTGTAGATGGCTTCGCACTGTTGCAGAACGATGATGGCTACCAAAAGGACTTTGTTACGATCCATGGTGGACATGACTGGATGCTGTGGAAGAGCAAGAGGCAGATGAAGGCTGCAGAGGTTTGCACAGCAGGGCTGCTGGTCTGAAAGTGAGATCCAGGTGAGTTGCTCCCCCTTTTTATAGGCAATATAGGTTTTCCCCTAGGTGTCCTTCTGCATCCTCTAGGCATCCTCTAGACATCCTTAATATTCAAGATATGTCCCCTCTGCGAACGTTTTTTCCATTTTAAATGCTTTCTATGCGAGCTGCATCCGCTTTCATCCTTTCTCCGTCCGTGCTGCTAACACTGCGTGTCCGTTCCATGTCCGTTCTGTTTCCTCTGTGTCCGCTTTCTGCTGCAGCAGATTTGAGTTGTGCGGATGTGCAGCGGATTCCTAGCGGATTTAGCGGACGCATAGCGGATGACGACGGATGCAGAACGGATGTTCCCTGTATGCGTAGCGGATGCAGAACGGACACGTTGGATACATTTTCCGCTCAAAAAGTTTTGAGCAGCTCAAAACTTTTTGAGCAGCTCAAAACTTTTTGAGCAGATGGAACCTCAGTCAACGGATGCTGGACGGAGAGGAAGAAAAACGGACGAAGTGAGTACAAAACGGATGCATCGCGTTAACCAACAGATGGCAAGTGTTTCTCTCCGTTTTACATCCTCTTTCCATCCGTTGGTGCAGTGTGACATGGGCTTAAGAATAAGCACTGAAAATAGCTAAGACTGGAACTGATATTGTTTTTTCTTTCTCTCTTTTTTCTATTTTATTAAAGGATTATTGCTATATTAGATATGGAATTTAATGAAATAAATATGGAAATGGGAATTTATAATAAGAATTTCAATTGATGATGAGCAATGTATAAAAATATGAGAATTATTATTGAAAGATTAATATTTGTTTCTATAATTAATTGATTAGATTAATATTTTTACAATGTATGGATGGTTTATAAGGTGATTGAGAAAATACTATGCGTAATCTGATTTAAAAGATGTGTATATCTGATATGTAGTATATAAGAAAATTAAAGTAGAATGAAGGTGGTAAACTCGAACAAAAACTAAAGGGGACAATTCTTTGAATTAATAGAATAAAAATTAACAAAATTGCAAATGTCAGAGATAAAGGCAATATGAATATAGAAATGAAATAACAATTTTAGATAATATGGTAAAATAAATATGAGAATATCCCAAGAAAAATGAAAATGAACTTAATATTAAGAAGTAATAATGTGATATAAAATTGAATAAGTAAGATGAATAGATTTCTATGATCATGTGTGTGTTGAGATATGAAACCGGGAAATAAAGCATTTGCCAAAAGAGAATTTTTATTTAAAAAATAAAAATAAAAGAAGAAATTGAATAATGAAATTACTAGGTATGTTTAAATAATATGGTGATTGGCATGAGAAGAAATAGTGAAATATTGAATAATTAAATAAAGGATTATAATTTAATACATATATCTATATTGAAAAATGATTATTATTATCCTTATCTGTACTAAATTGTATGATGCATTGGTGCCACACTGTTGATGTATTGATGGGTATATGTAAATTACAAAAAAAAAAAACTTGACCAAAAAAAACCCTGCTAGCATCTAATGTGATTGTTCCATCTTAGTCATTATTTACCAGAGAAAGCAACCAGCAAATTGAGTAATTCAGTATAGTGATAAGACTATTATAGTTATAGCTAAATATTTCAAGATGATGCAACAAGTGCTGCACATAGTCACTTATGGGCATGGCAAAAGAGCTTTTTTTCAATCATATACTGCCTTAGACATAATACTCTGCATTTTTCTTGAACTAAACATCTTGCTAAAGATAATTTTGCAGTGAAGTTAAATCCAAATAATTTATTCTGAATATAAAAGCTTTCATTCCATTTGTGTAAGTTACACTAAAGTCTTCATTTATTTAAATTTATTTAAATTTTAAAATAAATATGGGCATGATCTAATAATTTAAATATGTACTGAGCAGTAAACAGGAACACCTATAATTTTTATGAAGGAAAATAAATTTATTTCTCGTATCACAGAAAACATTTATTTATGGAAGTTACTGAAAGGGTTTGAGAGGCCTGAGGATTAAACAAAGTGAGCTTTATTCTCCAAGGGGACTTGGGGAACATGCAGGAGTAACCACATATGTTTACCATCAAACAATTACATAAGGGTGAGGAATGGAACATTCCTATGCGAGAGGTTGCATTCTTCAGGATGTGTTCCCTAAAATGTACTCTATCCAATTTGTGTATTTAATTCTTTTCCTGCCTTGACAGCAGGGCTTTTGACATGGCAGTGACTGCCCCCCAAAACTCTTAAGTTCAAAAAGGTAAAATCTAAAAATTGTGGCATTATTCTCCTGAGATTGGTAGCTCCTTTTATGAGCTGCAGCGTAGATCTTTTAATAACATTTGTTAGTTAGAAAAGATGCTTCCAGGGTCCTGATTTTTTTGCCATGATAATATCCATACAGTAATTCTCCTACATTATAAAACAGCATAAAATATACCACATTATGGATACACATGCATGCATGCATTAGAGGAAAGCAAATAAGCAAACAAACTCAGGCACTTGGTTTAAAGTTAAATAACAAGAACATAAATTGGCTAAAGAGGAGGCATCAAATATCCGTTTTTCAGCTGCCTTAATGTAAAAAGCTTAGTTTCCTTCCTTTTCTTTCATTAGTCAAATAGAACAGTTGCTGGTAGCTACCAAAATGCTTCCAAATGGTAGCTGAAGGAATGAAGAAAAGTATATTTTATGACATCTCATATATTACTAGAGACAGGAATTGCTACAGATGAAAGTCATCATGTAAACATATACAGTGCATTCAGAAAATAATCAACCCCCCTTCACTTTTATCCATTTTGTTATCTTGCAGCCTGATTCTACAGTTGTTGAAATTCATTTTTTTCTATTAATCTACATTCAGCATCCCATCATGACAAAGTGAAAACAGAATTTTAGAAATGTCTGTAAAAATATTTTTAACTGAAATATCACATTGGCATAAATATTCAGACCTTTTACAACAACACTTGAAATTCAGCTCTGGTGCCTCCCATTTCTCTTGATCATTGTTGCCATGTTTCTACACCTTGACTTGAGGTCTACATATGATAAATTACATTGATTAGATATGATTTAGAAAGGCACACCTCTCTATAGCTGACAATACATACTGTAGCAGAGCAAAAGCCATGAGGTCAAAGGAATTGCCTGCAGAGGTAAGAGACAGGATTATTGCAAGGCACAGATCTGGGGAAGGTTACAAAAATATTTCTGCTGCACTGAAGGTTCCTAAGAGCACAGTGCCTCCCTAATTCTCAAATAAGTTTTTCACAATTAGGATTCTTTCAAGAGCTGGTCACCCTGACAAACTGATCAATCGGAAAAGAAGGGCCTTAGTAAGAGAGGTGACCAAGAACTTGATGGTCGCTTTGAGATCCTGTGCGGAGATGGGACTGAATTCCAAAAGGACAAACATCACTGCAATTCTCCATCAATCTAAGGTTTATGGCAGAGTGGCTAGAGAGAAGCCTCAAGTGCCTATATACAAATGCACAAAGTTTGGGGAACAAACAGGATGAATTTGAATTATTAATACATGAAGGTGGATATGATATAGTTGGAATTATAGAAACCTGGTGGGACAAAACCCATGACTGGAACATTCTGATAGAAGGATACAAACTGTTCAAAAAACCCCAGACTCCATAAAAGTGGAGGTGGAGTTGCACTGTATGTAAAGGACTACTAAATTGTTACAGAAATGCATGAAACCAAAGACAAAAACCTCCTCAAATGCATGTGGGTCATATGTGGTTCCCATTTCAAAAAAGGGAAAAAAACAGACCCAGGAAACAACAGACCAATCAGCTTAATATCAATACCGAGGAAGATACTGGAAAATAAAACAGATCTGCCAACATCTAGAAATGAGTAAAGTAATAACTAGAAGTCACCATGGGTTTGTTAAAAATGGATCATGCCAAACCAATCTTATTTCATTCTTCAGCATAGTGACTAAATAAGGAGACCAGCAAAATATTGTGGACATAATAAACTTAGACTTCAGCAAGGCTTTTGATAAAGTAAATTCTACTTCTTGTTTAGCTAGAAAAAAGTGGATAGATAGCATCACCATCAGATGGATTTGCAACTGGCTGATAAACCATACTAAACTAGTAGTCCTTAATGGTAGTACATCTACATGGAGGGAAGTAAGCAATGGGTATCACAACTTACCAAATTTGTGGATGATATTAAATTGGCAGGAATAGCCAACACCCAAGATGATAAGCTCAAGATTTGGATGGAACTTGATAGAATTGAACACGGACCCTATCTAACAAAATGAAATTCAATGTAGGGAAAAGTAAAATCTTACAAATAGAAAGAAAAACCAAAAATAGCAAGAAAACCAAAAATACCCAGGCTTAATAGCAGTAACTGTGAGAGGGATCTTGGAGTCTTAATGAACAACCAATTAAATATGAGCCAACAGGGTGCAGCGCTGCCAAAAAAGCCAATGCAATCCTAAGTTGTATTAACAGAGGGATACAATCAAGATCAAGTGAAGTACTAATACCACTCTATAAAGCCTTAGGAAGACCACACCTAGAGTACTGCATCTAGTTTTGTTCACCACATAAAAAAGATGTTGAGACTCTACAAAAAGTACAGAGAACAGCAACCAGGATGATTAGGGGACTGGAGACTAAAACACACGAAGAACAGTTACAGGAACTGAGCTTGTCTAGTCTAGTAAAGAGAAGGACCAGGGAAAACACGATAGCGGTGTTTCAATATTTGAGGGGCTGCCACAGAGGGGAGGCCATCAAGCTATTTTCCAAAGCACCTGAAGGCCAGACAAGGAATAATGGATGGAAGCTGATCAAGGAGAGATTCAACCTAGAAATAAGGAGAAATTTTCTGATAGTGAGAAAAATCAACCAATGGAACAGAAGTTGCCTTCAGAAGTTGTGGGAGCTTCATCATTGGAAGCTTTCAAGAAGAGTTTGGACTGCCATCTGTCAGAAATGGTGTAGGGCACTGATGGCGAATCTTTTGTGCCCCGAGTGCCCAAAGCATGTGCACTTGCAAGCGCATGCAT
This sequence comes from Laticauda colubrina, assembly GCA_015471245.1. Taxonomy (NCBI): domain Eukaryota; kingdom Metazoa; phylum Chordata; class Lepidosauria; order Squamata; family Elapidae; genus Laticauda; species Laticauda colubrina. The sequence goes on from BLBF01000037.1 coordinate 15,344,160, forward strand.
GCATACCCAAAATGCAATGTGCACCCCAATGCATGCACATGCTGCCCCATCCCCATGCATGCGTCCATGTCCCTGTGCATGCACCCACGTCCTCTGCGCACGTGCACCTCATACATGTGCGGCAGAGACCCAAAGGCCAGCTGGCCAATGGGAGGCATGCACATGTACAGTGGAGATGAATTGGGCGATGGCACGTGTGCCCACAGAGAGGGCTATGTGTGCTATCTGTGGCACACATGCTATAGGTTCACCACCATGGGTGTAGGATCTCCTGCTTGGGGAGAAGGTTGGATTAGATCCCTTCCAACACTGTTAATCTGTCAAGCAAGCCTCTCCTCAGTAGAAAACACATGGAAGTCCACTTGGAGTTTGAAAAAGGACTCTCAGATTGTTCGGAACAATGTTCTCTGGTCTGATGAAACTGTTTAGTCTCAATTCTAAATGTTATGTCTGGAGGAAACCCAGCACCACTCATTACTTGCCCAATATCCTCCCAACAGTGAAACATGGTGGTGGCAATATCATGCTGTGGGGGTGTTTATCAATGGCAGAGACTTATCAGAGTTGAGGGAAAGCTGAATAGAACAAATTACAGGAATATTCTCAATGAAAAGCTGTTCCACAGTGCTCAGGACCTCAGACAGTGTCGAAGGTCCACTTTCAACATGACAGTGATCCTAAGCACACCGCCAAGAAAACACAGGAGTGGCTTCAGGACAACTCTGTGAATGTCCTAGAGTGGCCCAGCCAGAGCCCTGACTTGAACCATATTGAGTATCTCTGGTGGAACCTGAAAATGGCTGTCCATCAACAGTTGTCATCCAACATGGCTGAGCTTGAGAGGATTTGCAAGGACAAATAGCAGAAAATTCTCAATCCAGGTATGCAAAGCTTGTCATGTCATACCCCAAAAGACTTGAGGTTGCAATTGCTGCCAAAGGTATTTCACCAAAGTACTGAGTGAAAGGTCTATTTATGCCACTGTGGTATTTCAGATTTTTAAAAATAGAACAGAACAAAACAAAACAGAACAGAACAGAATAGGAAGGGACCTTGGAGTTCTTCTAGTCCAATCTTGTTTAGGCAGAAAACTCTATACCATTTCAGACAAATGGTTATCCAAACTCTTCTTAAAACCTTCCAGTGTTGGAGCATTTACAACTTCTAGAAGCAACTTGTTCCACTGATTAATTAAACATTTCTAAAATTCCATTTTCACTTTGTCATTATGGGGTACTGAGTGTACATTAATTGAAAGAATCAGTTTCAACAATTGTAGAATCAGACTGCTGCATAACAGAATTGACAAAATACTTTGTGAACAACTGTAATGCCATACTTTTTGACAAAAGTAGGCATTTTGATCCCCTCAGTCCATTTTTCCAATATGTCCAGTTAGATTGCAGTTGCATTCTACTCCCTAGATTGGGGTCAGACCCTAGTTTTCTGCATACTGTACATTTTATAAATAGCTCATCAATCCCATCATGCAGAACATAATAAAGAAGTTGAACTGTATTGGCTTAACAGACTTTAAGAGCAAAATCAGGTCACAGAGGAAGTAGAGTCATTGCAAAAAAGGATTTACAAGTCCTGTTTTCTTCTTCTTACTGTTTGAAGAATAAGATGCGAAGAAATCTTATCATTGGAATGTGTCTCTCTTGCTAGACTTAGCTTACTGTGCTGCCTTTGCCTTTTTGATCTGATTACATTTCTGGTTTAAAGCTTTGTAGAATTCCTTGCCTATTAGTCCTTCTCCAATAACAAACATTATTTAGTCTTAACTCCTTCATGAACTGTCTTTTCAACTACAGTAGCTCATTTTCTTCTTTGCTGGTATTATTTGACATTGGTTAGTCTTAATTCCCTATTCAGGAAGTCTACAATACAGGTTCTGTTCCTGATTTCTCATATTTCAATATGTGAAGTTTAGGATCAGAAATAAATATAATTTAAATTTTTTCTATATAATCTATTTAATTGAAGAATAACTAGAACCTGCAGCTGTATACACAGGAAATGCTGCTTAATTGAACTACATATCAATTACATTAATTTAAGGAAATAACAATTCTTGAATATCCATTATCTGGACTTAAAAAAATAACACTGCATGCTGCTATATAAGAGCAGCCTGATTAAATTGAATTCTCTGTTCATTTTCTAAACATGGAACAATATTTTTTAGATTACAGGTGAAAGTATAATTTTGTTCTTGAGAATAGATAATGTGTATTGATCTTCATAATTTCACCTTCAACATTCTATTAAGAAATAAATAAATTTGCATTGGATTTTTTTTGCCTCCTATATGAATATTCTATCTTTGACTGCTACAATAAATATGCATTTTCAATCCTACTGTGCCATAAATAAAATTTCATATAGCCTAGAGAAACTGTAGTGTAGCACTCTCTGTGCTGCCATGAGCAAGGCCAATACTTGAGGGTAACTTAGGAATCTTAGCTGGTAGAAAACAGGCATACTGGAAAAGTGATGAGCTTGTATTCCAAGGGTGGCAGCTGCATTTATTTAAGACAGAGATAGAAGATTGTTAACAGTGATGTATGTTTTGTTTTTCAGTATGAACTATGTGTGAACAGAAACCCAGGTGGTTAAAAACTATGAAAAAGAAGAAAAATACACAAAATAAATGTTGTTTGCAACAATTTACCTCTTGGTAGATTAAAAGCATGCTATATAAATAATATTCCTCATTTATATCACCAAATTTTTTCAGGATCCTCTTCAAGGACTTCTCATGGAGATAAATAAGATTCAAAATTACAGAGAAAAATTACAAGAGGTGCAAAGTAAAGGCCCTATCACACTGCCCAACGGATGCAAAACGGACACAACGGAAGAGCAAAATGTTCCATCCGTTGTTATCTGCTCTCAAAAATTTGCATAACCAGAGCGGATAACACGGACATGGGGAGGATGCAGAGCAGATGGAAAGCGGATGCAGAACGGAAGCCCAGCGGATGGAAGCGGATGGCACATCCGCTGGGCTTCCGGGGGGCCTCAGCAAAGCGGACGCGGAACGGATACAGCGGATGCACAGCGGATGCACAGCGGAAGCGAGCGGATGCACAGCGGAAGCCTAACGGATGCCTGGCATTAATTGCGCATACGGGGGGGGATGCATTGCGTAAGCCACACGGATATAAAGGGAAGCAGCTCGCACGTGGCCAGCATTCGGAGGAAAGACCTGCTGCAGGATACATTGAGTCCTTGCCTGCCCTGCCTGCATGCCTGCCTGCAAGCCTTGCTGCCAGCCTTCCTGCCAGCCTGCCTCCAAGCCTCCTGGCCAGCCTCCCTGCCAGCCTGCCTGCCAGCCTTGCTGCCAGCCTGCCTTCCAGCCTGCCTTCCAGCCAGTCTGCCAGGCTTTCTGCCAGGCTTCCTGCCAGCCAGCAACCCCACAACCATGGGGAAGAAGCGAAAGCCTCAGCAACCTGCCGCCATCCCTGCCAAGAGGGACAGGGCCACCCTCCCGCCCCCTGGCCCTGACTCTGCTTCTGCTGGGGCTTCTGCTGCTCGGGCTCGCTCTTCTGGTGCTGGAGCTTCTGCTGAAGCTGTTCCTGGCGGTGGTGCTTCTGCTGCTGCGTACTCTGCTGAAGCTGCTCCTGGTCCTGCTGGTCCTGCTGGCCCTGCTCGTGCTCCTGGACTTGCTCGTCCTGCTCGTGCTCCTGGTCTTGCTTGTCCTGCTTGTCCTGCTCGTGCTCCTGGTCCTCCTGGTGGTGCTGCTGCTGCTGGGGCTCCTGGTGCTTACTCTGCTGCTGCTGATCCTGGTCCTGCTGATCCTGCTGCTGCTGCTGCTGCTGCTGATAATGATGATGATGATCCTGCAGCTGCTGCCGCTGCTGATGATATGATCCTGCTGGTGATGATGATGATGATGATCCTGCTGGTGCTGCTGCTGGTGGTGGTGTGGAGGAGCAGCCCCTACCACCTGGGAGCCCCTCTGATGAGGGCCCATCTGGTCCTGCCAAAGGGAGGAAGAGACGTATGCGGGGACGGGAGAGGAGGCAATACTTCATCGAGGAGGAACACGAGGATGTGGTGCTGGAGTGGCTGAGAGAGAATGACTATCTGTGGTGGAAGGGACACCGGCTGTACAGGGACAGCAAAAGGAAGCAGGCTGCTTGGAGGGAGAGGGCGGAGAGTATGAGTTAAATTTCGGAGGTGCTCCTCGGCTGGTGGAAGCACATGCACACCTGGTACGGGAAGCTGCACCTCAAGAAATCTGGCCAGGCCACGCTTAAGCTGACGGACAGAGAGACCTACGTCATGGCCAGGTGCAGCTTCCTGAGGGTGAGATCTGCCACCGAGGAGCACCAGGAGCCCCTCTCACAACCCTCTCTCCGACAGCCTGCAGAGATCCAGTCCTCTTCTGGCCGAGAGTCAGTCCCTGTCTCCAGGCAGGTTTCTGTGGAGCGTACTACGGCGGAGAACCCGCGGACAGGTGTAACCGTGGTGGAGCGCGTGGAGGACTCCCTGGTGCGGTGGGAGAAAGGAGACATCAAGTCCACCACAGTGGTAGCCGCATCCACCACCCCCCCAGCTCCACCTCCACAGAAAGGCAGAGAGCCAAACAGCAGGAGGGCCAGAGCCACACTGTCCTGCTGGAGATCAAGGACACCATCCGCACCAGTATAGATCTCCTCTCTCAGCTGGTCAGCACCGACTCCTCATCCTCCAACTGCAAGCCCTTCCTCACCTATGTCAACCAGACCCTCAAGAACATGGAGGAACCCCAGTACCAGGTGGTGAAGGACTGGATCACCGAAATGCTTCACAACCCTCCTGATCCAGAGGAACCTGCTCCCACCGAGTCCAGGTCTGCTCCTCCACCTCCACCAGAGGTGATGTCCCTCCCATTCCAAGGCTTCCCACAGCCCCTCACCTACCAGGGCTACGGCTACCAGGAGGTCCAGCAGCACAGGCAGCAGCCCTTCCCAGTCCAGGCACAGAGTCATCAGACGACACCGTTGCCACCGGTTCCACTGATGCCACCGACGACAGCGATGCCACCCACGCCAGTCCTCACCCAGCTGCAGACCAGACAGCCCCACTACACTACTCCTTCCTCCACCCCACAGCCAAGCCCGGCCTCAGTACATCTCTCATCAGTACTGGGGCTGAAACCCCATGGAATGGAGGAAGGACCTCTCAGCATCGCAGGTTTGAGCCAGCTGTCTGAGAGCTGTCTGAGAGCTTCCTCAACACACCGTCCCCTGTTGTCCTCTCAGGGCCAGGAACCCCAATGATGATACAGACCAGCACTGCAGCACCACCCACCTCCACAGCACCTGGACCCTTGATCCCTGAGACTGGGCACACCTCCGAGTGACCAATAAGAGTGCCAGAGACTGGGTAGCTGGCTACCTGTGGACTTTATTTGGACACTTGACTTGGGTCATTTTTTTTTTACAGCTTGTTCTTCAATAAAGTTTATCTTTGATTCACACACGTGCTTCATTTCTTTTTTCTTTTTTGTAATAAAGTCTTGGTGGAAACTTTTAGAAATGGTTTAAGCCTTTACATGCTTGTGGGATGGGTTAAGATAGCAGTGGGATGGGCAGGGATACCTGTGGAATGGGTAATAGCTGTGGGATGGGTAAGGATAGTGGGATAGATAAGCCTCCAGTGCAAGCATAGTGGGACTGTATGGTCAGCCCTCCCAGGTGCCACACCTTTGGCCCTTTATTATCAATAACAATGTAATCATTGATCCACACATTTCAACATGAACACAACTCTTTATTAAATGACCTGTTCATTGTAGGTCCACCCAACATACATGGCCCAATCTCATCCATGTGATAAGACAGGCTGAAGGAAGCACTCATTAATCATCTATCATCCTGTCTTGCCACTCCACCACTCCAGCTGGGGAGTTGCACCAGTGTCTCAGGAGGTTGCGCTGCTTCTTCCCTTCACGTGAGGCTCTGTTGGGGCCTGGCACATCCTGAGTGTCTATCAGGTTTCACCCTTGCCTCCATTCACCAGGCTCCATGTCCCCATTGCCTTGCTGGAGGTCCACGAGCCTGTTCTGCAAGACTGGGTAGCGGGTGCACATGAGATTGTGCAGGATGCAGCAAGCTTCCACGATCCTCCTCATGGTCTCTGGGCGATGCTGCATGGTGTTGAGAAGTACCTGGAACCTGTTGGCCAGGATGCCAAAGGCGTTCTCCACCACCCGCCTTGCCCTGGACAGCCTGTAGTTGAAGATCCTCTCTTCACGGGTGAGGTGTCTTGAAGTGTAGGGCTTCATGAGGTAGGTTCTGAGGGAGAAGGCATCATCCCCCATGATGAAGTAGGGCACATCTTGCGTGTCGTTGGGCAGGGGGTCTGGATCTAGAAAGCCCATGATGAGGTTGCCTTCCAGCCCCTCCTTGAGGTCACTGGCGTTGTATACCTGGGCATCTGAACATGAGCCGCTGCCTGAAGCATCGATGTAGATGAACTTGTAGTCAGCATCGACCATGGCAAAAAGGACGATGCTGAAGAAGCCCTTGTAGTTGAAATAAGTGGAGCCCGACTTGGGTGGTGCTTTGCAGGCCACGTGCTTGCCATCTATGGCTCCAACGGTGTGTGGGAAGTTCCACCTCTGATACCACTGCTCTGCAACTTTCTTCCATCCTTCATCAGTGGAGGGGCACTGGAGGAGCTCCTGCAGGTATTCTTCGATGATGGCCTGCACCATTTCTCTGACCACAATGCTGATGGTGTTGTGTGGCACCCTCCAACCGTACTGCATGCTCCTGTAGGTGGTCCCTGAGGCCAGGTGGCACAGACTGAGTGCCACCTTGAGCCCAGGTTCCAGGCTGGGCCGGAAGTTGGTGTTTGCCTTGGTCAACCTGGGTGTCAGCCGCTGCACAACTTCATCAAACATGGCTGGAGGCATCCTCATGAAGTTCTGGAATGCCCGAGTGTCTTCGTTCCTCAGCTCCACCATCAGCTTGTTGTACAGTCCATACTCTGCTCTTCTCCTGATCCATCTTCGGACCCAGACGCTTCTTGGCCGCCTCTTTTTCTTCCCGTAGCAGAGTTCACAGAGCCTGTAGATGGCTTCGCACTGTTGCAGAAGGATGGTGGCTGCCAAAAGGACTGTGTTACGATCCATGGTGGACATGACTGGATGCTGTGGAAGAGGAAGAGTCAGATGAAGGCTGCAGAGATCTGCACAGCTGGGCTGCTGGTCTGAAAGTGAGATGCAGACGAGTTGCTCCCCCTTTTTATAGGCAGTATAGGTGTCCCTTTTGCATCCTCTAGGCATCCTCTAGACATCCTTAATATCCGAGATAGGTCCCCTCTGCGAACGTTTTTTCCGTTTTAAACGCTTTGTTTCCGCTAGGCATCCGTTCTGCATCCGTTCTGCAACCGTTCTGCGTCCGTTCCACTTCCTCCCTGTGTCCGAGAGGATGCGAGTTGCGCGGATGCACAGCGGATGCCTAGCGGATATAGCGGATGCATAACGGATGCCTAGCGAATGCAGAACGAACGCATTGGATACATTTTCTGCACAAAAGTTTTTAGCAGCTCAAAACTTTCTGAGCGGATGAAACATCAATAAACGGATGCTGGACGGATAGAGAGGAAGAAAAACGGAGGCAGTGAGTATTTTGCAATGGATGGCAAGCTTTTTTGTCCATTTTACATCCTCTTTGCATCCGTTGGTGCAGTGTGTCAGGGGCTTAACTCTGTTCACTGATAAAAACTTTTAAATTTATGTAGAATGTATTTCATACAATCTGACTCCAAAAAATTCAATTAATTGTAGATTTTGTCAAACAAGGGGAGGGAGAAATTTCTTTGATTTGATAGGAAACAAAAATATAGTTCTTCCTCTCTTCTCCCTTTCCCTCCTTAGCGTTCCAATATTAAAAAGCATTAAATATGTACTTGAAAATAAGGTACAAGACGCCTGCAACAAAAGCAGAATAACAGAATTGGAAGGGACCTTGGAGATCTTCTCGTACTCCAAACACCTGCTCAAGCAAGAAACCCTTATTATTTCAGACAAATCCCTTCTTAAAACCTTTAGTGTTGGATCACCTAGTTTCTAGAGGAAAGTTGTTCCACTGATTGTTCTAATTGTCAGAAAATGTTTCTTTAGTTCTAGGCTGATTCTCTCCTTGACTAGTTATGTTTTAACTTCTAATACCCTAATAATCTTTGTTGCTCATCTGCACTTTTTTCTAAGTCTTAACCTTTTCATATATTTATATCATGGTAATCAAAACTGGATGCAGAATTCCAAGTGTAGTCTTATCACGGCATTATAAAGTGGTACTAACACTTCTAATATTACCTTGATTCTATCACTCTGTAAATGCACCCTATGATTGTGTCGCATTTTTTAGCAGCTGCAGCACATTGTTGGCTCATATTTTAGTGATTGGTCACTAAGACTCCAAACAGCTCAAACAGCTTTCCTCAAACAGCTACTACTATTGAGCCAGGTACACCTATTTTATACCTGTGCATTTGTTTTTTCTTGCCTAAATGTAGAATTTTACTTTTCTCATCATTGAATTTCATTTTGTTATCCTTCTATATCTTGATACTATCTTCTGAAGTGTTGGTTATTTTTGGCAGCTTGGATATCTGCAAATTTGATGAGTTCCCGTTCTATCCCCTCATCTAAATCATTAATGAAGATATTGAAGAGTACTAGTCCTAAGACAGAGTCATTGGATACCTCATTGCATACTTCACTCCATGTAGATGTAATTCCATTAAAAAAATTTCCATTAAAAAAAACAAAATCCATTAAGGACTATACATCAGCCAGTTACAAATCTATCTAGTGATGAATGCTGTCTAACCCACATCTTATCAAGTAGTGTGGTCTACCTTATCAAATGTCTTACCAAAGTCCAAGAAAATTATATCTACGGAATTTATCTAATCCACTAATTTAGGCACATTGTAAGGTCTTGCCTCTCAAATCTTCCCAAGAAAGCAGGACTCTTGAAACTGCAGCTTTTATTGGAAAGTTTGTGATAACAAGAGATCTAGGGAAGAACTGAAGCTTTTCACTTAAAACCAGCTATTTGAAGCAATGCTAAAGCCTCTGTAACACTGCACCAATGGATGCAGAGGATGTAAAATGGACAAAAAACCTTGCCATCCGTTCGAAAACGCGATGTACTCACTGCCTCCGTTAGGCTTCCTCTCTGTCCATCCAGCATCCGTTTATGGACGTTTCACCCGCTCAAAAAGTTTTAGGCTGCTTAAAACTTTTGCGCGGAAAATGTATCCACTTCGTCCGTTCTGCATCCGCTACGCATCCGTTATGCATCCGTTACGCATCCGTTACACATCCGCTATATCCGCTTGGCATCCGCTATGCATCCGCGCAACTCGCATCTGCCCGGACGCAGGGAGGAAGCGGAACGGATGCAGAATGGATGCAGCACAGAAACAAAGCGTTTAAAACGGAAAAAACATTTGCAGAGGGGACCTATCTCGGATATAAAGGATGTTTAGAGGATGCCTAGAGGATGCCTAGCGGAAAACCTATACTGCCTATAAAAAGGGGGAGCAACTCGTCTGCATCGCACTTTCAGCCCAGCAGCCCATTGGTGCAGACCTCTGCAGCCTTCATCTGACTCTTGCTCTTCCACAGCATCCAGTCATGTCCACCGTGGATTGCAACAAAATCCTTTCGGAAGCCAATATCCTTCGGCAACACTGCGAAACCATCTACAGGCTCTGTGAACAGTACTACAGGAAGAAAAGGAGGCACCCAAAAATAGTCTGGCTCCGAAGATGGTTGGCAAGAAGAGCACAGTACGTATTTTACGACAAGCTGATGGTGGAGCTCAGGAGCGAAGACCCTCGGGTGTTCCAGAACTTCATGAGGATGCCTCCAGCCATGTTTGACGAAGTTGTGCAGCGGCTGACACCCAGGTTGACCAAGACAAACACCAACTTCCCGCCCAGCCTGGAACCTGAGCTCAAGGTGGCACTCACTCTGCGCCACCTGGTCTCAGGGACCACCTACGGCTGGAGGGTGCCACCCAGCACCATCAGCTTTGTGGTCAGAGAAGTGGTGCAGGCCATCATGAAGAATACAAGGAGGAGCTCCTCCAGTGCCCCTCCACTGAAGAAGGATGGAAGAAAGTTGCAGAGCAGTGGTATCAGAAGTGGAATTTATCCCACACCGTTGGAGCCATAGATGGCAAGCATGTGGCCTGCAAAGCTCCAGCCAAGTCGGGGTCCACTTATCAGAACTACAAGGGTTTCTTCAGCATCATCCTCTTCGCCATGGTCGATGCTGACTACAAGTTCATGTACATCGATGTTTCAGGCAATGGCTCATCTTCAGATGCCCAGGTATACAACGACAGTCACCTCAAGGAGGGGCTGGAAAGCAACCTCATGGTGGGCTTCCCAGATCCAGACCCCCTGCCCAACAACACGCAAGATGTGCCTTACTTCATTGTGGGGGATGACGCCTTCTCCCTCACAACCTACCTCATGAAGCCCTACACCTCCAGATGCCTCACCCATTAAGAGAGGATCTTCAACTACAGGCTGTCCAGGGCAAGGCGGATGGTGGAGAACGCCTTTGGCATCCTGGCCAACAGGTCCAAGGTACTTCTCACCAACATGCAGAATCGCCCAGAGACCATGAGGAGGATCGTGGAAGCTTGCTGCATCCTGCACAATCTCATGCGCACCCGCTACCCAGTCTTCAGAACAGGCTCGTGGATCTTCAGCAAGGCAATGGGGACATGGAGCCTGGGAATGGAGGCAAGGGCAAAACCTGATCGACACTGAGGATGTGCAAGGGCCCAACAGAGCCTCACGTGAGGCGAAGAAGCAGCGCAACCTCCTGAAACACTGGTGCAGTGGAGTGGCAAGACAGGATGGTAGTTGCTTAATGGATGCTTCCTTCAGCTTGTCTCATCACATGGATGAGATTGGGCCATGTATGTTTGGTTGGCCTATAATGAACAGGGCGTTTAATAGAGTTGTGTTTATGTTGACATGTGTGGATCAATGCTTACATTGTAATTAATAATGAAGGGCCATAGGGGTGGCAGCTGGAAGGGTGGACCATACAGTCCCATTATGCTTGCACTGGAGGTTTATCTATCCCACAACTATTACCCATCCCATAGGTATCCCTGCCCATCCCACAGGTATCCCTTCCCATCCCACAGCTATCTTAACCCATCCCAAAGGTATCCCTGCCCATCCCACTGCTATCTTAACCCATCCCACAAGCATGCAAAGGCTAAACCATTTCTAAAAGTTTCCACCCAGACATTATAGAAAAAAATTAATGAAGCAAGTGTGTGAAACAAAGATAAACTTTATTAATAACAAGCTGTAAAATAAACATGACCCAAGTCAAGTGTCCAAATAAAGTCCACAAATATCCAGGCAGCCAGTCTCTGGCACTCCTCTTGGTCACTCGGAGGTGTGTGCCCAGGCTAAGGTGTTAGGGAGCAGGTGCTGTGGAGGTGGGTGCTGCTGCAGTGCTGG
>BLBF01000037.1:15370664-15389616 GCA_015471245.1 Laticauda colubrina
GAACTACAATGACGTGGGATAATACCCGAAGGAAGCTAAACAGCACATATATATACATATATATACATATACATACATACACATACATACATATACATGCATAAATATACATACATGCATGCATACATTTTAGATAGGGGAAACTCACTATCAAACAAAGAACTATTTGTTTATTTTAGCCATCTGCATTCATATGTGCTTGCATGATCATTTATTATGAACTCATAGAAAAAGTGATTAAAATCCTTCAATTTATTATGCATTTAAATTGGGAATCATATGACAACTATAGTTTTACTTAAAACAAAACTAGGTAGCATTCCATAAATTAAATTCCTAAGAGCATTAAGAGTCAACATTATTTTTCTAAAACGATGGATTATAAGAGGAGTTGTTTTTGGGCTTTGTAAGCTCTGAATTTAAAAATAATAAGTCAGTTTTTTTTTTAATTAAAGCAATTTAACAGTACATCTAAAATATTCATAAGGGGTTTGTAGTCTGTAAAAATATTTTGTTTCTAATGGTTTGATTATAATATTATTTAGCAGTATTGGAAAAATACATAAAAATGTCACAGATAATATCAAACTGAAGGGGAAGGTCATTAACCCACAAGAAAATATATCTGGCATGTTTCTATACAACAAGAAGCAATTCATTTACTCATCCTTTTCATAAATATTAATATTGAGATAAGCTAAAAACTCAAGAATTGGGATAATTCCCCAAATATCTGTGAAATTAGAGGGGATACTGTTATTCTTTTAGTAAGAGAAAATGCAGGAGAGAGAGAAATTAATACAGATACAGACACTGATTAACAGTTAGAAGGGACCTTGGAGGTCATCTAGTCCAACCCCCTCACCCAAGCAGACCTACACATTTTTGACAGGTGGCAGTCCAGTCTCTTCTTGAAAGCTTCCAGTGATGAAGCTCCCACAACTTCTGAAGGCAACCTGGTTCCATTGGTTGATTGTTCTCACTGTCAGAAAATTTCTTCTTATTTCCAGGTTAAATCTCTCCTTGTTTAGTTTCCATTATTCCTTGTCTGGCTTTCAGATGCTTTGGAAAATAGCTTGATAGCCTTCTCTGTGTGGCAGCCCTTCAAATATTGGAACATTGCTATCATGTCTCCCCTGGTCCTTCTCTTCACTATTTATTTATTTTATTATTTTATTTATTTGATTTCTCAATCACTTTCAAGATAATAGGTATAAGTATAAACATAGTTATGAATACATGAAATGGATACATATAAGAAAAATAAAAAGAAATGGTAGGATAGGGACAGTAGGCACGTTGGTGTGCTAATGCACGCCCCATACAGACCTCTTAGGAAAGGGGTGAGGTCAATAGTAGACAGTCCAAGGTTAAAATTTTGGAGGTTTGGGGAAGAAACCAGAGTCAGTTAGAGTGTTCCAGACATTGACCATTCTGTGGCTGAAGTCGTATTTCCTGCAATCAAGTTTGGTGCAGTTAACCTTGAATTTGTATCTATTGTGTGCTCTTGTATTGTTATGGTTGAAGCTGAAGTATTCATTGACAGGTAAGTCGTTGCAATATATGATTTTATATACTATACTTAGATCGGACCAAAGGCGGCATAGTTCTAGGTTTTCTAGGTCTAGAATTTCGAGTCTGGTGGCATAAGGTATTCTGCAACGAGTAGAGGAGTGGAGAACTCTTCTTGTGAAATATTTCTGGACTTTCTCAACTGTGTTAATATCGGATACGTAATGTGGGTTCCAGACTGATGAGCTGTATTCAAATATTGGTCTAGCAAATGTTTTGTATGCTCTAGTTAGTAGTGTGATAGTACCAGAGAAAAAGCTATGTAGGATTAGGTTAACAACTCTTAATGCCTTTTTGCCTGTGTAGTTACAGTGGGCTCTAGCACTTAGATCATTAGAGATGAGTACTCCAAGGTCCTTGACAGAGTTTGGATCATCAACACTAGACTAGCCATGCCCAGTTCCTGCAACCGTTCATCGTATGTTTTAGCCTTCAGTCCCCTAATCATCTTGGTTGCTCTTCTCTGCACTTTTTCTAGAGTCTCAATATCTTTTTTATAGTGGTGACCAAAACTGGATGCAGTACTCTAGGTGTGGTCTTACTAAGGCTTTATAGACTGGTATTAGTACCTCACTTGATCTTGATTGTATCCCTCTGTTAATGCAATTTAGGATTGCATTGGCTTTTTTGGCTGCCGCCGCACCCTGTTGGCTTATATTTAATTGGTTGTTCACTAAGACTCCAAGATCCCTCTCACAGTTACTGCTATTAAGCCTGGTTTTACCCAGTCTATATACATACTTTTAGTTTTTCTTGCCTAAGTGTAACACTTTACTTTTCTCTATACTGAATTTCATTTTGTTAGATAGGACCCGGTGTTCCAGTCTGTCAAAATCCATCTAGATCTTGAGCCTATGATCTAGGGCAGTGGTCCCCAACCTTTTTTGTATCAGGGACCAGTTTCATGCAGAAACACTTTTTCAAGGACTGGCAAAATCAATTCTTCCCCAATAGTAAAGGGCTTCTTTACTATTTCTTTACTAAAAACATATTTTTATGTATATTTTAATCACGATTATTCATTCTTTGTGGCCCGGTACAAAATGATCCACGGACCGGTACCGGTCCAGGGCCCGTTGGTTGGGGACCTCTGATCTAGGGTATTGGCTATTCCTGCCAGTTTAGTATCATTCACAAATTCATAAGTTCTCCTTCTATTCCCTTATCTAGATCATTTATGAAGATATTGAAGAGTACTGGCCTCAGATGGCCTCTTGTGGTACCCCACTGCTTATTTCCCTCCATGTAAATGTAGTCCCATTAAGGACTACTCATTGTGTATGGTTTGTCAGCCAGTTACAAATCCATCTGATGGTTATGATATCTATCCCACTTAGGGTTCTAAATTTAGAAAGGCTGTTATAGTCTTTGGTAACAAAAACTGTCACACTAAAAACAAACATTTGTCCTTGCATTATAGAGAAAATCCTAATGTTAGGATTTTTACAAATATACATTTCTTTTGTTTTTTATTTTGCTTTGTATTTTCATTTCTGCTCACTACTGGAAGGAAGGCAGAAAGGTATATTCTCTTAGTATTCCACTACTTTAGTGTTTTGTTCACAAAGTTTTATAATTTAATGCTTTTGTTCTAAGCTTGTAATTTTTTTAGTATTTATAGGGTTTTGTAGTTTAATTAATTTTACTCTTATCAATCATCTAGAAAACATCTGAACTCTGCAACTTTACATAAAAGAATATAAAACGCTGATTAGTGATCATACCATAATATGTAAAGAGATACTGTACAGCACAATTTTGAAGAACAGGCAAAAAACTTCCTGCTGCCATTTAACTTCTTGTATGATACTATAATCTAAAATATATGCATAATCCAATAAAATACAACTGAAATAACAGAATAATAAACAATATTTTTGATGCTAAACATTAGTGGTATAACATTAAGATGACCAATGTTTTTAAATGAAAAGGAGGACACAAATAAATTGAAGAAAAAAACAAAGCCACTTGCACACGACACACTCTTGTGTGCAGTGCACTCTTGTGCGTGGCACACTCTTGCGCACGGTGCACTCTTGTGCGTGACGCACTCTTGTGCATGGCACACTCTCTCAAAACAATTCTCTTGTGTGTAGCGCATACATCTTATAATTGCATCTCACTACACTATATCAAGCCTTGACGAATCATCATGTCAAATACAAATACATTACATCACACACAATGGATCGGATCGGCATTGATCAAATATGGAGATTTACAGATTAGTTTTGAAATATCAAAAAAGAGGACATGTAGGAGGACATTTTTTGAGAGAGGACAGAACTTACAAAAGGAGGACTGTCCTCCCTAAAGGTCACCTTAATAAGAGGTTATGTTGATCTTTCACTCATCAATGGTTGTTTCTAAATATTTGCTTAATATCAAACTTAGACCTAGTGACAGAACATATACTTCCAACTAAACAAATAATAAATCATATAATAAAAAGTTTTGTAGTGATGGCAAATTGATAAATATATTCCTTCTCACGTGATTAAATCTTTTAAAAGGTGAATGACTATTTAGGAAGAAGAGCTGAACAGGAGCCAAATGGAGAATGTATTCACTGTTATCCATTGCACTTTTTTTCTCAAGAATTCAGATTATTCCTTCAGGCAACTGACAACTGCTAGATGTGTGGAATGTGCTCTTTGAACTGTGCAAAGGCCTTTAGCATTTTATGCATTGCTGCAAATAGGAACTGCCAAGTGTAATTATCTCTCAAATTTAATGTTATAGAAGTGTTGCATCTGTTTCCCCCTTGAGGTTTACAAACTATGGTATATTAAAAATAAAACAAAAATGAACACAAGAAAAAATATCAGCAAAGAAGCTTAAAATTTACTTTCTCTAACTTTTTTATTTTTAGAAAAATCAATGAAAAAAATCTATTTCTTCCTCTTAGTCACTGCCTTACTACTTTTTTTAAAATGACAGATATCAAAATGATCAGCAGAACTGCCCTTTTAACATTTGTAATGGCTAACATTTCCTTTTAAAATAATTATTAATCTTGAAAGCAAGCTTGAACATATACTTCCAACTTGAGCAAAAGAACTGTAGATGTCCATTAACACAGCAATGTTTCTATAACTTAAGTCATTATTCTATGTACTGCAGCACACTATATAATTAAGTTCCATAGGTAGGGGAAAGCTTCGCTTGATTAGTTTAATCAGGCCTGCGCGACATATAGGATTCTTGGACAACAACTAATGCTCACTTCTTAAGGGTAGGCATCCCACTATCACTTCAGTCCTTTTATCTTGTCTTCTTTCATTGGGAGATGCTGAGTGTCCCTGCATAAAATCACACAGTGCATTTGGGAGCATCTAGAAAAAGACTGGGCACCATCTCAGAAAGGTAGAGAGCAAATATTATCTGCCACTGTAGGAAGTTAGCACCCACCCCTTTCCTAGAAAAATGAAATATTTTAGCATATATTTTAAAAGGCAGAATATTTCCCCTAAAAAGAGAAGTAGAAATTCAGAGAGGCAAAAACTCAACCCAACCTTTGTCAATGGGCCATTAAGGCCAGAGCCAGTTTATTCCACATAACAAAGGTAGGATTAGCCCTCATCTCATCACATGGCACCTGGGAAGATTACATCAGCCACCACTCAAACAAGCCAGGGATACAGACAAAGATTACAGAGTTAGCTAAGATCCCCACCCGCTGGGAGTCTGACTGCCAATGGGATACATTTCTTACATAGGAACAGGAAACACTAAGGTGGGGCCCAACAGAGGGTATAAAATTCAGGCAACTCTCAGCATCTCCGCCCTTGTTTTTCTTCATCTAGCCATGTGGTCTTGTTCACCAATAAGCCTTTTTTTCCAAACAACTTCCATTCCAGTGTCTTTTTCAGCCCTGCCAACTCTCACAGTTCTGCTGTGAGTCTCACAATTTTTTGTCATGTCTCACGGTCTCACGACAAGACTCCTCAATCTCATGCCAAATTTAAAACACTTTTTTTTTTTGTTGCAAATTTGGGGGTTGGCTTATATGCGCATAAATCTGATTCTGACACAAATGACATGACGCCACTTCTCAGATCATGCAATATCGATATTACCATGCAGTCATATATACATACAGCACATTTTTTACTCCGGGCGCCTCCATTTTGCTTTTTCTACCACCGGATATAACACGCTCTTGGTTAGTTATTCACGTGACCGTGAATCTCACTATTTTTTATAGAATCTCCAGATTTTTTTTCATGGGTCTCCAGATTTTCCTTTATCAGGGGTTGGCAGGTCTGCTTTTTTCCCACTTGGAACTGAACACAGAAGGATATTACTTCCAACACTACCTTTTTCATTTGCATTTCAAATGCTGCCACAAAGCACTGTGTAAGTCTCTAAATCAGAAAAGCAAACCTTAAGGTCCTGTCACACTGCCCAATGGATGCAAAACATTAGTAAAAAGGACACAACGGATGAGAAAAATGTATCCTCTCTCAAAAGGGGCAAAAATTTGCATAACCAGAGCGGATAACATGGAAAGGAACGGACACGGGGAGGACGCAGATCGGATGGAAAGCGGATGCGGAACGGAAGCCCAGCAGATGGAAGCAGATGGGAGCGGATGGCACATCCGCTAGGCTTCCGGGGGACCTCAGCAAAGCGGATGCGGAATGGATGAAGCGGATGTAGAGCGGACATGGAACGGATGAAGCGGATGCACAGCGGAAGCCTAACGGATGCCGAGCGTTAATTGCGCATGCGGGGAGGATGCATTGTGTAAGCCCTGCGGATATAAAGGGAAGCAGCTCGGAAGCAGGTCACCATTCAGAGGAAAGACCTGCTGCCGGACGGATTGACAGCCTTACCTACCCTGCCTGCATGCCTGCCTGCGAGCCTTGCTGCCAGCCTCCCTGCCTGCCAGCCTTGCTGCCAGCCTCCCTGCAAGCCAGTCTGCCTGCCAGCCTTGGTTCCTGCCTGCCTGCCAGCCTTGGTGCCTACCTGCCTGCCAGCCTTCCTGCCAGCCTGCCTGCCAGCCTTGGTGCTTGCCTGCCTGCTAGCCTTGGTGCATGCCTGCCTTCAAGTCTTGGTGTCATCCTTGCTGCCATCCTTGGTTCCTGCCAGCCTCCCTGCCAACCAACAACCCCACAACCATGGGGAAGAACAGAAACCCTAAGCCATCTGCTGCCAGCCCTGGCAAGAGGGACAGGGCTACCATCCCGCCCCTGGCCCTCAGTTTGCATTTGCTGGGGCTTCTGTAGCACGAGCTTGCTCTTCTGGCGCTGGAGCTTCTGCTGCTTCTGCAGCAGCTGATGATGCTGCTTCTGGCGGTGGTGCTTCTGCTGGTGCAAACTCTGCTGATGCTGCACCCCAATGATGCTTCAGACAAGCACTCCAGCACCAGCCACCTCCACAGCACCTGGACCCTTCACCCCTGAGACTGAGTGACCAAGAGGAGTGACCAAGCAGAGACTGACTGGCTGGCTACATGTGGATTATATTAGGACACTTCACTTAGGTCATTTTTCTTTTATAGCTTGTTGTTAATAAAGTTGATCTTTGATTCACACACTGGCGGAAACTTTTAGAAATGGTTTAAGCCTTTGCATGTTTGTGGGATGGGTAAGGATAGCAGTGGGGTGGGCAGGGATACCTTTGGGATGGGTAATAGCTGTGGGATAGATAAACCTCCAGTGCAAGCATAGTGGGACTTTATGGTCCACCCTCCCAGGTGCCACACCTTTGGCCCTTTATTATCAATAACAATTTAATCATTGATCCACACATGTCAACATAAACACAACTCTTTATTAAATGCCCTGTTCACTGTAGGCCCACCCAACATACATGGCCCAATCTCATCCGTGTGATGAGACAGGCTGAAGGAAGCATCCATTAATCTATCATCCTGTCTTGCCACTCGACCGCTCCAGCTGGGGAGTTGCACCAGTGTTTCAGGAGGTTGCGCTGCTTCTTCCCGTGAGGTGAAGCTCTGTTGGGGCATTGTACATCCACAGTATCTATCAGGTTTCGCCCTTGCCTCCATTCCCCAGGCTCCATGTCCCCATTGCCTTATTGGAGGTCCACGAGCCTGCTCTGCAAGACTGGGTAGCGGGTGCGCATGAGATTGTGCAGGATGCAGCAAGCTTCCACGATGTTCCTCACGGTCCGTGGGCAATGCTGCATGGTGGTGAGTAGTACCTGGAACCTGTTGGCCAGGATGCCAAAGGCGTTCTCCACCACCCGCCTTGCCCTGGACAGCCTGTAGTTGAAGATCCTCTTTCACGGGTTAGGAGTCTGGAGGTGTAGGGCTTCATGAGGTAGGTTGTGAGGGAGAAGGCATCATCCCCCATGATGAAGTAGGGCACATCTTGTATGTCATTGGGCAGGGGGTCTGGATCTGGGAAGCCCATGATGAGGTTGCGTTCCAGCCCCTCCTTAAGGTGACTGGCATTGTATACCTGGGCATCTGAAGCTGACCTGTTTCCTGAAGCATCAATGTACATGAACTTGTAGTCAGCATCGACCATGGAGAAGAGGATGATGCTGAAGAAGCCCTTGTAGTTGTGATAAGTGGACCCTGAGAGTGGCTGGAGCTTTGCAGGCCACGTGCTTCCCATCTATGGCTCCAACGGTGTGGAGGAAGTTCCATCTCTGATACCACTGCTTTGCAACTTTCTTCCAGGCTTCTTCAGTGGTGGGGCATTGTAAGAGCTCCTCCATGTATTCTTCGATGATGGCCTGCACTACTTCTCTGACCACAATGCTGATGGTGTTGTGTGGCACCCTCCAGCCATACTGCATGCTCCTGTAGGTGGTCCCTGAGGCCAGGTGGCGCAGAGTGCCACCTTGAGCCCAGGATCCAGGCTAGGGTGGAATTTGGTGCTCTGCTTGGTCAACCTGGGTGTAAGCCGCTGCACAACTTCGTCAAACATGGCTGGAGGCATCCTCATGATGTTCTGGAATGCACAAGGGTCTTCGTTCCTGAGCTCCACCATCAGCTTGTTGCACAGTCCGTACTCTGCTCTTCTCCCGATCCATCTTCGGACCCAGACGCTTCTTGGCCGCCTCCTTTTCTTCCCGTAGTAGAGTTTACAGAGCCTGTAGATGGCTTCGCACTGTTGCAGAACAATGGTGGCTGCCAAAAGCACTTTGTTGCGATCCATGATGGACATAACTGGATGCTGTGGAAGAGCAAGATCCAGATGAAGACTGCAGAAGTCTACACAGCAGGGCTGCTAGTCTGAAAGTGAGATCCAGGTGAGTTGCTCCCCCTTTTTATAGGCAATATAGGTTTTCCCCTATGTGTCCTTTTGCATCCTCAAGGCATCCTCTAGACATCCTTAATATCCGAGAAAGGTCCCCTCTGCGGACGTTTTTTCCATTTTAAATGCTTTCTTTGCGAGCTGCATCCGCTTTCATCCGTTCTGCATCCGTTCTGCATCCGTTCTGCATCTGTTCCGTGTCCGTTCCGCTTCCTCCCTGCGTCCATTTACCACTGGAGCGGATTGAGTTGCGCGGATGCAGAACGGATGCCTAATGGATGCCTAGTGGATGCAGAATGGACGAATTGGATAGATTTTCCACGCAAAAGTTTTGAGCAGCTCAAAACATTATGAGCATCAATAGACGGATGCTGGACGGATAAAGAGGAAGCAAAACGTATGCAGTGAGTACAAAATGGAAGCATCGTGTTAACCAACGGATGGCAAGTGTTTTTCTCCGTTTTACATCCTCTTTCCATCCGTTGGTGCAGTGTGACAGGGGCTTTAACTGTTGAGTTTGAATGTTGTTTTGGAGGTAATATTTTCTTAACCTGAAGACTGTTTGATCGTAAATCATTTTAAAAATTCAAATACTTAATTTATATTATCTGAAAATAAAGGCTTTCTTAAATGTATGCTGTTCAGCTTCCTTCGGGTATTAACCCACGTCATTGGAATTGTGCTTTTAAAGTTGTAGCAACCTTTCAGCAGAATCTCATCTGCCATCATCAGGCTTCTGTATGGAGTTTGTTTGTGGGTCAGGCTATCACAGGCGTTGGTTTTAAATTTGAGGCTAGCCTATTGCTGTGCCAGGATGTTTTTTTCTACATCCTGATTGGTTGGGAGTCTTGGTCTATGTTTATTGGACCACAAAAACAAAATCACCAGCTTAATCCACAAAAACACACATAACAGAGAACTAGAAGATCAACAGACCTATGGAACAGCTGTCCTGCCCTACATAAGAGGTACTACAGACAAAATCAGTAAGATACTACACAGGCATCACATCAAGACTGCCTTCAAAACAGATAAAAAAATAGCAGCAATCCGAAGAAACCCCAAAGACAAAATTGACCTGGAAAACCAAGCCATAAATGAAGTTCCCTGTACATCATGCCCAGCCACATACATTGGACAGACCAATAGAAAAATAAGTACTTGCCTGGATGAACACAGAAATGCATTAAAAAACTGGAACACACCTCCTCACTAGTCCAACACATGAAACATAACATCAACTTCAATGGCATCAAAACCCCAGCCACAGAATCATCAGAGAAGCCATAGAGATTGAAAAAAGACCTGAAAGCATGAATAGAAGAGATGATTCCACCAGACTGTCAATCATTTGGAAGCCTGCACTCTCAAACAGAAAGATCTCCATACCACAAGCCAGGCAAACACCTGAGCACAAACAGACTCCTCCTGATATCTCCAGCTCAAACACACCCCAACCAGGCACCCAGATGAAACCTAGCTTCCTAATAGATGATAGCCGTCCTTTTACTCGAAGCCAAGCTGCACTGAAAACCTCCAATACAGGAACACAATGTTGCCAGCCAATCAAAGCCACAAAACAGACAGAAGAAACCAGAAACACCAATCAAACAAACTCCAAGTCCAATAAACACAGACCAAGACTCCCAACCAATCAGGATGTAGAAAAAAACATCCTGGCACAGCAATATCCTAGCCTCAAATTTAAACCAACGCCTGTGATAGCCTGACCCACATACAAACTCAATACAGAAGCCTGATGATGGCAGATGAGATTCTGCTGAAACGTTGCTACAACTTTAAAAGCACAGCTACAATGACGTGGGATAATACCCGAAGGAAGCTGAACAGCACACATGTAAGTAACCACGAAAGCTTAAACACATACACACACACACACACACACACACACATATATGTCTTCGCGGGTATTTGTACACCCCCCACTAGCAGTTAAAAGGAAGAAGCAGCTACAAGTTCACATTACTCTGAGAAGCACAGAGCTGAAGAAACAAGCCTGAAGAGGATGAATGAGACTTCATCGAAACGTTGCCTAGATACTTCAAATTCTACGCGGGAGAAAACCCGAATAACCAAAGATCCACATATATATGTGTGTGTGTGTGTGTGTGTGTTTGTTTTCTGAGGTTTTCGTGGGTATTTGTACGTGGATCTTTGGTTATTCGGGTTTTCTCCCACGTAAAATTGGAAGTATCTAGGCAACTTTTCGATGAAGTCTCATTCATCATCTTCAGGCTTGTTTCCTCGGCTCTGTGCTTCTCAGAGCAATCTGAACTTGTAGCTGCTTCTTCCTTTTAACTGCTAGTGGGGGTGTGATTTGATTGGGTGGGGGCTTGGCTGTGTTCTGATTGGCTGGGGGTGTGTTCTCATTGGTTGGGGGTTTGGCTGTGTTCTGATTGGCTGGGGGTGTGTACTGTTCAGGTGGGTGCTTGGTTGTGCTCAGGTTAGTCTTAGTTGCTGGGGGATTTGAGCTGGTGAGCTGTGATCCTGTTGTTTGGCTTCGCGTTCGTAGTCATGCCACATCTTCATGGTGGGTGTCAGTTCGCTTCTTGTATGGGTCAGAGGGGTTTGAAGCAGGTAGTGGTGCAGCTGCAGTACGGCTTTTGGTCCGTGGTCAAGTCTCATCTTCTGTGTGGGTGTGAGTCTTTTTTTCTACGTGGAAGTGTGGTGGTAGCATCTTGTGTGGCACTCGTGGGTGTGGGTCTGGTGTCATTCTTCATGTTTGTTACTTGTTTATTAATGAGGGCAGGTTTCCAAATGGTTGGTAGGCGGGAGGTATCATCTCTTTTATTCATGCTGTGTGGGGTTTTTTCTATCTCTATGGCTTCTCGGATTATTCTGTTGTTGAAGTGTTCGGTTTTGGCGATAGTTCTGGTATTTTTAAAGTCAATTTCATGTCCTGTGGCTTTGAGGTGTTGGACCAGGGAAGAGGTCAGTTCTTCTTTTTTGATTGAGTTCTTGTGTTCTTCAATGCGTGCACTTATTCTTCTTATTAGTTTGTCTGATGTATGTGATGGGGCAGGCAGTGCAAGGAATTTCGTGTACTTCTTGGTTTTCTTACTCGATTTTGTCTTTAGGGTTTCTTAGGATGGTGGATATTTTTCTGTTTTTGCAGAATGCTGTTTTAATGTTGTATTTTTGGAGGATCTTGCTGATTTTGTCTGTAGTGCCTTTTATATATGGGAGGAAGGCTTTGCCATTCTCTTGTTCTCTGTCTTGGCTTTTGGTTGGGTTTCTTTTTGGATTAGGTAGGTAATCTTTTTTTGGAATCCATTAGCTGTAAGTACATTAGTGAGAGTGTGTAGTTCGGTTTTTTAAGGCCCTGTCACACTGCCCAACGGATGCAAAACGTTAGTAAAAAGGACACAACCGACGAGCAAAATGTTCCATCCGTTGTTATCCGCTCTCAAAAGGGGCAAAAATTTGCATAACCGGAGCGGATAATACGGAAAGGAACGGACGCGGGGAGGACGCAGAGCAGATGGAAAGCGGATGCGGAACAGAAGCCTAGCGGATGGAAGCGGATGGGAGCGGATGGCACATCCACTAGGCTTCCGGGGGATCTCAGCAAAGCGGACGCGGAACGGATACAGCGGATGCACAGCGGATGAAGTGGATGCAGAGCAGAAGCCTAGCGGATGCACAGCGGATGAAGCGGATGCAGAGCGGAAGCCTAGTGGATGCACAGCGGAAGCCGAACGGATGCCGCGCATTAATTGCGCATGCGGGGGGGATGCATTGCATAAGCCCCATGGATATAAAGGGAAGCAGCTCCCAAGAAGGTCACCATTCGGAGGAAAGACCTGCTGCCGGACGGATTGACTGCCTTGCCTGCCCTGCCTGAATGCCTTGCTGCCAGCCTTCCTGCCAGCCTGCCTCCCAGCCTCCTGACCAGCCTCCCTGCCAGCCTTGCTCTCTGTCTGCCTGCCAGCCTTGCTGCCAGCCTGCCTTCCAGCCTCCCTGCCAGCCAGTCTGCCTGCCAGCCTTGGTGCGTACCTGCCTGCCTGCCTTCCTGCCAGGCTTCCTGCCCGGCTTCCTGCCAGCCTTGGTGCCTGCCAGCCTCCCTGCCAGCCAGCAACCGCACAACCATGGGGAAGAAGTGAAAGCCTCAGCAACCTGCCGCCATACCTGCCAAGAGGGACAGGGCCACCCTCCCGGCCCCTGGCCCTGACTCTGCTTCTGCTGGGGCTTCGGCTGCTCGGGCTCGCACTTCTGGTGCTGGAGCTTCTGCTGAAGCTGCTCCTGGCGGTGGTGCTTCTGCTGGTGCTTACTCTGCTGAAGCTGCTCCTGGCGGTGATGCTTCTGCTGGTGCTTACTCTGCTGAAGCTGCTCCTGGGTCCTGCTCGTCCTGCTCGTCCTCCTGATCCTGCTCGTGCTTGTGGTCTTGCTGGCACTGCTGGTGCTTACTCTGCTGCTGCTGATCCTGGTGCTGCTGGTGCTGCTTCTTCTGCTGCTGCTGATGATGATCCTGCTGCTGCTGCTGATGATGATGATGATTATGAACCTGCTGGTGATGATGATGATGATCCTGCTGGTGCTGCTGCTGCTGGTGGTGTGGAGGAGGAGCCCCTACTACCTGGGAGCCCCTCTGATGAGGGCCCATCTGGTCCTGCCAAAGGGAGGAAGAGGCGTATGTGACAACGGGAGAGGAGGCAATACTCCATTGAGGAGGAACATGAGGATGAGGTGCTGGAGTGGCTGAGAGAGAATGACTATCTGTGGCGGAAGGGACACCGGCTGTACAGGGACACCAAAAGGAAGCATGCTGCTTGGAGAGAGAAGGTGGAGAGTATGGGCTAAACTTCGGAGGTGCTCCTCGGCTGGTGGAAGCACATGCACACCTGGTACGGGAAGCTGCACCTCAAGAAATCTGGCCAGGCCGCGGTCAAGCTGACGGACAGAGAGACCTACGTCATGGCCAGGTGAAGCTTCCTGGAGGGTGAGATCCACCACCGAGGAGCACCAGGAGCCCCTCTCACTACCCTCTCTCTCTGGCAGCCTGCTGAGAGCCAGTCCTCTTCTGGCCGAGAGTCAGTCCCTGTCTCCAGGCAGGTTTCTGTGAAACGTGCCACAGCGGAGAACCCGCGGACAGGTGTTGTAACCGTGGTGGAGCACGTGGAGGACTCCCTGGTGCGGTGGGAGAAAGGAGATGGCGTGTCCACCATAGCCATACCCGCATCCACCCCCTCCAGCTCCACCTCCACAGAAAGGCAGAGAGCCAGACAGCAGGAAGGGCAGAACCACACTGTCCTGGAGATCAGGGACACCATTCGAACCAGCATAGATCTCCTCTCTCAGCTGGTCAGCACCGACTCCTCATCTCCAAACGGAAGCCCTTCCTCACCTATGTCAACCAGACCCTCAGGGACATGGCGGAACCCCAGTACCAGGTGGTGAAGGACCGGATCACCGAGCTGCTTCACAACACTCCAGATCCAGAGGAACCTGCTCCCACCCAGTCCAGGTCTGCTCCTCCACCCCAGGTGATGTCCCTCCCATTCCAAGGCTTCCCACAGTTCCTCACCTACCAGGGCGACGGCTACCAGGAGGTCCAGCAGCACAGGCAGCAGCCCTTCCCAGTCCAGGCACAGAGTCATCGGATGACACCGTTGCCACCGATGCCACCCACGCCAATGATGCCACCGAGAACACCGATGCCACCCACACTACCGATGCCACCAACGCCAGTCCTCACCCAGCTGCAGACCAGACAGCCCCACTACACTGCTCCTTCCTCCACCCCACAGCCAAGCCCGACCTCAATACATCTGTCGTCGGTACTGGGGCTGACATCCCATGGCATGGAGGAAGGAGCTCTCAACATCACGGGTCTGAGCCAGCTGTCCGAGAGCTTTCTCAACACACCGTCACCTTTTTTCCTTTCGGGGCCAGGCACCCCAATGGTGCTTCAGACCAACTCTCCAGGAAAAGACACCTCCACAGCACCTGGACCCTTCACCCCTGAGACTGGGCACACCTCCGAGTGACCAAGAGGAGTGCCAGAGACTGGCTGGCTGGCAACCTGTGGACTATATTAGGACACTTGACTTGGGTAATTTTATTTTACAGCTTGTTGTTCAATAAAGTCTATCTTTGATTCACACACTTGCTTCATTTCTTTTTTTTAATAAAGTCTTGGTGGAAACTTTTAGAAATGGTTTAAGCCTTTGCATGCTTGTGGGATGGGTTAAGATAGCAGTGGGGTGGGCAGGGATACCTGTGGAATGAGCAGGGATACCTTTGGGATGGCTAATAGCTGTGGGATAGATAAACCTCCAGTGCAAGCATAGTGGGACTGTATGGTCCACCCTCCCAGGTGCCACGCCTATGGCCCTTTATTATCAATACTAATGTAATCATTCATCCAAACATGTCAACATAAATACAACTCTTTATTAAATGCCCTGTTCACTGTAGGCCCACGCAACATACATGGCCCAATCTCATCCGTGTGATGAGACAGGCTGAAGGAAGCATCCATTAATCATCTATCATCCTGTCTTGCCACTCCACTGCTCCAGCTGGGGAGTTGCACCAGTGTTTCAGGAGGTTGTGCTGCTTCTTCCCTTCACGTGAGGCTCTGTTGGGGCCTTGCACATCTTCAGTGTCTATCAGGTTTTGCCCTTGCCTCCATTCCCCAGGCTCCATGTCCCCATTGCCTTGTTGGAGGTCCACGAGCCTGTTCTGCAACACTGGGTAGCGGGTGCGCATGAGATTGTGCAGGATGCAGCAAGCTTCCACAATCCTCCTCACGGTCTGTGGGAGATGCTGCATGGTGGTGAGAAGTACCTGGAACCTGTTGGCCAGGATGCCAAAGGCGTTCTCCACCACCCGCCTTGCCCTGGACAGCTTGTAGTTGAAGATCCTCTCTTCACGGGTTAGAAGTCTGGAGGTGTAGGGCTTCATGAGGTAGGTTGTGAGGGGGAAGGCGTCATCCCCCATGATGAAGTAAGGCACATCTTGCGTGTCATTGGGCAGGGGGTCTGGATCTGGGAAGCCCACGATGAGGTTGCATTCCAGCCCCTTCTTGAGGTCACTGGCGTTGTATACCTGGGCATCTGAAGAGGAGCCGTTGCCTGAAGCATCGATGTACATGAACTTGTAGTCAGCATCGACCATGGCGAAGAGGACAATGCTAAAGAAGCCCTTGTAGTTGAAATAAGTGGACCCCGACTTGGCTGGCGCTTTGCAGGCCATCTGCTTGCCATCTATGGCTCCAACAGTGTGGGGGAAGTTCCACTTCTGATACCACTGCTCTGCAACTTTCTTCCATCCTTCTTCAGTGGAGGGGCACTGGAGGAGCTCCTCCATGTATTCTTCGATGATGGCCTGCACCACTTCTCTGACCACAATGCTGATGGTGTTGTGTGGCACCCTCCAGCCATACTGCATGCTCCTGTAGGTGGTCCCTGAGGCCAGGTGGCGCAGAGTGAGTGCCACCTTGAGCCCAGGTTCCAGGCTGGGCCGGAAGTTGGTGTTTGCCTTGGTCAACCTGGGTGTCAGCCACTGCACAACTTTGTCAAACATGGCTGGAGGCATCCTCATGAAGTTCTGGAATGCACGAGTGTCTTCGTTCCTGAGCTCCACCATCAGCTTGTTGTACAGTCCGTATTCTGCTCTTCTCCCGATTCATCTTTGGACCCAGACACTTCTTGGCCACCTCTTTTTCTTCCCGTAGTAGAGTTCACAGAGCCTGTAGATGGCTTCGCACTGTTGCAGAAGGATGGTGGCTGCCAAAAGGACTGTGTTACGATCCACGGTGGACATGACTGCATGCTGTGGAAGAGTCAGAGTCAGATGAAGGCTTCAGAGGTCTGCACAGCTGGGCTGCTAGTCTGAAAGAGAGATCCAGATGAGTTGCTCCCCGTTTTTATAGGCAGTATAGGTTTTCCCCTATGTGCCCCTTTGCATCCTCTAGGCATCCTCTACCATCCTCTAGACATCCTTAATATCCGAGATAGGTCCCCTCTGCGAATGTTTTTTCCGTTTTAAATGCTTTGTTTCCGTGCTGCATTCGCTAGGCATCCATTCTGCATCCGATCCACGTCCGTTCCACTTCCTCCCTGCGTTCGAGCGGATGCGAGTTGCGCGGATGCGGAACGGATGCCTAGCGGATATAGCGGATGCGTAACGGATGCAGAACGGATGCCTTGTGGATGCAGAACGGATGAATTGAATACATTTTCCACTCAAAACTTTCTGAGCAGATGAAACGTCAATAAATAGATACTGGACGGATAGAGAGGAAGCAAAACGGAGGCAGTGAGTACAGAACGGATATATCGCGTTAACCAACGGATGGCAAGCTTTTTTGTCCATTTTACATCCTCTTTCCATCTGTTGGTGCAGTGTGACAGGGGCTTTAAGTGTTGTTCATTGGCTAAGCATTTTGTTCTGGAGATGAGTGTCTCGGCTACGGAATTGATCTCTGCTGGGTGGTGGTGTGAGAGTGCATGTAGATAGCAGTTTGTATGTGTTTTCTTCTGGTAGATGGTGTGTCCTAGGGAGCAATTGGATTTTTTGTATACTAAGACATCTAGGAAGGGAAGTTGATTGTTGGTTTCTGTTTCCATGGTGAATTGTATTTTGGGGTGTAGGCTGTCGAGGTGTGTGAGGAAGTTGTTCAGTTTTTCTTTCCCGTATGGCCAGATTATGAAGCTGTCATCTACATGTCTGAGCCAAAGTTTGGGTTTGTGAACATATTTTTCTAGAGCTTGTGTTTCAAAGTGTTCAAAATTTCAAAGCAAACCTCTACATGGAACACTTTGAAACACAAGCTCTAGAAAAATATGTTCACAAACCCAAACTCAGGCTCAGATACGTAGATGACATCTTCATAATCTGGCCACATGGGAAAGAAAAACTGAACAACTTCCTCACACACCTCAACAGCCTACACCCCAAAATACAATTTGGGGTACAAAAATACAAAAGCACAGAGCCGAAGAAACAAGCCTGAAGATGATGAATGAGACTTCATCGAAACGTTGCCTAGATACTTCCAATTTTACGTGGGAGAAAATCCGAATAACCAAAGTTCCACATACAAATACCCGCGAAAAAATATATATATTAAGTTTTCGCGGGTACTTACATGTGTGCTGTTCAGCTTCCTTCGGGTGTTATCCCACGTCATTGGAGTTGTGCTTTTAAAGTTGTAGCAATGTTTCAGCAGAATCTCATCTGCCATCATCAGGCTTCTGTACTGAGTTCGTATGTGGGTCAGTCTATCACAGCCGTTAGTTTTAAATTTGGGGCTAGCCTACTGCTGTGCCAGGATGGTTTTTTTCTACATCCTGATTGGTTGGGAGTCTTGGTCTGTGTTTATTGGTCTTGGAGTTTGTTTGATTGGTGTTTCTGGTTTCTTCTGTCTGTTTTGTGGCTTTGATTGGCTGGCAACACTGTGCTCCTGTATTGGAGTCTTTCAATGCAGCTTAGCTTCACGGAAAAGGATGGCTGTTTTCTATTAGGAAGCTTGGTTTTATCTGGGTGTCTGGTTGGGGTGTGTTTGAGCTGGAGGTATCAGAGGAAGTCTGTTTGTGCCCAGGTGTTTGCCTGGCTTGTGGTGTGGAGATCTTTCTATTTGAGAGTGCAGGCTTCCAAATGATTGACAGTCTGGTGGAATCATCTCTTCTATTTATGCTTTCATCATCTCTTTGTTCATGCTCTTTATTCAAGCACAACTACAATGATGTGGGATAATACCCGAAGGAAGCTGAACAGCACTCATGTAAGTACCCGTGAAAGCTTAAAAAAACATATGTATATATATGTATGTATGTATGTATGTATGTATGTATATGTTTTTTTAAGTTTTCATGGGAACTTACATGAATGCAGTTCAGCTTGAATGTAGTGCCTTTAAAGTTGTAGCAACATTTCAGCAGAAACTCATCTGCCATCATCAGGCTTCTGTATTGAGTTCGTATACAGAAGCCTGATGATGGCAGATGAGATTCTGCTGAAATGTTGCTACAACTTTAACAGAACTACAATGACGTGGGATAATACCCGAGGGAAGCTGAACAGCACACATGTAAGTGCTACAACTTTAACAGAACTACAATGACGTGGGATAATACCCGAGGGAAGCTGAACAGCACACATGTAAGTACCCGCGA
>BLBF01000037.1:15389716-15410799 GCA_015471245.1 Laticauda colubrina
TATATATATATATATATATATATATATTCTCGTAGATTTTCACAGGTACAGGTATTTAGGTCTAGGAGTGTTCGAGTCTTGTAAGATTAAGAGTATCTTGGCGATATTTCAGCGAGGTCCCACTCTCCATCCTCAGGCTGGTGCTTTCAGCTTCGTACCAGTGGAAGCAGTGTGTGATCGGAGCTGCCATCTCTCTATAAATACTGGTGGTGGGGGCTGGTGTGCTGGGCTGGTTGGCTGTGTTACTGCCTCTTGATTGGTTGATGGAGTTGATGTTGGTATAATGGGCTGTGTGGTAGCCTTGTGAGTTTTGTTGTGGAGATATTCTGGGTCTTGTGCTGTAATCTCCTGGGTCGTTTGTTTTGTAGTGATCTTTTTTCCATTAGCCTTTTTTAACAGCTTGGGTAATGGGTTGTGTGATGGGCTTCTGAGTTCTTTTCTTGTGGTATCCTGGGTCCTGTGTTGTCATCTCCTGGTTCGTTTGTATTTTGATCTCTTTTCCATTAGCCTCCTGTATAGTAATTGCTTGGGTAATGGGTTGTGTGATGACCTTGTGAGATTTATTGCTGTGGTATCCTTGGTCTTGTACTGTGATATCCTGGGTCATTTGCTGCGTTGCAACTTCTTGAGTTCTTGTGGTGTAATTTCCTGAGTTTTCTGGTGTGATATCCTGAGCGGGTGGCTGTGATGTAGCATTCTGGGTTTTATTTTGCGTTCTCGATCTGTGTTCTTGGCATGTGTCAGCTTGTTTGGTTTTGGGGTCAGGGGATGCGACAGCTGGTGAACAGCCATGGTCTGTTTTCTGGATGGTGATTGTCCTTCGTTTATAGGATGGGCTTGGGCCTGGGTCTGATGAGGGGGATTGGTGGTGGTGTCCCGTGTTGTTTTGGGTCTGGTGTTGGTTTTCGTGGCTGGGGCTCGTTTGTTGGTGAGGGTTAGCTTCCAGATGTCTGGTAGGTAGAAGGTATCATCCCATCTATTCATGTTATGGGGGTGTTTCTCTATCTCAATGGCTTCCCTGATTATTTTCTTGCTGGAATGTTCAGTGTTGGATATTAATTTGGTTCCTTCGAAATTAATTTCATGTCCTGTGGCTTTAAGGTGCTGGAAGAGGGAGGAAGTATTTTCTTCTCTTCTGACTGTGTTTTTGTGTTCTGCGATGTGTGCATTTATTCTCCTTTTGGTTTGTCCAATGTATGTGGCTGGGCAATTGTTGCATGGTATTTCATAAACTCCTTGGTTTTCTAGCTGGATCTTGTCTTTGGGGTTTCTTAGGATGTTGGCTACTTTTTGGTCAGTGCCAAAGGCTAACTTGGTATTGTGTTTGTGGAGAATTTTGCTGATTTTGTCTGTGGTGCCTTTGATGCGGGGAGGAGTACGATTCCATTGTCTTGTTCTGTGTCTTGGTTTTTTTGGGGTATCTCTTTTCGGATTAGATTGGTGATAGTGTTTCTTTTGAATCCGTTGGAAATTAATACGTTAGTGAGGGTGTGTAATTCTGTTATCAGGTGGTCTTTGTCAGCTAGGCATTTGGTTCAGGAGATGAGAGTCTTGGCTATGGAGTTGATCTGTGCAGGGTGGTGATGGGATTGTGCGTTTAAGTAGCGGTTGGTGTGTGTTTTTTTTCCAGTTGATGGTGTGTCCTAGGGAGCCATTGGGTTTTTTGTAAATTAGGACATCCAGGAAGGGAAGTTGGTTGTTGGTTTCTGTTTCCATAGTGAATTGTATTTTGGGGTGTAGGTTGTTAAGATGTGTGAGGAAGTTGTTCAGTTTTTCTTTCCCGTGTGGCCTAATTACGAAAGTGTCATCTACATATCTGAGCCAGAGTTTGGGTTTGTGTTCGGATTTGTCTAGAGCGTTGGTTTCAAAGTGTTCCATGTATTGGTTAGTGAGAGGGATGATCCCATGGGTGCTCCTTCTATCTGTTGGTATCTTTGTCCATTGTGAATGAAGTATGTGTTGGTTAGGCAGTGCTTGGTCAGATCTAGGATGTGTTTGGGGGGGGTTGTATTTGTTTTGGATGACTGTCAAGGCTTCTTTGATGGGTACTTGGGTGAAGAGGGATATGACTTCGAAGCTCACAAGTAGGTCGC
This sequence comes from Laticauda colubrina, assembly GCA_015471245.1. Classification (NCBI taxonomy): domain Eukaryota; kingdom Metazoa; phylum Chordata; class Lepidosauria; order Squamata; family Elapidae; genus Laticauda; species Laticauda colubrina. The sequence continues at coordinate 15,391,810 of BLBF01000037.1, forward strand.
TGGGTTGTAGATTTTGTTTCTTTATTGTTTCTATGAAGTTTTGTACATGTGAGGTGATGGATTCTGTGTAGGGCTGGAGTTGTTTGGCGAGAAATTTGGCAAGATTCTGTAGAGGTGAGCCTATGGAGCTGACTATGGGTCTGAGTGGTATTTATTAAGTTGTTTTATTAAAAAATTGATTTCTCCGATCAGAAAGTAATTTGAAAGCAGAGTTTATAGATAGAACACTCACTCAAATTGAAATTCTAAACATTATGTCCTAGAATTTGCACAAACTGTACTATGGGACTAGTTGTAGATGTAACGAACAAAATAATTAAAATACTATTGTCCTTTGTTAATATTGTTAATACAGGTAGCCTTAACTTACAATCGTTCATTTACCAACTGTTCAAAGTTATGACAGGGTTGAAAAAAGTGTCTTACCACTGGTTCTTGTATTTATAACCACTGCATTGTTCCCAGTCACATGATCAAAATTTGGGTGCATGACAATCAGGATTATTTAAAACAGTTGCAGCATCACAGTGTTACAGATCACCACTTGTGATTTTCCCTAGGTGCTTCTGGTAACAAAGTCAATAGGGGAAGCATGATTCAATTAATGGCTATTTGATTCACTTAATCTCTGCAGTGATTTTCTTAAGCATGGCAAAAAGTTGTAAAATTGGGTGACTCAATCAACTACCATGTTTCTGAGTGATTGAAGTTCCTATCTCCTATCCCAAAGGCATGCTGGAAAATAGGTGTTGGCTTACCTGAATGCAGTTTCTCAGCATGCCTTGGGATAATCCACCCCGACCCTGGCGACCATCTGATCCAGTGTACAGGTGAGAGGCAGGCAAAAATTGATGACTCAGTCTCTGAGAGGAAAGGCAGATTTATCCCATATGTGTGGATTATCCCAAGGCATGCTGAGAAACTGTGTTCAGGTAAAACAACACCTATTTTAGTATATATGTATATACACAAATACAAACACACATGTATGCACCTACATACATTTGCACTTTGCACTGTAGAATGTTTTCTAACAATCAATATTTTTAAGTTACTGAAAATCTATAAAAATGCTATGAAGTATTTTCACCATCTCAACATTTAATTTTCTTTAAACTTTTTAGTCTCTAATAAACTTCAGGAATTCTAGTATAGTCAATGCATTCTATTCTTAGACCAGGGGTTCCCTTGTCCACGGCAGACCAGAAACTTAACCATACAAACAAGCAAGGCAGCACACATGGAAAAACCTCTCCCCACAGAACCAGTCCCTGGTGCCCAAGAGGTTGGATAACAACACATGTAGTTCTGCATTGTTTAGTTACTTTTCATTCTTTGTGATCTGATGGATAATATTTCATAATTGTTTCTTTGCTTCTTGTAAACCTGTATTGTCAATGATATAATTTAACAACCATATCTTCTTTTAGGTTTTTTTTTTTAATTGCTTGATTTTCCAAGTATTGTGGTTTTCTCTAATTATTCTTTTGAATTATATTTTATAATTATGTGTAATTAATTATGTATAATTAAGCTTTAACTTCATTATTAGTGATTAGGCTGGATGAAGTCATAGATATATCTATATTGTAAGAAACAGAATTTGTCTGTAGTTAAAATATTTCATATAATCAATAACATAAAACATTTTTATGCATTTTTTAAAAATTGTTTTTCTTTTTCATAAATCCTGATAGTAACAATAGGATATCAATGCCTCTTAATTTTATGAAGTTAGCCTATGCATCTGGACATTCTTTTTTCATGTATTTTTCCACAGATTGCAAAATTTGAGCACAATCTTTTTAGAAAGTCATACACCCAATTCTTGAGTAGATTAAGCATTCCTTAACACTACCTTTTTAATACAATATAGTTATTTTAAATGGCTATTTTTTCTACTTGCTTACAAACCATATGTAACACTTTAATTACACATTTTATATGGTTTTAATCAGTTTTATTAATATTTCATCAATACCTTTAGCTGTGTTGTTATCAATATTTTAACTTTGCTTTTTATGATATATAGTCCAGTTCAATGATCACACCTTGTTTATTAAATTGATCGGGGAGCAATTCTTTTGTAAATTCACACTCTCTTCTTATGATCTTCATATTCCAATAAATTTCCACCTAATTTTTCTTATCCTTTCTATCTTTGTTTAAGAGATCCCTTAATTACTGTGATTACTGAAATTTACCATTTTTCTATTTAATTTTTATGCTCTCTCTCTTTGCACTGATTATTTAGATATAATTCTTTGTTCCTTCCCATTCTTCTCTTAAATTCAATGTTTTCATGGGCAAATTTTCTTCTACTTCTATTGTCTTTTAGGTATTTTCAAGATATCAGTGGATAATACTCTTTTCTTCTTTTTCTAAAGGTTAACCTGGGCGACCAGAGTATAGCATAACTACATTGTTTTTTTCACCATGATTAATGATTTAGCATGAACATAAATGGTTAATCTTAATTTATAAAGTTTAGAGAACCATCCTAAAACTATGATGAAGATAAGATATCCACAGTTAGTGTTTGAATATAGCACTTAATTACAGTTATTTAAAAAAGAAAGAAAAAGGTTTCCATTTGATTTCTTATGGCCCAGTTTAAGATGAATACAAAACAGGGAAGATAATAAATGCAAATACCATTGAATCAAATTTCAAAATACGAACAACTTCTTATATTCTAAACTATACCCATAAAATAGAAATGGCATGAAAGACAGAAATAGAATCCATACTATTCATAATTCATACAACAGTTATACAAGATATGAATGCATTATCTGCAAGGTATTTTTCTCCAATATAAAATAGCAACTTGACTTAGTAAATAAGGTATTAAAAATATCATCCAGGCAAAAACTATATGAAATACGTGCTTCAAATAGGAAACACGATCTCAAGCTCCTTGCAGAATAAAAAAAATTCAAAATAGGTAATTACCAAATGCCAAAATTTTGGAAGACAAAATGTATTTTCACAACTGAAGTTGTAAGAAAGGTTGACACATAACCGTAAAAATTAAAAAAATGTGTAATTATCCCCACAGAATACATACTTCAACTGCACTTCACTGTATTTTCCTATAGAGATAGTTCTGAAGGCAGTAGAGTAGCCTAGCACTGATAGGAATTCACAAGCAGCAGGCCCATGTTTAAAATGGGGTCGAGTTTTCATGTTTAAAGCTACAAGAATAACACTACTTCAGAGGCCATAGTTCTTCTGCAAAAAGAAATTGGCTTGCATCAGTGTGCAGCAGGTTTCTGAGCAATTAAGTTCATTTTTATTTCATTTCAGGAATCTTTGGACAATCACTCATCCTTAATATTATTTTAAAAGAAAAAAAATCATTTTTCAGAAATACAATGGAAACTGATACAAAGAAATTGAATAAAACTATTAACTGCTTGTTATTACCCACATTATTCTGTAGCTTTTCAGTGTTAATATTTACCAAGCCTTTTTATTTAAAAATGTTTATTTTGTTTTTAATTGATTGTTACTATTTACAATTTGTATTTAAAATAAGTAATTTTTATTTTTGCTAGTATTTAAATGTTAATTCTTGGTCTCATTTTACTTTTATAGTACAATCAAAGAAAAATAAGAACTAATAAATTAAGAAAACCTTTAGATGAAATCCTTTTTCTTTTATGTCTTATTCATAGATGATTATGAATGTGTTATTGATATAAATCAATATATAACCATATAATCATTATATGTAAAACAAAATGGAGTATGTATTGCTTCTAAAAAGTTTAGCATAAAATATTTTAAATTAGAAAAATTGTAAGCTGTCTTTAAAAACATTTGACAGAAAAGAGCTAAATATCAAACCACAAGCAAGCAAGGTGCCAGCAGTAACTGCAATCAGGGAAAAAATTTAAAACTATAAAAGGGGAAATGTTAATTAACAGGATGAAATACTAAAAAGCAAATGTTCCTGTGAATTCTATTTGTAAATCCTAAAACTCTGACCTTTGGACTGGCTAACAAACCGAACTGGAGGCTTCAAACCTCAGATTGAATTTTGGATTTCCTCTTGAAACTACCCAGGCAAAGCCTTTCTTCCTGAGATTGTTTTGATTTTGCCATATGTTTATTTCCTTGTTATCTATTTGGTCTCGAGCTAATTACTGTTCTAATGTAGCAGCTGTGGGTGAGCTGAAACCTGAAACAGAACTGCTGGAGAAAAGACAAAATAAAGGTCTCTCTAAACCAACACTGAATTATACATATGGGTGAGTGGGACAGCACAAGGCTGTTGAAGTACAGAAAGAACAAGACAAAAAAGTATTTGAATTAACCTCAGTGGATATAAAAAGGGAATGGCCTTTTCAGAATGCCAAAGGGCATGTAACTGTTTAATGACTTTATTTATCTAACTAAGATGCAAACAATGATTATTAACAAAGATCCATCTTGGGTGTCACTGGTTCATTTGATAGTGACATAGTACTAGATTGTTACATATGTATAGGGGAGCTTGCGTTCTATAAATAACATAGGGTTACCTTTCTTACAGAACTGAAGAAGCTTCTTAGATGAGAAGTGAAATGTTTTCAAGAAAGAACAAAGAAAGTACAGTTGTCTTTTGGAAAAGCATCTTTGGGATAACTTTATGACCAGTCCTGTGATATCGCCCTTGGACAACTCCCCAGATATCTCCTAAGGTGTCAGCTCAAGGAAGGATGAGCCTATTCCTGGCACTTCAGGAGCGGAGTTGATTGATGGCTCTGAACAGCTGTCTGGAAGGGATCTGGAGGAGACTTCGGTTGGGGAAAGTTTGCAGTGGCAGATGGCCAATGAAGAGAAGAAACTGACTTCTGCACCTCACCTGAGAACACATAGGGCAGAGAAAAGGCAGAAACAAAGAATATCAACCAGATTAAAGAGAAGATCCCAAACGTCTTGATGGGCTGCACTGGAAGCTATCTATTTATCACAGCAGACAGATGAAGGCATTACTGGGAACATATTTGTTTTCTAGCTGTTTCTTTGATCATCATGATTCCTGCTTCACTCTGGATTGACACGTTGGAATTGTGCCTTGGAGACTCTTGCCCTATGAGTTCTCATGTGTGGATTTAAGTTTTGCCTGGTGAGTTATTTTGTTTGAGCAACTTTCAAGTGCTTTGTGGACTATTAGGCCCTTGCTCTGTGGACTAACTTTGATCTGCCTGTGGCTGGACTTGACTGGGACAGTTTTTGAGTTTTGGTGAAGGGAATTGCTGGGGAATATTAATAAACTCACTAAACCACTGTTACATATGTGTGTGGTGAGAGGAGCAGCACTGTTTGTTCCCAGCCCCATTTTCCGCAGGAGAAAAGCCCTGTTTGTTGGGCATCATGGAGAAATTACTAGCCGACAATGGCCAGTTGGCCCAGCAAGTAACTTTCCTTTTCAACCAGTTGGTGCAATTGCAGGCATCCGGATCTTCAAGATCTCACCCACGTGCCTGGTTGCTATCTCACATAAATTTGCTGGGAATTTCTGACCAATTTCCAGGGGTATTTTTGGACACTGTCATCTGTTCATAAGCCTGAGACCAGATGATTTTGAAACTGAGTAGAAGAAGGTGGGATTTATCATCAGTCTATTGACAGGACCAGCAGCTCGGTGAGAGACCCAACTCCTCATGTAGCCCAGATAGTTGTTGGATGACTAAACAGGGTTTTGCCTCAAAATGAAGTCTGTCTGAAAACCCTGTCAAGGTGCAAAGAGCAAACCAGCAGTTGAAGGAATTCAAACTGGGGCATCACCCGGTAACCAAATATATATCTGACTTTCAGCTAATCAGTTAGGATTTGAGATGGAATGAGGAGACCCTAATGGACCAATTCTAGGGGGGGCTGTCCTCTGAGATTCTGGACAAGTTAGCCTGGACAGACTGTCCTAGCACCCTACAAGGTCTAATGGACACGTGCTTGCGCATAGATAGTCAGCAGTAAAGGCTGTGGTGACAAGAGGCAGCCACATGAATATCTGGGAAATTTTGCAAGGAGACACAACACCTCCCTGAGGAACCCATATAAGTGGAGGAAGAAGATGCACCTCACACAGGCAGAAAAAGATCAGAGATGCAAGGAAGGCTTGTGCCTGTTCTGTAGTGGCCCCAGTCACCTAACTGCCAAGTGTCCCACAAGGAAAACTCTAGTGATGGTGGGACATCATCAGCATTAAAAGGCTCACCTGGTCAGGTGATTTCTAGGGAGGGCCAGGTGTTAACACCATGGATTATGCTGACTCAGCATTTGGTGGTGGCTGTGACGTTGACTTTTCCCAGAGATGAGGAAGTTCTGAAGCAAGCCATGGTGGACTCAGGAGTGACAGGAAATTTCATGAATAAACTTTTGTCACAAATTGAAATGTGTTGCAGCATGAGGTAGACTCTCCTATTTTGGTGAAACTATCAACTCCTGGCTACTTCTGTCAGAGTCAGTAGCCATGGCCACTGAGCCTCTTCAGATGCCTATGGGAAGCCACATGGAGTGGTTGGAGTTCTATGTGGTGGCACTCTGCATTTTCTGATCGCTTTGGATTGGAATGCTTCCAGGACCATGACCCACAAATTGTGCGGTTGGATGGGGTCATTCAGCTGGATAATCCTAAATGGCATTCTTATTGGTTTCAAGTGTGTGCCACGGAGAAACCTCCCTCTTTCTGTTTAGATATTCCCCTGGAAATTGCAGATTTCACCAATGTGTTTGAGGAAAGAGGCTGAGTAGCTCCCACATCGACCCTATGATTGTCCCATCAATTGGTTATGAACTCCAAGTTTCCATTGGGTTGAATTTATTCTTTGTCCAAGCCTGAGGTCCTCAAGGACTTCATTGAGAAGAACTTGAAGAAGAGCTTTAAACATCCCCTTTAGAGGCCCTGGCCCTCTTTATAAAAAAAAAATCAGGAGAACTGAGGCTTTGCTGTGAGGCATAGCTCTGTTCTGTTCTAGGTGTCTCCAAAAAACAAAAAGACTTTCTCCAGATCAAAAACCTTTTATTAAATGAATGTGAATTTCTTGCATTCACATTCAGCCAACAATCTGGCAAACAGTCTTTCATGGGTATAATTAGGAGCTCAAACCTTATCTATCTTGGAAAGCTGCCTGGTAAATATTTCCAAACACAATGCTGACAAGGAAGGGCCTAGCACAGAGTCTCTAGGATGCAGAGACAGATCTTCACAATGATGGAACAAATGAACAAAGAGTTTCCTGAAACCCTCCCTCCCTTTTGCTCCTCTTTTAATCCTTATGGGAGGGGGCATTTAATCCTTATGGGAGGGGCCATTCATCCACTTGTGGCCTTACTTCCATGTCGACCCTGAGTCCGTAATTGTTCTTTTTTGGCAGCTCTGTGCATGCACAGGCTAGGAACTGATTCCAGCTGCTCCCCTCACTGCTGTCCGAGCCCGTGTCATGCCCTTGGTAGAGTTGGACTCTGAGGGAGAGGAGGAACAGGGAGTGGAGGTGTGACTCTGGAGGTTGTGGAGGAGGCTGGGGAAGGGCAGAGGCCAGCTGGGTAGTTAAAGGAAGAACCAGGTCCATCCCCTCTTCATCCCTCTTCCCCCTAGGACACGCAGGGAGGAACGGAGAAGGAAACAAATTGGCTTATGAGAGAGGAAGCAGCCATGATCCCCCTCATTAGTTGCAGCTGGGAAGAATAGTATATAAAAGAGATGGTTACAACACAGCATTGCCAAAAGCAAAGCATGTTTTCTTTTGGTCTGAAGTTATCTTGGTTGGTGTCCTTCCAACAGACTGTGCCTTGTTATCTCCTTGAATTTGGCAATCACTTATCCTGGTCTGTTGTGGAAATTTCTTCATTGTAGTTTGTTTGGGTTTTTTATTTCACCTCTATCTGCTCATTAGGTTCAGACTGTATTCCTTTCTTTTGAAGACTATTTTTGAGTAAGTTTTATCTCCAACAAGTTGGAGGCATAAAAGGACATTAATTTACTTTTTGGATTTTGTTATGTTTGTGTTACACTCCGGGTCATCACATTCTGAAGGTAGCTAATGACTGACAGCCTGCCCTGGCCCCATCTCTGCCTCTGATGCAGATCCTTCGTCCAAGTCTTCCTCAACTTCCAGGACTGGCCCAGATTCCCCCCCAATCTCCTCGCTGTCTGACTCTGCTACCAGCTCCGCGAGCTGCCGGTGAGGCTTTTCACAGAATTAGATTTTATTTAGATGACATCCTAGTGTATTTATCATCAGCCAAACAATACTGGTTCCATGTACAAACAGTACTTTAGTGCTTTTAAAAGTACCATCTCTTCACAAAACATTAAAAGTGTCACTTTATACAAATCACTATTGACTTTCAGCCTCAGGACAAGTGATGCTGAAAGAGTAAAGCAATCAGATTGCAATGCATGGGGATAAGGCACAAAGGTGGTAAAATGCCGTTGGTGGAGAGAGGAAAGATAGAACCCATGAATGCATGTGGGAGATTGTGAGTGTGGGCAAGTGGGGCTGGCCATCCCAAAGGAGTACCAGGACCTTGCTGAAACATTTAGTGAGCAGGAATCAAAGATACTCCCTTCTCATTATCCCACTGACTGTGCCATTGAAATACCGCTTGGGAAAAAATTATTCAAACCAAAGATGTACTCAATTACCCCAAGAGAGATGGAGGAGTTCAGAAGATTCATGGATAAACATCAAAGCTAGGAGTTTCATACAATCAGCAAAAATTAGGATCGCAACTCTGTTGCTCTTCAAAGAAAATATGGATTTTTGAGATTATACGTGGATTTTCATGGGATTTATGGGGTCTGTGTGGGAAATGTGCCCCTCTCCTTTATGAAGGACATGCTGGGATACCTGGTCAAGGGAAGGGTGTTCACCAAGCTGGACTTGAGATAAGCATACTACTAACTGAGAATTAAAGAGGGTGACGAGTGGAAAACAGCTTTTAATTGCCCATTGGAGTGTTACCAATTTCGGGTGATGCCTTTCAAATTGCAGGGAGCACCTGGGGTGTTCGTGCAACTTATAAACAAAGTACTGCCTGAGCACTTGTATAAGGCGATGCTGGTTTACCTGAATGAAATACTCATTTATTCTGAGAGGATGGAAGATCATGTGAAGTTATTACAGGAAGTGCTATGGAGACTATTGACAGCCAAACTATCTATGCCAAACTATCCAAATGCGATTTCAAGAAAACCAGTTTGGATTACTTGGGGTACCTCGTGACCAGTGAGGGAGTGGGGATGGACCCTGGAAAGGTAAAAGCCATTCTAGAGTGGGAAGCCATAGAACCAAAAGGCAACTGCAGAGTTTCTTGGCCTGTGCCCACTTCTACTGTCAATTTATCCTCTTATTCATACAGATAGCCCTATCACTGAATTACTAAAAACAGGGGGAGGGGGAGTGAAACCTAAGCTACTTAACTGGAATGCCAAATGGCTTTTGAAAATCTCAATTGACCTTTTGTCGGGGAGCCAAATCTTAACCTGGAGGAAACATTTGTCATATAAGTCAATGCTACTGATCTGGCGGTGGGGGGAGTTCTGCTCCAAATAAAATCAAAGGGGATGCTGCAGCCCTGAACTTACACTTCTCAGAAATTGACAGAAAGACGTTAGGTGGTGTGGGGAAAGGAAGCATATGCCATGCAGTGGGCACTGCTGACTTGGAGACAATTCCTAGAGTGCAATAAGATCCCTTTCGAAGTGTGGATTGATCACATTCTAGGATTGAACCTAGAAGCCCTAAAATCCCAAAGAAAACTATCCTCTAAGAAAGTACAATGGGCTCAGTACTTTCATCTGTTCAATTTTACCGTTTAATACTTGCCGGGAAGGAAGAATTTCCTCGCTGTTGCTCTCTCTAGAGCACTAATACCAAAGTACCCAAGAGGAAATAAACTCGACCATTCCCTCCTGAAAACTGGCACATAGGTGAGGCAGCAGCTTCTGGACATTCCTCAGCCAGCTGATAATGAGCTGACCCAACAGTTAAGGGAGAACACGTGGTAAAGACTACAAAAACAAGCTGATGATGAGAGAGGACCTGGTTTGGAAGGGAGACAAACTGTATGTTCCAGCCAGCCAGAAGGCCCAGATCCTACAAAGAAGCCACAATGGAAAGCCAGCCAACTACTTAGGGTTCGTAAAGACTCTTCACTTAGCTAAGAGGCAGTTCTGGAGGCCCAAGATGAAGAAAGACATAGAAAGCTATGTAACTAGCTGCTCGGTGTGCACGTCCATGAAGTGTTTGCCGGGGAAGGCTCCTGGTTTGCTACACTGATGACCAACTCAGCAGACCATGGGAAGAAATTGCAATGGGTTTTATAGTGGAATTGCCTGAGAGTCAGGGGAATACTGTGTTTTGGACAGTGGTTGACCCGTTTTCAAAGCAAGTGCACTTCATTGCATGTCTGAAGCTTTCCGCAGCCCTAGGTGAAACCAGGCTTAACAGCAGTAACTGTGAGAGGGATCTTGGAGTCTTAATGGACAACTAGCTAAATATGAGCCAACAGTGTACAGCGGCAGCCAAAAAAGCCAATGCAATCCAAAGTAGCTTTAACAGAGGGATACAATCAAGATCAAGTGAAGTACTAATACCGCTCTATAAAACCTTAGTAAGACCACACCTAGAATACTGCAGTTTTGGTCACTATATTATCAAAAAAGATTGTGAGACACTAGAAAAAGTGCAAAGAAGAGCAACCAGGATGATAACTAAAGACTAAAACATGAAGAATGGTTACAGAAACCATTCATGGTTACACGAACCATTACAGGAACTGGGCATGGCTAGTCTAGGGAAGAGAAGGACCAGGGGAGACATGATAGCAGTGTTCCAATATTTAAGGGGCTGCCACAGAGAGAAACGGGTCAAGCTACTTTCTAAAGCACATGTAGGCCAGACAAGGAATAATGAATGGAAACTGAACAAGGAGAGATTTAGCCTGCAAATAAGGAGAAATTTTCTGACAGTGAGAACAATCAACCAATGGAACAGCCTGCCTTCAGAAGTTGTGGGAGCTTGCATCATTTGAGACTTTCAAGAAGGGACGTTGGTATAACTACCTGTGAATGTCCTTTCTCGTTGGACTGCAAGAGAGTCTAGTGTGGGTGTTCCTCATGTCTCCTCATCATGTGACTGAGCCTGCCAAATCATTGACCTTGCCACCATTGCTATGGATACCCCAGCTTTCGGCGAAGGATTCTTGACAGACATTTTTGTGTTCTGAAAAAGATTAAAACATCCTTCTCCCCGCCACCAGACCTCCACAGGGTGGGCCTAGATTCTCTCGCAGTCCAATCCAGTTCACAGGTAATTATACCAACGTCCCTTCTCTGTTAGACTGCTGCGAGAGTCTAGTGTGGGACTTACCAAAGCCGGCATGTCCCCAGGGAGGGTCAGATCTGGTCCTCATCCACCTGCTCCAATACAACTCTCTAGAGCACCTGTCTGCCAAAAGCCGCATCCACTGACACGAAAGAGTCCAGATGATAATGGCGGATAAACAGGGAAGATGACTAGGTGGCTGCCCGGGAAATCTCAATAGATGATTGAGTTGCCCAAGCTGCCATTGTGGCTGCATTGTGTCTCCTGGACACAAGGAAACCCCGAGTCTTGTAAGCCAATGCTATGCAGGATCAAATCCACCTGCCCATAGTTGAAGGGGAAATATTGTTTCCTAATGAAGCCGGTTGAAAGGAAACGAAGAGAGACTCTGTCTTTCGGAATGAAGAAGTTATTTTAACATAAATCTTCAATGCCCTGCGAACATTCAGAGCATGCCATTTCTTCTCCAGTTCATGGGTCAGATTAGGGCAAAAATCTGTCAGGACCAGTTCCTATGCTCTGTGTTAACTTTTGGAACAAAAGTAGGATCTAGCCTCGGAACCACCCAGTTATGATGAAAGATGCAAAGATCTGCCCTAACAGAAAGAGCTGCCAGTTCTGAAACCCTTCTAGCCGATATGATGGCCACCAAGAAGGCTACTTTAATAGTCATGAAACTCAAGCCAATAGTTCTTAGTGGCTCAAAGGGGGTTCCTGTAAGAGCTCACAGGACTTTGGAAAGGTCCCAGGTAGGGTATCTGTGGACAACAGGATGACGTAGATTCGATACTCCCTTGAGAAATCTGTGGACTAAGGGATAATGAGCAATAGATTCCGATGACCCCACATACAAGACTGAAGACAAAGCTGCTATCTGTCTGCAAAGTGTATTAGGCAACAACCATTTGTCTAACCCATCCTGCAGAAATTCAAGAATGTCCCCAATAGAAGCCTCCATGGGTGAATGACCAGTCTTATTGCACCAAGTGCAGAAGGACCTCCAAGTTGCATCATAAATATGGTAGAAGTCTTTCTAGATGCCTGAATAGCATCAATGACACTGGCAGAGAAACTGTCCTTACTTAACGATCCCTGCTCAATCTCCATATGGCTAACTGAAGCCATTGGAGCTCTGGCGCAGCAGAGTTCCCTGGCTGAGATAAATTTTAGATGGAGGGATCCTCCATGGGGGAATCACTAATAGGCTTACCAGATCTGCAAATGAGAGGTGTCTGGGCCAATGAGGAGCCAGGAGAAAAATTTCCGTCCTCTCTGCTAACAATTTTCTGATGACAAGTGGAATGAGGGTTAATGGAGGAAATGCATACATTAGACCTACTGGCCATTGGGACCAAAGAGCATTGGTCCCTTCCGCTTCCGGTGCATAGAACTTGGTAAAATACCTGGAGAGTTGAGCATTGGCTGGGGATGCAAAAAGGTCCACGATTGGAATCCCAAAAATCCCACTCATCTCTCTGAACAAATCCGGATGGAGACGCCATTCAGAGTGGTCTATCTTGGCTCTGCTCAGCCAATCTGCCTGTACATTGTCGACCCCCAAAATGTGTTCCGCCTTCAGAGATAGAAGGTGCCTCTCTGCCCAAAGGCCTAGCTTCTCTGCTTCCTGCATAAGGCCCTGGACCTGGTTCCCCCTTGACAGTTGATGTGTGCCTTGGCTGCCACATTGTCTGTTATAATAAGTACATGGTTCCCCACTACACTGCCCCATAACTGTTTGAGGGCCAGGTGGATAGCCCTGAGCTCCAGCCAATTGATGGGATGTGTGCTCTCCAGCTGAGACCACTGCCCCTGAGCCATCTCCAACTGAAGATGAGATCCCCAGCCATATAGGCTTGCATCTGTGGTGATAACCACTCAACTAGTCTCCTTGAAGAGCTGGCCTACTATGATGCTTGGGGAAAGCCACCACCGGAATGACCTGAGAACTGCTAGGGGAACTGACACCCTGATGGCTGAATGGCTCTTACCTGCCCATTGGTAGGAACCACTGTAGTGAACATGCATGAAGTCTTGCCCATGGGATGACAGAAATGCATGAGATCATCTCGCCCAAAAGCTGAGATAAAAGACAAAGGTACAGTCTGACACTGTCTCATCTGTCTGGCCAAAAACTGCAAGCTCTGCTGACGATCTGGAGATAAGAAAACCTCGCAGGCCACCCTGTCTATCACTGCTCCTAAGTGTAGAAGACAGCTGGTGACTCCAGATGACTCTTCTTGATGTTTTTTGAGAACCCATGTGACTGCAGCACATGCAATGTAATTCAGAGATCTCTCCTGGCAGTGAGTTCTGAGGACGATTGAATTAAAATATAATTCAAGCAACATTGAACTCTCATTGGCAGGGCTCGCAATGAGGCCACCAGTGCCACCAGTATCTTGGTGAAAATCCTAGGGGCTGAAGAAAGGCCAAAAGGTAAGGCCCTATATTGATAGTGTTGACCATTGTAACAAAAACTGAGAAATTTACGATGACCAATCCAAATTGGCACATGGAGGTAAGCTTCTGTCAAGTCAATGGAAGTGAGGAAGTTGTCCTCCTGAACGCTCTCCAATATAGTTTGGAGTGACTGCATTTTGAAACGCTGGTAAAGAAAGTAACTATTCAGACATTTGAGGTCTAAGATAGCCCTCTAGCCCCAAGGCCTTGTGGATGACAAACAACCAGGAATAAAATCCCTGCCCCTGCTGATCCACTGAACCACATGGATGGCATGAATATCAACTAAGTGCTGAATGGCAGATTCCATGAGGACCCTTCTAGCCTTATCCCTGTAGATGGGACAGGTTACAAAAAACCTCAGAGTAGAAGAAATTCTAGGCAAAGTCCGAACCTCAGTCTGCAGAACCTAGGCATCAAATGTGGTCTCCCACCGAGCGGCAAATGGAGATAAATAACTGCCAATGGGGGAGTCATAAATTCAGTTACTTGGAATGCCAGGCTGAACGACTTCTTCCTCCTCAAAAGGGCCGGTTGCCCTGTGAGGGAGGAAATTGTCCACCTGACCATTCCTCGTGCTGGTCTGGCCAAGCTGGGAAGGGCCTCTGTGAGCGGGAAAATCTGGAACTCAAATCTGTCTGAAGGATGACGGCTGGTAGTATGGTGCTGGTCTCATTTCCAACCTTTTAGGTGTCGAAGGCAGGATCTTTCATTTGTCCCGGGTCTTGACTAAATAGGGTTCCAAAGCTCTCCCAAACAGCTTGTTCCCTGCTAAAGGGGCTGAAGCCACCTTTCACTTCCTGTGGGCATCTGTCTGCCAGTTGCTGAGCCATAAAAGCTTCCGCACAGTGACAGAGGTAGCCATGGCCTTGGAGGCAAACTTAGCCAAATCAAGAGTAGCATCAGCTCTAAACTCCATGGCAGTTATAATTTTGCACAGATCTTGATCCATCCTGATGTCAGACGCTGGTACTCACTCCTGCAATTGTTTTAACCAGTGGAGCAAAGCCCATGTGAAAAAGGATGCCGCTGTAGAGGCACAGACCATCCAGGCCAAAGCCTGGTGGGACCTTTGCAGGATATTATCTGAGTGTTTGTCCTCCCCTTTTAAACGCATCCTTTGGTTCTGTGGTGGTCTTGAGGAAGATGTGGAACTAACCACTGGTGGATCCACTGAGGGAACTTGCAAAGCCTTGGCCAAATCTGGACCCACATTATAGATTTATTTCTCTGAGGAGGATGGGTTAAGGCCCATGCCTGGAGAAGCACATTGTTTTAATACTTCCAGGAACATTGACAGAGGTATGGTAATACCTCTGTCTGGACAGTGGGCTGGGAGAAAAATGAGTCCCCCTGAGGCTGTCCTTGAGAGTTTGGCTGTACTGAGAACCCATCTGGGGCCAACTGGGCTGTATTCTTGGCCTTGTGTAACAAGGATTTGAATAAGAAATGGTCAAACAAACCTGAGAATACAGGTATATCAATTGACACCTCTTCATCGTCTGAGAATCTAGGGGCTCTCAATTCCCCTTCCTCTACCTCTGGGTCAGGGGAGTGGCTGCGTTCTGAACCCTAGACTCAGCCTCCTGATATCCCCCACCATTCTCTATGGGTTAGGGTAGGGGTCTGTCTGGCCATGCTGGAATGTACAGGTCACTGGTGGAAGGAGCCTCAGGGGGAATCTGGGTTGATCTCTCCACAACCCAGGGGCATTCCCAGACGAACCTCGCCGCTGGTGGATCCCATCTGCAATACCTTGTGTGATGGCTGAAGACACCACCTCTCTCATAGAGTCTGACATGTCAGACTCTGAAGGTCTGTGCAAAGTCCTGCAGCAGAGGGAGTAAACGTGGACTGAGCCCTAGGTAAGATCCAGCTAAGCTGTTGACTGAAAAGCTGGATAAAGGCGGCATAAACTGAGGAATGGCAGGAGTAGGCCAAACCATAGGACTATCGCTGGGGCCTTTTCTGCTTAAAACTTGAGGAAGGGCAGGATTGAGTTCAACAGTTCCCTCTGGTGACCAAGACTGCAGGATTTGAACATTAACTGTTTCCAAATCTGCCCTAGCAAGTTGGATGAGGTGAGAGTTGACCCCACCCCTCCTTTTGCTCCAGGCTGTTGTTTCAGGGCCTGTCTTCTCTTCTCCACATGTTCCTCAGCCTTGGATTTTTTATTTGTGGCCACAGCTTTGGCTTTAATTCTAGCTGCAGCCCCTTATGCCAAGGAATACTTTTTGGATTTTCTGCTGTGCCTTGAAGAGGCTTCTGCCATAGCAGAAGATAAGGCCTTTCTGCCTATTTCCCCTTCCATTCCTTCAATTGAGAATTACTGTTTAAGCAGTCACTGATCCCAGGCCACAGACTAGAAAGCCTTGAGGCCTTTCAAGCAGAGGTAGATCTCCCACCCTGCAGTCAGCTGTGCAGCGGGAGCCTGGTGCAGCAAAAAGAGGGAAATTATCCAATTAAGGCAAAGTAATCCCTATTGCTGCTCCGCTTGCTCCCGCAACGACTTACAGTTAAAGAGTTAATCCGCAGGAACCCTCAGCACCAGGAAACAATCTCTGGCCCTGGAAGCAGCCTGTATGGGGGAGGTCTCTTCCAGCCCCTGTGCGGCGTCTTCACAGCAGATCCAAGTCCCCAGGAGCACTGTAATCTTTGTGCCGATCAGCTGTTCATTCCAAACTGATTGTGCTTCTATTTGCTTTAATTTTGAATTTCTGTTGAATTTTTAAGCTTTCTCTCTGAGAGATAGAACACGACTGTCTCTGTGAGCAGACTGAGCCGAAAGCTGGGGTACCCATAGCAACGGTGGTAAGGTCAATGATTTGACAGGCTCAATCACGTGATGAGGAGGACATAATGAACACCCACACTAGACTCTCACAGCAGTCTAACAGAGAAGAGATTGGACTACCATTTATCAGAAATGGTGTAGTGTCTCCTGCTTGGGCGGGGGTGGTGGATTAGATGACCTACAAGGTCCTTTCCAACTCTGTTAATCTGTTTAATTTAAACTATCAGCAGACCAACTGGGTGGAGCTCCCACCTTTCATAGAAATGGTTTATAATAACTCAGTATGTTAAGTAGTCCTAGGTTCACAGCCTTTAAGGTAACCACAGGAGTCAGAATTTCAAAGGGAACCTCCTCCCTAAGTAATGTTAGCTGAGTGGATGGACACTCTAAAAGCTTCCTGGGGAAATGTGCAGAATCCTGAGAAAAGTCAGGGAGTAACGCACACACACAAGAGGGAGATTGGAAGAGAGCCTTACAGAAGGAGTTCAGGATTGAGGAGAAAGTATACATGTCTACTAAATACTTGAAGCTGAACCACCTTGTAAGAAATTGGGTCCCAAGTACGTAGGTCTGTTCCCAATTGTTCAAAACAAAAATCCAGTGTCAGGCTACAGAACTTTTTCCCATTTAATTAACAGGAATGAACTTCTGAAAACCAAACGTATCAAAAGGAATCCTTTATTGAGATGAGACAATTCATGTAGGAGTTCAAAGCAGTGTCTGAGGTCTCTCAGGCATACAGGGATAGATAAGGGAGTTTAAAACCACTCCCATTATCCTCATGTATATTTACTAAAACAAAGAGCCAACAAGTTAATTCCTCCCACCACCTTTTTAGAATGAACTTTTCCAGAGATTCCCAGGACACATCTCACTGGAATTTTTATGATCTTCTCATCTCCTGGCTGTGCCTCTCAGAGATGATAGGTTCTGGACATCTGGGTTTTCTCTCTCCATTGTATCATGTGTGGATTATACAAATTCGATATAAGATTAAATACATTCAGGTTACATCAAGAAAGGATTTATTTATCAGTCTCCCCCCCCTTTTTTTTTTTCTTCTTCCACTGAAGAAAAAATACACAGATCTGACATCCTGCCCTCTTTAAAAAACAGATAGGTTTACCTGGAAAAAACAAAAATCTTGCATTACATTTGCAAATCAGGATGGTTTATCAGGGTAAGTTAGCTGGAACTTTCGTAGTAATGTGGGTGCTTTTACGTGTTTGGCTACCCACTCATTTTCTGAGGAAGGATGGTGTTTCCAATCTATTAAATATCATGTGGATTAATTTCAAAATGTTGTTCCCCATGTACCATGATGGAAGTTGGAGGTGTGGGAAGGGGAGGATCTGAAGTTTGAAGTGATCTCCATTTGAGCAAGCTACAGTGAAATACTGGATGAATCTGCCTAAGTGTTTTTGGAATTCGAAGCTCTATCATCACGGGGTTAATAATTCTGGAGAAAGGGAATGGACCAGTGAATTTTGGCCCTAGTTTCTTACAGGGTTGTAATGATTTTAAGAATTTTGTGGACAAATATATACGGTCCCCAATCTTGAAAGGTTTAGGTTTGCAACATTTTTTGTCTGCTTGAGTTTTGAAAACTGCTCTAGCTTCCTGTAAAGATAATCTTACCACTGGCCACATGGCTTGTAAGTTATCCATCCACTCCTTAACGGAGGGGATTTCAGGTTCTTTGGTGGGTAGTTCCAGATGGGGTTGAATTCTTGGCCTGTGGCTACTTGGAATGGGGTGAACCCCATGGTACTATGGACTGAGTTATTGTATGCAAAAGGAAAAAGGTCAATCCAATTGTCCTGTTGGTAATTAATAAAGCATCCTAAATATTGCTCTAATACGCTGTTAACTCTGTTGATCCATCTGTCTGGGGGTGACTTGATGACGACAACCCCTGGGTGGAGCCTAATAGGTTTAAAAATGCCTGCCAAAATTTGGATGTCAACTGAACACCCCTATCTGAAATAATCTGTTGGAGAGCTCCATGAAGGCAATAAATGTGTTTTAGGAACATCTTTGCCAATGCCTTGGCAGTTGGGATCTTTTGGCATGGAATAAAATGAACCTGTTTGGAAAAAAGATCAATTACAACCCAAATGACAGTATTTCCAGCACTCTCAGGAAGCTCCACTATAAAGTCCATAAAGATCTCTTTCCAGGGTGCAGAAGGGTCTGCTACTGTCTGTAAAAGTCCAGGATATTTTCCTTGTCTTCTCTTTGCAGCCGCACAGGTGGGGCAGCTCGCAACATAGTTTTCAATGTCCTTTTTCAGGGATGGCCACTAAAATTGTCTTTTGACAATTTTTACAAACCCAAACTGTCCCGCTATTTTGGAATCGTGGCAGTGTTTCATGATGTCTATTCGCTGACTTGCAGGGACATAAGGTTTGTTTT
>BLBF01000037.1:15411199-15487953 GCA_015471245.1 Laticauda colubrina
GTTTTCTACCCTGGCCAGTCCGTCTTTGATTAAACAAGTGTTTTTGTTAGCCTGGAGCCAGTCATCCTTAAGTAGTGCCTCCTTAAATATTGATGTTGTTGTGTCTTCAGTCAGTGATTATTTTCTTTTCTCTTGTGCCCAGGTGACTACTTTAGTTGCTAGTTGGGTCAGTTGGATCATTGGTTTTATAACCTCAATCTTTTTGCTGTTGTATTGGAGTTTTCTGGACAGTGCATATGCTAAGAAATTCTTTCTTCCAGGAAAATATTTGAGAGTGAAATTAAACCGTTCAAAATATTGAGCCCACCTTGCTTGTTTTTTGGAGAGTTTCCGTGGATTTCTCAGTGCTTCCAGATTTTTGTGACTAGTCCATACTTCAAAGGGGATTTAGTTTCCTTCCAAGAAATGTCTCCACATGAGCATTGCCCACCGCACAACAGATGCATCTTTCTCTCATATCTTTGCTCGGTTTCCATCAGCTTTTTGGATGTATAAGTGCATGGTTGTAATTGTCCATTTCCATTCTTTTGGAGGTCTGCTCCAACTGCAACATCACTAGTGTCTGCTTGGATGACAAAAGGTTGTTCGGGATCAGTGTGCAGTGGGTCCCAGTCCATAACAGCATTTACTTTCTTTGGGTCCATCTCTATTCCCTCGTGGGATATTCTATACTCCAAGTAGTCATTTTTTTCTTGGTGGAATTCACATTTAGAGAGTTTTGCATAGAGTTTAGCATCTAGGAGTTTTGTGAGGACTGCACAGAGTAACTTGATGTGTTCTTCCATCGTTTCCGTGTAGATTAACATATCATCAAGATACACTAGAACCCCTTTATATAAAAATCCATGAAGGGTTTCATTGATCAACTGCATAAACATGGCAGGCGCTCCTTGCAGTCTAAAAGGGAGCACTTTAATTTGGTGGCATCCCAATGGTGTGTTAAAAGCTGTCTTCCATTCATCCCCTTCCTTTATTCTTATGCAGTAATATGCCTCTCATAGGTCTAACTTTGAAAAAAAAAATTCCTTTCGAGAGGTGGGCTAACATGTCCTTCATGAGGGGAAATGGATACATATTCTCTGTGCAAGTCACATTTAATTTTTTGTAATTAACACACAAGCATATGGAGCATCTTTCTTTTTGCGGAATAACACTGGGGCAGCTATTTTTGGTTGGGCGAGTTCAATGAAACCCCTTTTAATTTTTTTGTCGATAAATGCTCTGAGTTCTTTTAGTTCTCTGGGAGACAAGCAGTCCATTTGTGGTTTTGGGAGTTTAGCCCCTGGTAGGATTTCGATAGCACAGTCTGTGGCGCGATGGGATGGGAGTTCATCATAAGCTTCCTTGCTAAATGCTTGGGCCAGATCCTGGTACTCATTGGGGATGTTAATGGGTTCAGCTAGCAGACTGGTCATGGCTGACTCTCTGTTCTCTGTTCCTTTCTTTATCCTTTTCTCTGAGCTATTTGCAAATACTACATCTCTCTGGAATTGTATGTTTCCTCTCCTCCAATTTATTTTTGGATTCCATTTCCCCAGCCATGTAAGACCTAGGACTAGCGGCTCTTCCATTCCTGGGGCTACAATGAATGTGCACATCTCACTATGGTTCACTAATCTTATTTTCAATGGTTCTGTGGTAAACCTAGCTGGCTCCGCGCCCCCCGCTATAGTTTCATCTAATTGGCAGAAAGCGATGGGATTTTCCATTTCTTTCAGTTGGAACCCCAATTTCTCTGCAAGGGGGGGATTGATTAGGCATTGGGTGCATCTTGAATCCAGCAATGCTGCAACTTCCTCCCCCTTCCTTCGGCTGGGGATAAACAGAGGTAGAGTGATTGGTTCAATTGGGTTGCTTACCAGCGGGTTGTCTTCCGGATTGATTTCGGACTGGCTCAGGTCCCCTCGGAACATTGGGGGTTCTTCCTCTGGGTTGGGGGGGATCGGAATTCCACAGCTACTCAGCCTCTCAGGCCAGTCTCCTTTCCTCGAGGGCTGGATGTTCCAGGTTTCCCCCTTTATGGGAAGTCTGGCTTTCTGGCAAGGGTTTTTGAACAGCATTCTGCTGGACGGTGTCCCTCCTTTCCACACTTAAAGCAACCAGACATTCTTGGAGCCATGGTGGTTTGGGGTTTGAAAATTTCCTGTTTCCCCAGGGGTGGGGATCTTTTCCAAAACTTGCCACTGAGGGACCGGTTACGAGTCAGGTCTATCTTCGCCTCCTCTGCCATCATGTACCATTCATGCAGGAGGTTTGGAGCCCCACGGACCAGGCAGGTAGCATATAGGCTGTCATTTAGTCCATCTTTGAAGACTAGGATATCCTCTGGCCAGTCGACTCGGCCAGCCAGGTCACGAAATTCCTCAGTGTATTCAGCTACCAGGTGACAGCCTTGCTTTTCGAATCTGATGTGGTCTCGGGCTTTTCTATTGGTGAGAGGGTCTTCAAAGCGGTGGCGTAGGGCCGTCATGAAGCAGTCAAGGTTCCTTAATTCTGGGGCATTGATGTTGTGGAGTATCACCATCCATCTGGTTGCTGCCCCTTCAAGGGCCAGGGTGACGACTCATACTCAGGATCCCTGGGTTTGGAAATTCTGCCCATATTCTTATATGTAGGTGAGGACTTGTGCCAGTTTTATATGCAAATTTTACTCCCAGCGGTGGGACCTTCCTCTGCAGTTGTATGTCTCTGGTTTGGCCAGGGTTAATCCCTTGTTCTGGGGCATTTAGGGGTTAGGTACCTGGTATGGCTGATGGTTCTTCAGCTTGTCCTGCTGCCCAATCATTCTTGGCTGAATCCGGGGTGGCAGCTCAGGTTCTCTCATTTTCTGGTTCCCTCGCTCTCCTGCGTTGGCATCCTGGTCCATCCCTCACCTTAAGGTTTTCCAGGGCTTCCCTCACAAGCCGATTTATGTACCATCTCAGTCGGTCATCATCCGGTGTCTCCTCGCCCCATCCTTCTTGATTCGATAGAGCCTCCAGCTACAATTTCCATCTGGGTTTACAATTGCCTTGGGTGAGGGTTACTCCCCTGGTTCTTCTATCCCAGCTGTCTCTTTCCAACGCCTATAGACCACCGGGGCTTTTTAGAGGTTTCGTAGGCAGCTTCGCTATCTTCAATGGGGTGCACCAAGTCAGTATCTGGCTTGGTAACTGTTGATGTTTCTCCCCAGCATTCGGCTTCCCCTTGGTCCTTACTGTACTCAGATATTTTCCTTTCTTTCAGAGTTCCCTCGGTAGAGTGAAGTTTTGGTTTTTTTTTTAAATTCCTCTCCAGGCTGTTAATTATTTGGAAAGGACGCAAGAGGAGATCTAGATGGACTTTAAAGAATATGATACTGAAAGAAAAAGACTTTAAACAAAAAATAGATAAAGAACTTGTTTTCTTCTTCAAAGAAAATAGAAAAGAGGACACATGTTTACAGAATATCTGGGACACGAAGGCCTACACAAGAGGCTTGATAATAGATTATACTTGGACAAGAAACAGAAAAAGACATTTAAGACATTAGAGGGTGACTATAAAAGACTGGGAAAAGATTTACAGATGTTCCCACAAAAAAAAGACATTAAAAATAAAGTGGATATAATTAAACATAAAATGGGACTAATGAAAAAAGAGGAATTAGCACAAAAGATTAAAAATGAAAAAGAATTACTTTGAAGATGCAAATAAACCAGGCAGATGGCTAGCTTATAAATTGAGAAAGAGAAACAAGAAGAATTAGTCAATTGAAAAATAAAGAAGGACATGTTTGCTATGGAAATGAGGAAAAGAAAAAAATCATTCAAGACTACTACGGAAAATTGTACTTTCAAGAGAATATTCAAGAAGAAAAAGTTGAACAATATCTTCAGAAAGCAAACCTACCTCAGATACCCCAAAACATTGAAACAATGTTAGAAGGAAGTATAACAATGATGGAATTAACAGAAGCCGTAAAAAACAGTATGCTGGGAAAGCACCAGGTCCCAATGGTTTGCCAGCGGAATTTTACAAGACTTTTCAGGAAATATTGAATTTTCATCTTTTAGAAATTATCAATAAAGTTATGTTAAAGAAAAGAATACCAAAAACATGGTCAGAAGCATACATTACACTTATACCGAAGGAAGGTACAGACCTATAGCAAATTAAAAAATTGTAGACCTATCTTTATTGAACTCAGACTATAAAATCTTTGCTTCAATTTTGGCAGAAAAACTAAAAAGATACTTAAACAATTTTATTCTTACTGATCAAAATGGATTTCTGCCAAAGAGACAAATCAAAGACAATGTGAGAATCATTTTGGATACTCTGGAGTATTATGAAGCACACCCTGAGAAGCAAATGGCCTTAATGTTTCTAGATGCTCAAAAAGCCTTTGACAATGTGAGTTGGCAATTTATTTTACTGCAATTGATACAAATGGGCTTTGGTAAGAAATTTATCCAAGCCACTGAAACAATATACCATGAACAAACTGTCACCTCTGCTATTTGTGTTAACATTGGAAGTGTTGAATAGGAATATCAGAGAAGAAAAAGAAATAAAAGGAATGAAAATTAAAAAGGAGGAGTATAAATTGCAAGCTTTTGCAGATGACCTGCTAGTTATATTAGAAGACCCAATGGAAACAGCACCCAAATTAATAGAAAAAATAGAATATTGAAAAGTAGCAGGTTTGAGAATAAATGAAGACAAAACAAAGATATTAACAAAGAATATGTTAACAAAACAAAAGAAAGAGTTGGAAGAAAATTTTAAAATTTAAATTTAAAAATTTAGTCATGGATGATTAATAACTGATAAATATATAAGCATATATTAGTTTAACAATGTGAAAATTGACATAAATTATGAGTAAATGACTACAAAAGGATAGCACAAAAGATATGTAACCAACTGACACACTGTATGTATATAAAATGGAAGATGGTTTTATGTTTTTATATTTTGTATGTGTATGTTTTTTAATATATATATATATTTTAAAAAGAATAAGCTTTAAAAAAATTACATAAAACTTACAATGTAGCCCAGATAGGAAGCTCATTCTTCTTGCCAACAGCATGCAGGAAAACATCACATCTCAACATTCATCTATTTTAATCACATCCAAAGTAAGTCTAAAGGGATTTTATTCCAAACTATCTATTGGCATTCTAAATAGGAATTGGAAAACCCAGGAAAATTCTGGGAATTCCAACCAACCAACCCCAACCTACTGTGGTTCCTCTACCTATGGGTAATCTATTCTTTTTTATATTTTTGCCTGTCAATTAATGTAATGATTTATTTTTCTGTTAATTTAGGAATAGGCAAATAGAAGCATTTATGTAACTCAGAATCATTAGATGCAGCCAGCATTTCCAAATAAGAGAAGGAAATTTCCTGGGAGAATCCATTTTTTTATAATATATATCTTTCTAGAAGGCAGAAATGTATGACCAATTCTGACAAATTCTAGCATAATTATAAATTTGAGCCTCTTCATCCCAGATCAATGTAGTGATGTAAACATATAAGGTATGAAGTATGTCTCATTTAATTCAACAAAGAATTTCACTGAAAAGAGTAGCCTGCTTCCTACCAAACTGTATAGCAACCCTGCACACAAAATTTGGCCTGCCAATAACTTTGTGCAGTGAACCAACATTTTTTTAAAAAGTAATAAATTCAGAGTTGCAGATTGCCAGCTCCACAACTTCTGCTACTCCACTAGCTGCAAAGTAGCTGATCAGCACTTCTGACATTTGTTTGTAGCACACATGGATTTTTAATTTATTAATGTGACTCTTTTCCCTCAACAAATTGCGCAGTCTTACTATAAGTTATGTGACCAAAGCCATGATGAGCAGTAGTTGTACTTATAGTCCATCTGATCACAATCATGGTGTATGAAATATTCTAACTTAGAATCAACTTGGGATAAGGTAGATGCTACTTAATTTTTTTGTCTCAGTAATTTATTTCTTGTAGTACTTGTTCTTGCCATTGAGACGAAACTCACAATGTCTGATTCAACAATGTCTTCTTTATACAAAGAAGTATTCTTGCTTCTGATATTCAAGATCAAATTGGAATGACTTTTATGGTTAATATTGCAAATATTTCTATGAGGATGACAAAGGAAGAGGATCTTATTTTTCAACATCTCTTACATAAGGCAGATGATGGGAAAATACTGTAATTTTTGAAAAATTGTTATAGTCTTTAGTTAAGTTACATTAAAATCAATTAATGAAACTGTGAGGTATAGTTCTTAAGAATGTTCTTTAGGACAATGATTGGGAAATTTTTCTTCAACATACCAACAAGATTAAAACCCAGCTTTTAACTTGTTTTGGCATTGATTTTATATTTCTCATTAAACTCCATCTTCACTCATTTTTGAGTGAAGCTTTTAATATACAATTCCTTTCTCTGACCGAGTTATGTTCTCTACTGTATCCTAAGCAATCCGGTAAAAGGTTTTTCACCTTTTCAAAGTACTTTTTTCAATATGATTTATAATTAACACAGTATAACACATTAACTTCTTGACTGCTATGAAATGGAAATGATCTTAAAGAAACCTAAAATATCAGCATTTCTTGGAGCTCAACAAATGCACAAAATCTTTTCATATTCTTTAATAACTTTGTTGTATCCATCCATACATGTATACATATACATATACTGTATTTATAAACATACAACACACACACACACACATGTGTACATACATATATATATGGAGAGTGGGGGAGAGAGAGAGAGAGACTCTGTGATACAGTGGTTAGAGTGCACTACTGCACGCTACTTCTGCAGCCAGCTGCCTACAATCTGACAGTTCAAATCCCACCAGGCTCAAGGTTGATTCAGCCTTCTATCCTTCCGAGGTGGGTAAAATGAGGACCCAAAATGTTGGGGGCAATATGCTGACTCTGTAAACTGCTTAGAAAGGGCTGTAAAGCACTATAAAGTGGTATATAAGTCTAAGTGCTATTGCTATACATGCATATTTACAAACATATATTTCTGTCTATCCATCTATATCTTTCATGTATAACATTGCACATTTGTACTTCATGATTTTACTACAATCTGTGCAACACTTCATTTGTTTTGTTTACAGTTTTATTGTCCTGAGTCTTTATTTCAGTTTGTTGAACAACCATCAATTCTAAAACCAAGAAGATCTACTGTAAAACATATTAAACTGGCAATTTTACATATTCTTATGGACTTCTTACATATGTCTATATTGAAAAGAAATATTTTCTATTCCCAAAACTCAGAAATATTTCAGGGATATATGCCAGTAGAAATGGTAGCAATGTTGGGGGAAGGGAGTCGAAAGAAACTAAATTCTACAGCTGAAAGTCAACTCGCACAATGACTATTTTTTTTTCATAAAAGTTTTATTTAAGTTTTCACAAAACATACAAATACAAATAAAATATCTTTTTTTGAGAACAGCATGACCCCGGATTATCACTTCTCCATACAGACATAAACTCAATACATATTTATCTTATACATTCTAATCCATATCTTATAACTATTTTCACAATTTTTTTCAATACCTTTTCCCTTTCTTTACTTCTATAGCCTTATTTTAAATTATCTCATTCCTTTCTTAATTCAATTACATATCTTTTTCTAATTTTTAAAATCCTTCTAATCAATGTTTTTATACTTTTGTCTGTCCTGTTTACAATTTCATATTATCTTTTCTCATAAAACAAATTTTCCCCTGTAATTACTAGACCGGAATATAACACCTTTGTATCTTTTTACAAATCTTATTTAAAAATTTAAGTTACATCTTGACAGTTATAACATTCTTTTTCCAACCTCTATTTTATAACACATATCTATTTTCAATTGAATTCTGTTTGGTACATTCCCTTAAAATACACACTAAATTCTTAAAAGAAAAAAGTATATGTGTATATATTTCTGTGTATATATGTATAACAATAGTAAATGGAATAGTTATTCTATTCAAGTACAGCTCTACCATTAATATTAATAACAATCTTTTACATTTCTATTTCTTTTAGCAAACATTACCTAGTTTTTATCAGTTGTCTTAAACTTTAATCATCTACATTTACTTATTACTGTCTTTAAATAAAAAAACCAAACAATAGCTGTTAACAATAGTCAATAAAGTTATTATTCTTATTCAAGTTCATCTTGTCAATTGATAAAAATCTTCCATGTTTCTTCTCAGTTTCTTTTAAACATTCTTTTTAAATCATTGAGAGCCTTATTCTCTTTCAAATATTCCACTACACATCAATAGAAATTATTTCTATCACTTTAATAATCTAACATATTTTCTAACCTTTTTCTATTTCTAACATAACAATGCCATCCCATGCACCCTTGCAGAATCCTCTCAAGTTAAATTTTAACCATTGTCTCTGTGTCTTTTAAATAGGTTTATACCTTTAATTCTTGTGTTTTTCATGTACTTCTATATCTTGTTTCTATCTTTTGTAGCTTCTTTTCCTTTTCTTCTTCCCTCTCTTCTTCTCCCTCCCCTTTTTATTCCCTTTTCTATCTGCTTCTCCCTTCTGTGATCCTCCCTTCTGCTTCTTCCTGATATTATGATTACTTTTCAAATTACTCTTTTTTTTTGGTTGTTGCTTCAGTGCTTAAGTGTTTTACTCCCTTCCCCCCTTTCCCTTTTTTACCCTGCTTAAAATTGCTTGGTCATTAAAGATGGCTTCTTTGTTGTCCTGCCCTTCTTGTTCTGCCAGCGTTTCTTCTTGTTTTTCATAGTTCAAGATCTCCATTCTAAAAAACTGAAATACGAAGCCAAAGATCCTCTTCCGTCTTGTGCTTCTTTTTGTTAAGTCTCATTTTTAACTCTTGAAGGAGTGATGCTATTTAAAAAAAAATTTTAAAAACCCCCAATTGATTTTATTTTATTTCATTACGATCCTCCATCCAAAGTTCCAGGAATCATCCAATAATCCAAAACTGTTTCTTGCTTCTTTTCTCACTTTCTCTTTCCAGGGGCTTTGTTCTCTTGTAACAAAGTTTCAGCTACAATGTATCTTTTGCAAGCCTTGTTAAAGCCCCTGTCATACTGCACCAACGGTGGGAAAGAGGTTGTAAAACGGAGAAAAACACTTGCCATCCGTTGGTTTAACGCGATGCTTCTCTTCTGTACTCACTGCCTCCGTTTTGCTTCCTCTATATCCGTCCAGCATCCATCTATTGACATTTCATCCGCTCAAAAGGTTTTGAGCTGCTCAAAACTTTTCAGTGGAAAATGTATCCAACGCGTCCGTTGTGCATCCGCTCGGCATACGGGGGACATCCGTTCTGCATCCGTTGGCATCCGTTACGTGTCCGCTACATCCGCTAGGCATCCGCTGCGCATCCACGCAACTCAAATCCGCTCCAGCAGAAAGCGGACACAGGGAGGAAGTGGAATGGACGCGGAACGGACGCGCAGCATTAGTAGCACGGACGGAGAAAGGATGAAAGCGGATGCAGCACGCAAAGAAAGCATTTAAAACGGAAAAAATGTTCACAGAGGGGACCTATCTCAGATATTAAGGATGTCTAGAGGATGCCTAGAGGATGCAAAAGGACACATAGGGGAAAACCTATATTGCCTATAAAAACGGGGAGCAACTCACCTGGATCTCACTTTCAGACCAGCAGCCCTGCTGTGCAGACCTCTGCAGCCTTCATCTGACTCTTGCTCTTCCACAGCATCCAGTCATGTCCACCATGGATCGTAATACAGTCCTTTTGGTAGCCACCATCATTCTGCAACAGTGTGAAGCCATCTACAGGCTCTGTGAACTCTGCTACGGGAAGAAAAGGAGGCGGCCAAGAAGTGTCTGGGTCCAAAGATGGATCGGGAGAAGAGCAGAGTACGGACTGTACAACAAGCTGATGGTGGAGCTCAGGAACGAAGACCCTCGTACATTCTAGAACTTCATGAGGATGCCTCCAGCCATGTTTGACGAAGTTGTGCAGCGCCTGACACCCAGGTTGACCAAGGAGAGCACCAACTTCCGCCCCAGCCTGGACTCTGGGCTCATGGTGGCACTGACTCTGCACTACCTGGCCTCAGGGACCACCTACAGGAGCATGCAGTACGGCTGGAGGGTGCCACACAACACCATCAGCATTGGGGTCAGAGAAGTGGTGCAGGCCATCATCAAAGAATACCTGGAGGAGCTCCTCCAGTGCCCCTCCACTGAAGAAGGATGGAAGAAAGTTGCAGAGCAGTGGTATCAGAGGTGGAACTTCCCACACACCGTTGGAGCCATAGATGGGAAGCATGTGGCCTGCAAAGCGCCAGCCAAGTCGGGGTCCACTTATTTCAACTACAAGGGCTTCTTCAGCATCATCCTCTTCGCCATGGTCGATGCTGACTACAAGTTCATGTACATCGATGCTTCAGGCAATGGCTCATGTTCAGATGCCCAGGTATACAACGCCAGTCACCTCAAGGAGGGGCTGGAACGCAACCTCATCATGGGCTTCCCAGATCCAGACCCCCTGCCCAACGACACACAGGATGTGCCCTACTTCATCGTGGGGGATGACGCCTTCTCCCTCAGAACCTACCTCATGAAGCCCTACACTTCCAGATGCCTCACCTGTGAAGAGAGGATCTTCAACTACAGGCTGTCCAGGGCAAGGTGGGTGGTGGAGAACGCCTTTGGCATCCTGGCCAACAGGTTCCAGGTACTTCTCACCACCATGCAGCATCGCCCAGAGACCGTGAGGAGGATCGTGGAAGCTTGCTGCATCCTGCACAATCTCATGCAAACCCGCTACCCAGTCTTGCAGAACAGGCTCGTGGACCTCCAACAAGGCAATGGGGACATGGAGCCTGGTGAAAGGAGGCAAGGGTAAAACCTGATAGAACACTGAGGATGTGCAAGGCCCCAACAGAGCCTCATGTGAAGGGAAGAAGCAGCGCAACCTCCTGAAACACTGGTGCAACTCCCCAGCTGGAGCAGTGGAGTGGCAAGACAGGATGGTAGATGATTAATGGATGCTTCCTTCAGCCTGTCTGATCACACGGATGAGATTGGGCCATGTATGTTGGGTGGGCCTACAATGAACAGGCCGTTTAATAAAGAGTTGTGTTTGTGTTGACATGTGTGGATGAATGATTACATTATTATTGATAATAAAGGGCCAAAGGTGTGGCACCTGGGAGGGTGGACCATACAGTCCCACTATGCTTGCACTGGGGGTTTATCTATCCCCACAGCTATCTCAACCCATCCCACAGCTATCTCAACCCATCCCACAGCTATCTCAACCCATCCCACAGGTATCCCTGCCCATCCCACAGCTATCTTAACTCATCCCACAGCTATTACCCATCTCAAAGGTATCCTTGCCCACCCCAATGCTATCCTTACCCATCCCACAAGCATGCAAAGGCTTAAACCATTTCTAAAAGTTTCCACCAAGACTTTATTTAATAAAATAAATGAGGCAAGTGTGTGAAGCAAAGATATATAACAAGCTGTAAAAGAAAAATGACCCAAGTCAAGTGTCCAAATAAAGTCTAAAGGTAGCCACCTAGTCTCTGGCACTCTTCTCTGTCACTCACAGGTGTGCTCAGTCTCAGGGGTGAAGGGTCCAGGTGCTGTGGAGGTGGCTGCTGCTGGAGTGCTGGTCTGAAGCCCCACTGGGGTGCCTGGCCCCGAGAGGACAACAGGTGATGGTGTTTTGAGGAAGCTCTCAGACAGCTGGTTCAGCCCCGTGATGTTGAGACTCCTTCCTCCATGCCATGGGGTGTCAGTCCCAATACCGACAACAGATGTACTGAGGCCGGGCTTGGCTGTGGGGTGAAGGAAGGAGCAGTGTAGTGGGGCTGTCTGCTCTGCAGCTGGGTGAGGACTGGCGTGGGTGGCATCGATGGTGTGGGTGGCATCGGTGTTGTCGGTGGCATCAGTGGCATGGGTGGCATTTGTGGCATCAGTGGAACCGGTGGCAACGGTGGCGTCCGATGAGCCTGTGCCTGGACTGGGAAGGGCTGCTGCCTGTGCTGCTGGACCTCCTGGTAGCCGTAGCCCTGGTAGGTGAGGGGCTGTGGAAAGCCTTGGAATGGGAGGGACATCACCTGGGGTGGAGTAGCAGACCTGGACTGGGTGGGAGCAGGTTCATCTGGATCTGGGGGGTTGTGAAGCAGCTCAGTGATCCTGTCCTTCTCCACCTGGTACTGGGGTTCCGCCATGTCCACGAGGGTATGGTTGACATAGGTGAGGAAGGGCTTGCAGTTGGAGGATGAGGAGTTGATGTGGACCAGCTGAATGAGGAGATCTATGCTGCTCCGGATGGTGTCCCTGATCTCCAGCAGGACAGTGTGGCTCTGCCCCTCCTGTCTGGCTCTCTGCCTTTCTGTGGAGGTGGAGCTGGGGGTGGATGCGGGTAGGACTGTGGTGGAAGTGCCGTCTCCTTTCTCCCACTGCGCCAGGGAGTCCTCCATGCGCTCCTCCACGGTTAAAACAACTGTCCGCGGGTTCTCCGCCGTGGGATGCTCCACAGAAACCTGCTTGGAGACAGAAGCTGACTCTCGGCCAGAAGAGGACTGGCTCTCAGCAGGCTGCCGGAGAGGGAGGGTTGTGAGAGGGGCTGCTCCTCGGTGGCGGATCTCACCCTCCAGGAAGCTGCACCTGGCCATCACGTAGGTCTCTCTGTCAGCTGGACTGTGGCCAGGCCAGATTTCTTGAGGTGCAGCTTCCCGTACCAGGTGTGCATATGTTTCCACTAGCCGAGGAGCACCTCCGAAATGTAGCCCAGGCTCTCCGCCTTCTCTCTCCAAGCAGCCTGCTTCCTTTTGGTGTCCTTGTAGAGCCTGTGTCCCTTCCGCCACAGATACTCATTCTCTCTCAGCCACTCCAGCACCTCATCCTCGTGTTCCT
Organism: Laticauda colubrina; assembly: GCA_015471245.1. Taxonomy (NCBI): domain Eukaryota; kingdom Metazoa; phylum Chordata; class Lepidosauria; order Squamata; family Elapidae; genus Laticauda; species Laticauda colubrina. The sequence goes on from BLBF01000037.1 coordinate 15,424,090, forward strand.
CCTCAATGGAGTATTGCCTCCTCTCCCATTCTCGCATATTCCTCTTCCTCCCTTTGGCAGGACCAGATGGGCCCTCATCAGAGGGGCTTCCAGGTTGTAGGGGCTGCTCCTCCACATCACCAGTAGCAACAGCACCAGCAGGATCATCATCATCATCATCAGCAGCAGCAGCAGCACCAGCAGGATCATCATCATCATCATCATCATCATCACCAGCAGCAGCACCAGCAGGACCAGGATCAGCAGCAGAGTAAGCACCAGCAGCGCCAACGGCACCAGGAGCACGAGCAGGACCAGCAGTACGAGCAGGACCAGCAGGACGAGCAAGACCAGGAGCACGAGCAGAACCAGCAGGACCAGCAAGACCAGGAGCACGAACAGGACGAGCAGGACGAGGAGCAGCTACAGCAGAGTAAGCACCAGCAGAAGCACCACCGCCAGAAGCATCATCATCAGCTCCTCCAGAAGCAGCATCAGCAGAAGCACCACCGCCAGAAGCAGCATCAGCAGAGTAAGCACGAGCAGAAGCCCCAGCCGCCATAAGCATCAGCATCAGCTCCTCCAGAAGCAGAAGCACCACCGCCAGAAGCAGCTACAGCAGAGTAAGCACGAGCAGAAGCACCACCGCCATAAGCAGCATCATCAGCTCCTCCAGAAGCAGAAGCAGCAGAAGCCCCAGCCGCAGAAGAGCGAGCCCGTGCTACAGAAGCCCCAGCAGAAGCAGAGTGAAGGCCAGGGGGTGGGAGGGTGGCCCTGTCCCTCTTGCCAGGGCTGGTAGCAGATGGCTGAGGCTTTCTCTTCTTCCCCATGGTTGTGGGGTTGCTGGGTGGCAGCAAGGCTGGCAGGCAGGCAGGCTGGCAGGCAGGCTGGCAGGAAGGCAGGCACCAAGGCTTGCAGGCAGGCTGGCAGGCAGGCTGGCAAGAAGGCAGGCAGCAAGGCTGGCAGCAAGGCATGCAGGGCAGGCTGGCAAGGCACTTGATGTGTCTGGAAGCAGGTTTTTCCTCTGAATGGTGACCTGCTTCCAAGCTGCTTCCCTTTATATCCGCGGGGCTGACGCAATGTATCCTCCTCGCATGCGCAGTGAATGCTGTGCATCCGCTAGGCTTCCGCTAGGCTTCTGCTCTGCATCCGCTTCATCCGCTCGCCATCTGCTCTGCATCCACTGTATCCGTTCCGCGTCTGCTTTGCTGCGGCCCCCCCGGAAGCCTTGCAGATGTGCCATCCGCTCCCATCCACTTCCATCCGCTAGGTTTCCGTTCCGCATCCGTTTTCCATCCGCCCTGTGTCCTCCCCCTGTCCGTTCCTTTCCGTGTTATCCGCTCTGGTTATGCAAATTTTTGCCCCTTTTGAGAGCGGATAACAACGGATGGAACATTTTTCTCGTCTGCTGTGTCCTTTTTACTAATGTTTTGCATCCGTCGGCCAGTGTGACAGGGCCTTAAAATTCCACTATCAATTTTTTTTTAAGTTCCAGGTGGTCTCCTTCATTTTCCAGATTCCACCCTCTTTTTCCTTTTTCCCTCTGCTGCTTTCTTTCTTTTTTAAAAGAAAGTTTTTAAATTATCGAAGAATCTTTATCCCTTTGACACTTTATTTTCAGCTATAAATAGCCTGTTAATGTCAAAGTGGATTAGTATCAATTTCTTATTCGAATCTCTTCTTCTTAAGTCAGTTAAAACTGTTGATGTTAGAGAAAAAAAAGCCAATTCCGTTTCCTTTCCCTTTCTCTTTCTCAGCTTAAAATCTTTTTTAGGAATAGTATTAGTCTTTAAAATTCAGGTTCCAGGTACCTTAGATAGATGTTATCCATTCAACCCGGTCAGTCAAACTTTCTCCTTTAAACTTCCTCCTGCACAATCTTGTCTGGTTGGGTTCTTCTTTGAAGTGACCATTACTGACCACTGCTGCAACCGCCTTTGGGAAAAGGAGTAATGGCCAGCCGAGGAGGAGAGATGCGGCTCTCCTCAACCCCACTGACGGCTCCTTCTTCACCTCTACGGGGTGGCTTCAGCCCTGAATCCAGAAAGCTCGGGGCGCTCTAGTGGCGAGCATGGATCAAAACCGCAGACGATCGCGATTTCAGTCCTTCACCGAAGAAGCCTAAATCGGAAGTCCGCAACTTGCACAATAACTATTTAACCATTTGTTGGGGGGGGGGAGATCAAAATAAAATGGAGGGTAAGTGAATAAAAGACAATCATTTGCCTTTACTTCTAAATGTTTAATAAGGATGAAAATGATATAAAATCATGCCATGAGTTATTAGATAATAAGAAATTTTCATAATGAATGGAAAAAGGGAATTTTGTCAAATCCTTGTAACTTTGCTATAATCTGGAAATTTTATTTGGGGTCTGGCATCACTCTAGAATTACATATTGAAGAATAAGGCTGCATAGTTTTAGCCAGTCTCAGAATTCTCAGTGAAAAATAAGCTATAATTAAGTATGTTAAGCATAACATACCTATCTAAAAAATAGTACTATCTATGTATCTAAGTGCATAACTTCTTAGTAATGTTCCCTTTCTGGCATACTATATGTGGAAAAAATGTTGGAGGGAGCACTTCTCCATGCACAGGATACTCGGGGTTGTGCCTGACATGTCTCCAGCTGGACCTGATCCAGAACAATGTGGCTGCAATGCATGGGTGAAAAAGGACACCTCGCACAAGACCTTCTGCTCTGTATTCCTTGTAGAAATATCAAGAAAAACCTTTATTGTTTGCAATGGACTGTGAGAACAAACTTGAAAAATGGAAGGAAGAGTCACAGCCAACACATGAGTCAAATGAGAGAAATGTGAGTCCACAGTAGAAATGTAATTTGAGAAAATATTTCAGACCTTATCTTCACTAGTTCTCTTTAAGGTAAAGGTAGGGAGAGGACAGGAACATTCAGATTTGAGAGATACTGTTACAGCAGCTGTATCAGAGGTGGTATTCAGCAGGTTCTGACCAGTTTTGGAGAACCAGTAGTGGAAATTTTGAGTAGTTCGGAGAACCGGCAAATCCCACCTCTGACTGGAGATTTTACAGTATCCTTCCCCTGCCACATCCAGGAAGCCACACCCACAGAACTGGTAGTAAAAAAATTGAATCCCACCACTGAGCTGCATGATAAAAGCATTCATAAAATTGGTTACCTTGTCTGGTCTCCTTCAAAGGGCTGATACTCCTGCGGTTAATCCAGGCAGCAAGCTTGTGCAGGACTTCTTGCAAGCACGGAATTTTATAGTACCTAAATTTATTCTTATTGTGGGGCAATTTAATTTTGTTCATACTTGACTTTTTACCATATATAGAGGTTTGACAAATATCATGCATGTGCACACACACAGTTTAGAGGCAATACAGCTTCTGAGTAATTTTCACTATACTGGAGACAAAAAAGTACTGTTTTCAAAATGTTGAGAAATATAGTAAACAATGTTATATCAACTGTACTTCTTTACCTGCTAACCAGATTGCAATTCATGGTTTTGTTCAGATGAGATAAATGTGCAAGCCTTTTCTCTATAATTTAAAATGTTCCATTAAGAGCAATTGCAATACCTTTTGCAACTGATCAGAAACAGACTCCTGAAAGCCCAAAAAAATTCTTGTTCTAGATGAGCTAAAAGTTTCTGCATCAATTATGACCAATGTAAATAAATCAAATCACTTCTTTTTTAGTGCCTATAGATAGACACTGGATGGATGGATGGACGGATAGATAGACAGATTCTAGTCACCTATAGATTTGGACTTATTGCCCATTATAATATTAATATTCTCCATAGATGTGTGAATATTTCCTATTATAGGAAACTGATAAGATGATTTGACTGGTGAACACCACCCACTTCCTAATTAAAATCACAGAAGAATATAACACTTATTTTTTTTTATTTTTCCAACCCAAAATGATATTAAAACAGAATTATATTAAATGAAAATGATTTAGTCTTTGTATCTTATCAGTAGGATAATTCTGTAACATGAACAGAACAGGGTGAATTTGATATGGGTTAAGAAGCCAATTAAACAGGCCAGTTCAGGCAGAAAAAAATCCCAACACATTCCTATCTAAACCACTCTCCTTCCTGTTCACATGATCAGAGCTATTATTAATATTTAGAGGAAATCTAGAAAACATGCTTTTTGTCTTTTCCCCATTTATTTAATCAGTATTATTTTCAAAATAGTCTCCTGAATATATGTATTATTTGTATTATTAATAATATCATACTGTCTGTCTGCTAAAGATTCTGGGTGGCATGGAGGAAGATTCTCTGAATTTGACTAAATTGAGTAAATTTTATCTTGGTTAAAGAAATATAAACACATGCAATCTATCTCAGAATCTGGGAATGAAAGTGTTAATATGGAAGACGACAAAGCAAGGACAGACTTTCCATGGCCCTACTAGTGCATTAGTGACAATTTTACTTTTTACCCTGCTTCTGCCTTCATTTTTTCAGGTGGCAAGATAATAATAGTAATAGGACTTAGACTTATATGCCACTCCATAGTGCTTTAAAGCACTGAATGGTTTAGAGTCCACATATTGCCCCAACAATCTGGATCCTCATTTTACTGACCTCAGAAAGATTGAAGGCTGAGTCAATGTTGAAGTGGTCAGGATCAAACTCTTGGCTGTGGGCAGAGTTGGCCTGCATTCTAATCTCTGTGCCATCACTGTGCCATCTTTAGATAGAATATTGATTCAATTATGTCATTATAATTATAAATTTCACTGCAGCACATCTGGTATTAACCAATCAGTCCTTCAACTTCTCCAAAATTCTGGGCAGTTGGATAGTAAGAAATATATAATCATTGTACATTACTTTTAGTTTCAGAAATCCACTCGTTACAATATGACTTGGCCCATCCATTTTAACCACTGGATCAGCAGCAGCGTGAAGAATGGGACAAATAAACAGGTTAAATTACAGTTTTCAACAACTTCACATGAAAGTTGTGGAAAATTATTTCATTGAGGGTTCCTTGGTACTCTCTGAGCTTGCTTGTTTTCTTGCAGATGTTTCATTACCCTAACTAGGTAACATCATCAGTGCTCCTGATCGTAAGGAGTATTGTTTGCTGTCAGTTTGTATTCTGGTGTCTTGTCTGTCTGTGTGGGTGGGGGAAGTCTTAGGGATTCTTTGTTTGGACTTCTTACTAGTGACTCTTTGGCAGTTTCTTGATTGGGACATTACTTACTTTGGTTTGTTGTTAGTTTGAAATTGACCTTGGAATTAATCTATGCTGATCTGAGTGCTGATTACGTGGAGAGCCTTTTTTTCTTTTGAGCTGGTTGATTGTCTCTTTTGCATAGTCTATAGATGTTGTTAATATCTATGTGTCTCTTGATGGCTGATTTGTCAGAGTGCCAGGCTTCTAGAAATTCCCTGGCATTTTTGGAGTTGGCCTGGTCTAGCATTGTCACATTTTCCCAATCGAAACTATGGTCAAATATATCTGTATGTTGTGAAATTTAAGAATTTTCATCATGTCATCTGACTGCCAGTTGGTGTTCATGGATGCATTCTGCCAGTCTTATGCATGTTTGTCCTACATAGTGGTTGTTGCAGTTCTTATATTGTATGTTGTAGATAACTCCTGTTTTTTTCTTCTGGGACTGCTGGGTCTTTTGGTTTGATTGGGAGGTTTTGAAGCAGCCACCCACACAGACAGTAAGACACCAAACTGACAGCAAAAAGCACTCCTTACTAGCACTGATTATGTTACCTAGTTAAGATAATGAAACATCCGCAAGAAAACAAGCAAGCTTAGAGAGCACAAAGGATCCCTCATGTCAACCCTAAAGCCCATGTCACACTGGCAAAAGGACATAGTGGACGAGCAAAATGTTCCATCCGTTGTTATCCGCTCTCAAAAGGGGCAAAAATTTGCATAACCGGAGCGGATAACACGGACGCGGGGAGGAGGCAGGTCGGATGCAAAGCGGATGCGGAACGGAAGCCTAGCGGATGGAAGCGGATGGGAGCGGATGGGAGTGGGTGGCACATCCGCAGGGCTTCCGGGGGGGCTCAGCGAAGCGGACGCAGAACGGAAAGAGCGGATGCAGAGCGGATGCCGAACGGATGAAGCGGATGCAGAGCGGAAGCCTAGCGGATGCACAGCGGAAGCCTAATGGATGCCTGGCATTCACTGCGCATGTGGGGAGGATGCATTGCGTCAGCCCCGCGGATATAACGGAAGCAGCTCAGAAGCATGTCGCCATTCAGAGGAAAGACCTGCTGCCGGACACATCGACTGCCTTGCCTGCCCTGCCTGCATGTCTGCCTGCCAGCCTTGCTGCCAGCCTGCCTGCAAGCCTTGCTACCAGCCTGTCTGCCTGCCGGCCTTGCTGCCTGCCTTCCTGCCAGCCTTGATTCATGTCTGCCTGCCAGCCTTCCTGCCAGCCTTGGTTTATATCTGCCTGCCAGCCTTGGTGCCTGCCTGCCTGCCAGCCTTCCTGCCAGCCTTGGTTCCTGCCAGCCTCCCTGTCAGCCAGCAACCCCACTACCATGCGGAAGCACAGCAAGCCTCAGCCATCTGCTGCCAGCCCTGGCAAGAGGGACAGAGCTACCATCCCGCCCCCTGGCCCTCACTCTGGTTCTGCTGGGGCTTCTGCAGCATGGGCTTGCTCTTCTGGGGCTGGCGCTTCTGCTGCTTCTGCTTCTGGAGGAGCTGATGACAAGCACTCCAGCACCAGCCACCTCCACAGCACCTGGACCCTTCACCTTTCAGACTGAGCGACCAAGAGGAGTGCCAGAGACTCATTTTTGTCTTATAGCTTGTTGTTAATAAAGTCTATTTTTGATTCACACACTTGCTTCATTTCTTTTTTTTTTTAATAAAGTCTTGCTGGAAACTTTTAGAAATGGTTTAAAGCCTTTGCATGCTTGTGGGATGGGTAAGGATAGCTTTGGGATGGGTTAGGATATCTGTGGGATGGGTAATAGCTATGGGATGGGTTAGGATAGCTGTGGGATAGATAAACCTCCAGTGCAAGCATAGTGGGACTGTGTGGTCCACCCTCCCAGGTGCCACACCTACGGCCCTTTCTTATCAATAATAATGTAATAATTATCCACACATGTCAACATAAACACAACTCTTTATTAAACGCCCTGTTCATTGTAGGCCAACCAAACATACATGGCCCAATCTCATCCGTGTGATGAGACAGGCTGAAGGAAGCATCCATTAAGCATCTATCATCCTGTCTTGCCACTCCACTGCTCCAGCTGGGGAGTTGCACCAGTGTCTCAGGAGGTTGCGTTACTTCTTCGCTTCATGTGAGGCTCTGTTGGGGCCTTGCACATCCTCATTGTCGATCAGATTTCGCCCTTGCCTCCATTCCCCAGGCTGCATGTCCCCATTGGCTTGTTGGAGGTCCAAGAGCCTATTCTGCAAGACTGGGTAGCGGGTGCGCATGAGATTGTGCAGGATGCAGCAAGCTTCCATGATCCTCCTCACGGTCTCTGGGCAATGCTGCATGGTGGTGAGAAGTACCTGGAACCTGTTGGCCAGGATGCCAAAGGCGTTCTCCACCACCTGTCTTGCCCTGGACAGCCTGTAGTTGAAGATCCTCTCTTCACGGGTGAGGAGTCTGGAGGTGTAGGGCTTCATGAGGTAGGTTGTGAGGGAGAAGTCGTCATCCCCCACGATGAAGTAGGGCACATCTTGTGTGTCATTGGGCAGGGGTTCTGGATCTGGGAAGCCCACGATGAGATTGCGTTCCAGCCCCTGCTTGAAGTGACTGGCATTGTATACCTGGGCATCTGAAGAGGAGCCGTTGCCTGAAGCATCGATGTACATGAACTTGTAGTCAGCATCGACCATGGTGAAGAGGATGATGCTGAAGAAGCCCTTGGAGTTGAAATAAGTGGACCCCGAGTTGGCTGGAGATTTGCAGGCCACGTGCTTCCCATCTATGGCTCCAAAGGTGTGTGGTAAGTTCCACTTCTGATACCACTGCTCTGCAACTTTCTTCCATCCTTCTTCAGTGGAGAGGCACTGGAGGAGCTCCTCCATGTATTCTTCGATGATGGCCTGCACCACTTCTCTGACCACAATGCTGATGGTGTTGTGTGGCTCCCTCCAGCCGTACTGCATGCTCCTGTAGGTGGTCCCTGAGGCCAGGTGGCGCAGAGTCAGTGCCACCTTGAGCCCAGGGTCCAGGCTGGGCCGGAAGCTGGTGTTTGCCTTGGTCAACCTGGGTGTCAGCCGCTGCACAACTTCGTCAAACATGGCTGGAGGCATCCTCATGAAGTTCTGGAACGCCCGAGTGTCTTCGCTCCTGAGCTCCACCATCAGCTTGTTGTACAGTCCGTCCTCTGCTCTTCTGGTGAACCATCTTCGGATCCAGACTCTTTTTGGGTGGCTCCTTTTCTTCTCCTAGTAGTGTTCACAGAGCCTGCAGATGGCTTCGCACTGTTGCAGAATGATGGTGGCTGCCGAAAGGACTTTGTTACAATCCACTGTGGACATGACTGGATGCTGTGGAAGAGGAAGAGGCAGATGAAGGCTGCAGAGGCCTGCACCTCTGGGCTGCTGTTCTGAAAGTGAGATGCAGGCGAGTTGCTCCCCCTTTTTATAGGCAGTATAGGTTTTCTGCTAGGCATCCTCTAGGCATCCTCTAGACATCCTTAATATCCAAGATAGGTCCCTTCTGCGAACGTTTTTTCCATTTTAAACGCTTTGTTTCCGTTTTGCATCTGCTAGGCATCCATTCTGCATCCGTTCTGCGTCCGTTCTGCTTCCTCCCCACGTCCGGGCGGATGGAGTTGCGCGGATGCGTAGCGGATGCCTAGCGGATATAGCGGATGCGTAACAGATGCAGAACGGATGCGTAGCGGATGCGTAGCAGATGCAGAACGGATGAACTGGATACATTTTCCGTGCAAAAGTTTTAGGCAGCCCAAAACTTTCGGAGTGGATGAAACGTCCATAAATGGATGCTGAACGGGTAGAGAGGAAGCCAAACAGAGGCAGTGAGTACAGCGCGTTTTCGAACGGATGGCAATTTTTTTTGTCCGTTTTACATCCTCTTTGCATCCGTTGGTTCAGTGTGACATGGGCTTTAGCTACAAATATTCTCCTTTATTGCTAATTATTTCACTGTTATTATGCCTTAAGTTACAAACAATATTATCCTGTACAATCTAGGAACAGATTGATTTTATCCCTTACAAACAGCATTCAAGTAAAGCTGCTGTAACATTCTTGGTGATTTCATGACAAAAAAAACATGACCCTGAATGGCAGCTCGTCTTTTTTTTGTGTGTTACATTTTAAATCATTTGTTATAAATAAATACTATAAAATATTTATGTGTGCAATGATGCAGCAGCGCAAGATATTAATCTCTCCTGTTGCAGTTTTCTGAACATGATTCTGGGTAGAGGTTCAAAATACTGACCTTAAAGTGTAAACCATGATTTTTTAAAAAAACTGACTTTCCATCATCATCCTAAATCTGAAAAAGGATTGATTAAAGGTAAAAATGTCACTCTGCATGAATCCTAACAATTAAGACATGTGCTTTATCACCATGCTAATCTTATTTCTAAGGAAATGTTAATGTTCTTTCAGAAAGAAAGGCTGAACACGAAACATTTTTCAATGTGTGCCTGTTGCTCTATATTTGGGTGTGACAAGTATACCTTCAGGGAGACACCTGGCCTGAGTCATGTGCTAATTCAGTCAAGTGCTGATTTCTCAGCTCATTGGTCAATCTGGATTCTGGCATCCAACTGGCACATTTTTGTCTCAAACCAATTTGGGTGAGCTCGTCTCCTTGGGGTTATTTTGTTTGTGTGTTATTGTTTTCTGAGAGGATGCAAATCTCTGCATAATATCTGGGATGCCTTGTTTTTCCAGCAGTTATAATCTAAGCTTTCTCCTCACTGTGCACTTATTGTTAAGCTTTTGTCTTAGCTCTCAATTCAGACTAAAGCTAACCCCAAGTTTTTTCGAACAACTCCTCTTTCCCTAAATTGCTTAGTCCCAGGCAAAGTAATTAAGAGTCAAAGACATTAAATTTATAGAAATAATATTTATTTTGTTACTAATTTAAAATTTATTTTTGTTGATTTATTGATTAGCTGTAGAAAGAAAACCTACCTAAAATCCATTCAAAATGAGACAAGTTTTTTTTAAAAAAAGTGTAACAAATTGCATCATAATATTCACAGGAAAGTAAAATATGATTAAAAGACAACATAACTCTATATAAGATATAAATTTTAAATCAAATTCAAAATAAAGAATGCACAAGTAATCAATTTAAAGGATAGCAACTGAAGTAAATTTCAACAATATTTTTCTTGAGGAACATTCTACAATATGCACCAAATTTAAAATTGGCCAAACTTTTTCTAGACTCAAGCCTTGTAAGGGTCCTGCCTTCCAATACTTATAGGCACTTCTAAGTGCCATTTATGTTGGTTTAACATTATTACTAGATTCTTTATCTCAAATACAATGACATTGGTAAAATTTAAATGATTTTTAAATGTTTTCAAACTATTTTAAAATAAATAAATAAAAATATTCATTTTAATGCTTACATCTCTTCCAGGTTTGTTTTTTTCTGAAACGCTTACATCTCTTTATGGTATCCTCTTGTTTTCCTTTTTTCTTGCTACAGTTCCTTCTGCAAGAAACAGTTTACTCTCCGTTTAAGTAATGACGTCACTTCAGACACATTGAGATATATCTGCATGATCAAGAAAAAATAAATATTTAAAACTGATATTCTATGCTCAAGTGAACTATTTCTATGGAGTTTTTACATGATTACACAATTCTCAACATTATTACAAGAATTGTATGTATATTTAGTTAACACATTAAACAGAAAGAATATTTTTGTCATACGCCACATGTTTTTTTTCCTATAAACTGCCCAGAGAAATGTTTGTTTTTGTGAAATATATAAGACACTGTAAATAAATAATGGACCTATAAAGGCACAGGGGGATTCCCTCCAATGTGAAGATTATTTTAAAAGTTATTTAAATTTATTACAAGTAGAGCATCACTTCTTTCTTTCCTGGAGTTCAAATCCCAACTTTATTTGAATGTGATATGAAAGCACCATCATGTCAGTTATTTCCAAAAGCATATTCTGTAACCCTCTTCAATTTCAGAACACAAGAGTAGAATAGAATATCAACTAAAACACTACATAATAGACCAGACAATAAAGACAACAGATGTCTATAATCAGTTCTAGAATGACAGAACTGACATTTTTAGATTTTTTTAAAATGTAGTTTTTTTTAATAAAACATGCGTGCTTTAAATATTAAGTGTTTCTTCCTGAATTTGGTAATGGGAAGAATTAGGAGGCAAGACTTGTTTGTTGTTTTAATTGTTTTAATTATATCTAAACCAAGCCTGAAAATGTAGATACCACTAAATATTGTCCTTATTCCTACAGCCTCCAGGCTGAAAGTTATTTCTTGCCTCTGCTCTAAGTCACTAATTAATCATGTTCTTTCTTAGGCCTAAAAAAAATAAGATGAGAATATCCAACCTAATACAATGACAATGGCAGGCCAGACAAAGTTGTTACAGCACCTTCTGCTACCTTCAAAAATAAAATTTAGAGACATATAAATATGGAAAATTCATTGCAATGATTTTTAACTCATGGTTTTTAATTTTATGATTGTTTTATATAGTAACATCCTCTAATATTAAGCTCCAGCAATTCTTCCTTCCTCCAAAAAGTAATGGAATTTTTGGGTATAAAAGTATTATTTTCCAAATAAAAACAGAAATGTATTTTCAAAAGATCCTGTTTTTGTGAATAGGGAGGTAAGAGAGAAATTTGATGATCAAAACGTATAAACCATTTATGCAGGACAGATTAGGACTGGTTAGTTATTTTTCCACCTTTTTTCTCCTTTATTTAGAAGGAATGGAAGAATCATACTAACACAACCTAATATGCTCAGGCAAAAGTTTGGCAATATAGACCAGAGGCAGGGGAAAAGGGGGCGCTCTCTCTCCTTCTATTAAAACTGTCTCAATCTAACAATCTACTAAGTAGAAGTCAAGCCTGTGGAAAACTCAATTTCTTCTACCAAGCTTTGAACAATACACTGATGCCTAGGCAGCAAACATGAATTTCCTCAACAAGTGATTTATATAAATAAAGAATAAATAATTATATTATTCTCTTCAGATTGTCTTGTTACGTAGATAAATATAATGCCTCATGATGATCCAAACTTAAATTGAGAGTGTTATAGAACTCATCTGAGCCTTAATATTGTATTATTATAGATTCAGAAGTAGATGGGATCTTGAAATATTATTATTTAGTGTTATGTTGCTATACTACTGTAATGCCATATGCATTTATTCTCCTGCCCTCCTGATATTTTTTCCACAAATGAGTATTGTCTACAATCAAAAGTGTTCAGTATCAAAATCTACTCCAATTAATCCCTTAAGAGAATTATATTTATTAATGAAGAAATGGAGTTTTCCTCCTTTTGTGTTAGTTTAAAGGCTATTTTGCTAAATAATCAATTCATTGACAATTATGCACTTCTTGTACAACTTTCATTTAGTTTTCACTCATGATGGAAGAAGTCTGATGTGGGCACCTCAGTTAAAAAAAAATATTACAAGAAAAAGAAATTAAAAGGCCGTTTCTAAGCAGTTTCATTGTTTACATTCCAGATAATTTTGCCAACAAAAATCCTATTTCTTTATAACTTCATTTCTTGGTTTCTTTAACCTAATTTATCTTCATCTTAATTATAACTTTAACATACATGCTGATCAATGTTTAAGCTTTGAGGGATTTCTTGCTCAGGTACCTTTGAAAACACACACCAGGTATTCTCATATTTCTCCGGTGTTCAACACACATCCTTCACTTTTATCTCCACAGTACCAGCAATGCTTTTGTTGTACTTTAGGATATGCACAGATCAATGTATATTCCTTCAGGGGAGCCTTTTGAACTTCTCAAAAAATGACTGATTGACATCAGGAACAAATACCATTGCTGTCATAGAATAGAATATCATTTATCGAAAAATCCACATTAATTAATTCTCTTTATGCCTACTAGATATATCAAAAGGCTGAAACAGATCACTCATGAGATACCCATATAACTAATGTACAGATAAAACACTTTGGTGCATTAGTGAACTTAAAGCTTTTGTTTGGAATATCAGTTAACGGGAAGAAAACCCCTTTTAAAAAAATCCACCTTAATCTGCATATATATTTCAAAGTTTCAAATATCTGAATCCCATTTATTTTTTTAAAAAAAACCTACTGAGCCTGTCTAACAGCCCAAAGGTTAAAGAAAAAATGTGATCTTGTTCATACATAGCACACCTGTAAGAACCTTATTTTAAAAAGTTTATTTCTAGTCTTGTGTATTATCCAGACAAAGATATACTCAGAATAATGCTCAGATGTTGACAGGTGTACCATGGATGCCCATGGGTACTCTACATCCTTTCCCCACCAAATCCAGGTCATTGCACAGTCCTCAAATCAAACCTGAATCTTAGTGAATCCTTCTAGATTAGCATTTTGCAGAACACTTAAAAGCAATTTTTAAAAAGTTGCATTCTTTTTACCTATTTTAATTTTAAGACAGAAATGTAGAACAGAAATCTAGACAACTGAAAGTTTTTCTTGCCTCAGCAGTGTGAAATTGGAACATAATAAAAATACTTTTTATCAGTGTAGCCACAAAATGTTGCTTGTTACCGTGTTTCTCATATAATAAGGCTGGGTCTTATTTTTTTTGAGCCCCCCAAAAATGGCTAGGCCATCTTTTCGGGGGTGACTTAATTTCCCCCCCCTTGCATCTTTGGGCAGGCAGGCGGTGATGGCTTGGATGTTGACCTCGGCCTTGGTGGGGCATTTCGTATCGGGGTCAACACAGGCAGCACCATATCCGGGTGTGCAACAAAAGTACTTCCTAACGACAAGCCCACCCACCATTCCCCCCCATTTCGCATGTTTTAATATAGGCTTTAATTTGGGGGGAGGGGCTAAATTTCATTTCATGCCTATAAAACATGCTGGGACTTCCTATTGGGGGAGGCTGTATTGTTGGAGAAACAGGGTATTTTACATCCACCTTGATTTTGATAAATCAAAATGCATCAATTTGGTATTTTAGAAAACTGCATGAAATTTGTACATATACTCTTTCTAATGTACAGTTCAGTTTTAATTTTTAATAACTTCAGTTTTATATAAAATATAAAGAAGATGTAAAATGTGAGAGGCAATATATGTTATACATACACACACACAAACATACACAAAACCCCAATTGTAAGACCACCCAACACGATATTCACCATTTATAGGTCAATTTTCAACATATCCACAATCATTTTGGATAAAAACCATAACACCATTTTTAAGCTCTATGAATATGTTCTACATTGTGTTTAACATATTACACTGAACATGTTTGTTACCCTAGCTTCATCTCTGTTAATTATTATCCTTTTGTCTGAAATAGAAATGATTAAAAAGTTTCTTGATACCCTGTATATTAGCAAGCAATTATAACCATACAATACTGTTTACATATTATTTTCAAGAATTTACACATTTTTGTGTGCATTTTCCTGCAGTGTAATTCTTCTTCAAATGTAGTTTTCAAATACATTTCATTTGAGTATATTAGTTAAGAATAAAAAAATATAAACATCCTCCTTGAATTTAGTTTGATTTCTAACAAACGCATTGATATTAGCATGAAGTAGCAATCAAAGATTGATTGGGCTAGTAACTTGTTAGTAATGTGCCCCCCATATATTAGATTAACCAATATTACAAGTGACATATTCTCAAACAAGCCCAATTCTAGTTTAAAAAAGGAAAGTGAAATATAACAGGCAATTCATAACAGATTTCTCAAATAATTTAATGGAATAATTTCACAGTGTGAAGTGTTAACAGTAAGCACAGAAATGAATACCAAACAACAAATCTTAGTCCTGTTGTATTAAATAACCTGGTAGCATCAATAGGTGAGATGTTTGCATTACTTGGGGGTGGAGGAATGTTAGGATTGAATAATACAGAAAGTAAATAAATTAATCAATGTAACAATTGTTTGTTACAGCTTACACATAAACGAGAAATACAGGACATTAAAGAAGTAAACGTTTTTAAATACCACTTCAAAAATTGCATTCCAAAAGTCTAATTTTGGTTTGATTCTTTTTTTTTTTTTGGGGTGGGGGGGGAAGACTTGGTGTTCTGACCCAGGCTGAACAGAATCACGAAACAGACTCCTTGTCTGAAAAAAACTTTATTTGATTAATGTGAATTCCTGACATTCACCCCCAGAAAAGGTCCAGCAAATATCCTCCCAAGGTTTAATTGCACAAACAGACCTTATCAGTCCTTGGATAGTTGCCAGGCCAAGAGCTTCCAGTTGCAACACTGTAAAAGGAAATACTTGGTAGGGAGTCTCTGTGAGGCATGGACTCAGAGAAAAAATAATAATAACACACAATAATAATAATATAACAATATTATAACAATAATAATATAACAATATATAACAATATAACAATATAACAATAATAACTATCATAATAAGCAAACTGTCTCCTGCAAACATCCCTCCCCTTTTTCTCCTGACACCTCTGTGCACCATGCGCATCTGGAACAGGCTCCAGCTGCTCTTCTTTCCCACATATCTCCGACTCCAAAGGCATCTGATATATGTTGGATGGCCCTGGCCCCATCTCTGCCTCAGAAGCAGAGAACCATCAGAGCCTTCCCCAGACTCCAGGACTAGCCCAAGTTCCTCCCCAACTTCCTCACTTTCTCACTATGGCCCGCCAGATGCCAGCTGGTGGGCC
Organism: Laticauda colubrina; assembly: GCA_015471245.1. Classification (NCBI taxonomy): domain Eukaryota; kingdom Metazoa; phylum Chordata; class Lepidosauria; order Squamata; family Elapidae; genus Laticauda; species Laticauda colubrina. The sequence continues at coordinate 15,439,963 of BLBF01000037.1, forward strand.
ACACTTGGGGCTGGGTTGCTTAGGGGACACTCTCTGTCTCTCTCTCTCTCCCCCTCCTTCCCTCCCTCTCTCCTATGAGGTCTGGCATGAGAAGTATTTTTCCACTGCCCTTGTAGATGTGATAGGGCCCGAGTTCATATCTAGAGTTATGCAAGGCTAATAAAGCAAAGACTGAAGGCTAGGTCCCACTGGCCGATGGACGCAAAACGTATGCATAAAGGACACAGTGGACGAGCAAAATTTCGGAGGTGGCTCCATCCGTTGTCATCCGCTCCCAAAAGTGGTGAAAATTTGCATAAACAGAACAGAAAAGAACGGACATGGGTAGTACGTAGCAGGGATGTTAAACGGATGTTCATAGGAAGCCTAGCGGATGACAGCAGATGGAAACGGATGACACATCCGAAGGGCTTCCGGGGGAGAATTACGAAGCGGATGCATAGCGGAAGGGGCGGATGCATAGCGGATGATGTGGATGCATCACAGATGCCTATAGGAAGCAAAGTGGATGCCGCGTGGATGTATATCGGATGCAAAACATTCACTGCGTATGCGGGGGGTATGAATTGCATCAGCTCTGCAGATATAAAAGGATGCAGCTCGCACGCAGTCAGCATTCAGAGGAAAGACGTGCTGCCACATACATCTTCAAAGAACACCACGGTTCGTCAGTCAGGGAAGAAGAGGAAGCTGGTGCCTACTCGTGCCAGCCCTGGCAAGAAGGACAGAACCAGCATTCCACCACCTGGCACTGACTCTGAAGCTGCTGATGCGGCTAGTGCTGCTGCTGCTGCTGCTACTGGTGCTGCTACTGCTACTGGTGCTGCTACTGCTGCTACTGCTGCTGTGGTGGACCAGCCCCAAGGCCCTCAAAGCCCTGCTGCTGAAGGCCCTGCTGCTCAAGCCCCTGAAGGCCCTGCTGAAGCCCCTGCCAGAGGGAGGAAGAGGCAAGGGAAGGAGAAGGGAGAGAGGAAACAGTACACCGTTTCTGAGGACCATGAGGAGGAGGTGCTGGAATGGCTGAGGGAGAATGAGTACCTGTGGAGAAAGGGCCACAGACTCTATCGCGACACCAAGAAGAAAAAGGCAGCTTGGAGAGACAAGGTAGAGAGCCTGGGCTACACTGTAGATGTACTCCTGGGATGGTGGAAGCACATGCACACCTGGCATGGCAAGCTACACCTCAAAAAATCTGGGCAGGCCGCTGTCAAGCTCACTGACCGGGAGTTGTACGTCATGGCCAAGTGCAGCTTCCTGGAGGGTGAGGTCCACCACCGAGGAGCAGCCCCTCTGACACCCCTCTCCCTCAGACAGCCCACAGACAGCCAGTCCTCTTCCAGCCAGGAGCCAGCTACACTGTCCAGGAGGTGTCTTTAGAGGGCCCCACAGCAGAGACCCCCGACAGCTGCACTCCCAATGCTGCCAGACTTGGAGGATCCCGTCACAAACGGAGGAAGAAGCGGCAGCCACTAGAGACCAACGCACCCCCACCCCCACAGGATGCAGGCAAAGAGACAGACTGGAGGGACAGAGCCACACTGTCCTGTTGGAGAACAGGGACACGATGAAGACCAGCACAGAACTTCTCTCTCAGCTGGTCCACTTGGACAGAGGATCCTCGGGCTGCCACACTTTCATCACCTACATGAGCCACACCCTCAGGGATATACCCGAGGCCCAGTGCCAGGTGATGAAGGAGAAGATAACAGCACTTCTGCACAACCCTCAAGGCCCAGCTGAAACTGCTCCGACCCAGTCCAGGTCTGCTCCTCCACCCCAGGCAATGTCACAGCCCTTCCAAGGCTTTCAACAGCCTCTCACCTACCAAGGCTACAACTACCAGGACGTCCCACAGCAGAAGCAGACCTTCCCAGTCCAGGCCCAGGTTCATTGCACACCAGATGCCACACCTCGCCTAGCTACACACCAGACATCCCCACTACACTCCTCCTTCCTCCACCCCACAGCCAAGCCCCTCAATGGACAATCTGTCATCAGTCTTGTGCTTGACATCCCAGGTACTTAATGAAGGGCCTCTCAACTTCATGGGACTGAGTCAGCTGTCTGAGAGCTTCCTGCACACACCATCTCCTGTTGTACTCTCGGGGCCAGGCACCCCAATGGCAACTCAGACCAGCACTCAAGCCACAGCCACCTCCACAGTCCCTGGCCGCTTAACAGCTGAGACCATGGACATGACTCAGAGCGACTGAGAATAGTGCCAGAGACTGAGTTGTTACTTGTTCAATTTATCTTTGCTTAAAACACTTTACTTGGTTCATTTTGCTTTTTTAATAAAGTCATACAGTTTAGTTAAGACAGTTAATAAAGGTTATCTTTGCTTGAGACACTTGGTTCATTTTTTTTACTTAATAAAGTATTGGTGAAAACCTTGAACAAATGGTTAAGCCTTTGCATGCTTGTGGGATAGATAAGGATAGTTGTGGGATAGATAAACCTCCAGTGCAAGCATAGTGGCACTGTATGGCCCACCATCCCAGCTGCCACACATATGGACCTTTATTATCAATAACAATTTATTCATTGATCAACACATTTCAAAATAAACAAAGCTCTTTATTAATGCCCTATTCATTGTAGGACTACTCAACATACATGGCACAATCTCATCAGTGTGATGGAACAATCTCAAGGAAGCATCCATTAATCATCTATCATCCTGTCTTGCCACTCTACTGCACCAGCGTCTCAGGAGGTTGTGCTGCTTCTTCCCTTCATGTGAAGCTCTGTTGGGGCCTTGTACATCCACAGTGTCTCTCAGGTTTCCTCCTTGCCTCCATTCACCATGCTGCATGTCCCCATTCCCTTGTTGACGGTCCACAAATCTGTTCTGCAACACTGGGTAGCTGGTGCACATGAGATTGTGCAGGATGCAGCAAGCTTCCACAATGCTCCTCACGGTCTCTAGGTGATGCTGCATGGTGGTGAGAAGTATCTGGAACCTGTTGGCCAGGATGTCAAAGGCGTTCTCAACCACCCATCTTGCCCTGGACAGCCTGTAGTTGAAGATCCTCTCTTCACGGGTGAGGTATCTTGAAGTGTAGGGCTTCATGAGGTAGGCTCTGAGGGAGAAGGCGTCATCCCCCACGATGAAGTAGGGCACATCTTGTGTGTCATTGGGTAGGGGTTCTGGATCTGGAAAACCCATGATGAGGTTGTGTTCCAGCCCATCCTTGAGGTCACTGGCATTGTATACCTGGCCATCTGAAGCTGACCCATTGCCTGAAGCATCGATGTACATGAACTTGTAGTCAGCATCAACCATGGCAAAGAGGATGATACCGAAGAAGCCCTTGTAGTTGAAATAAGTGGACCCTGAGTTGGCTGGAGCTTTGCAGGCCACATGCTTCCCATCTATGGCTCCAACGGTGTGGGGAAAGTTCCACCTCTGATACCACTCTTCTGCAAGTTTCCTCCAGCCTTGTTCAGTGGTGGGACACTTGAGGAGCTCTTCCACATATTCTTCGATGATGGCCTGCACCACTTCTCTGACCACTTTGCTGATGGTGTTGTGTGGCACCCTCCAGGAATACTGCATGTTTTTGTATGTGGTTCCAGAGGCCAGGCGGCGCAGAGTCAGTGCCACCTTCAGTCCAGGGTCCAGATTGGGACGGAACTTGGTGTTCAGCTTGGTCAACCTGGGTCTCAGACGCTCTACAAGTTCATCAAACATGGCTGGAGGCATCCTCATGAAGTGATGGAATGCACGAGGGTCTTCATTCCTCAGCTCCAACATCAACTGGTCATACAGCCCAAACTCCATTCTTCTCATGATCCATCATCGGACCCACACAGCTGTTGGACATCTTCTTCTTCTCCTTCTGTATGAAAGGTGAAACAGTCTGAACAGGTTTTGGTTCTGGTGATGAAAGATCGCAGCTATCATACGGATTGTGTCATGATCCATGTTGGAGAACAATTGATGATGCTGAAGACCAAGACCAAGGGTGAAGAGATCTGTACACCATGGCTGCTGGACTCATACTGAGATCCAGGTGATTTCCTCCCCCTTTTTATCGAAAATATCGGTTGTCTGCAAGGTGTCCTTCTACATACTCTAGACATACTGCACACATCCTAAGTATCCGAGATACATCCCAGATACAAACGTTTTGTCCATTTTAATCCTTTATATACAAGATGCATCCACTTACATCCTTTCTATTTACGTGCTACTAACACTGTGTGGACGTTCCGTGTACCTTTCGTTTCCTCCCTCTTTCCGTTTTCAGCTGCAGCGGATGTGAGTTGCGAGGATGCCCAGAGGATGCAAAGAGGATACAGCGGACATTTAACGGATAACGGACATAGAACGTTTGTTGCCCGTATATGCCGCGGATGTACATCGTATGCCGCGGAAAGTTCATCCATTCAAAAAGTTTTGTGCAGCTCAAAACTTCTTGTGCGGATGAAATCTCAGTGGACGGATGCTTGAGGGATAGAGCATATGAAACACGTATGCAGTGAGTACACAACGGATGCATCGCGTTTTCCAACAGATGGCAAGCTTTTTTTTAATGTTTTACATCCTCTTTGCATCTGTTGGTGCAGTGGGACAGGGGCTTAATGACAAGACTAAAGATTGCTTCCTCTTTCCAAAGACATTTTTAATTCCATCAGCAACTGAAAGAAACTCTGTTAACCTTAAGTGGATGGGGGAGTGAAACTGACTAGAAATGGCAGACTTTGTATGTCAAAGGTTCCCAAACTTCCTCAGTTCATGGCACCCTTAATGTTAGAAAGATATGTCAAAATCTTTTCTTGCAGAACTCAGTTTTGCAAATATTGATAACATCCTGAAGCACTCCTGGCTGCTTGCCATAATGCCCTGGGAATTATGTTTAGATAACTACTGTGAGAACAGTGGACCTAAAACAGTTTCACAAACCTGGAACAAGATAGATTTTGTCAAGATTATTATAGATTATTTTGTCAAGCGATCAGAAGATAACAGGTATAAGTATAAACATAGTTATAAATACATGAAATGGATACATATAAGAAAAAAAAAGTAGGTCAGGGACAGTATACATGTTGGTGAGCTTAAATAAACTTAAATGCTGGCTGGAGGATTCTAGGAGTTGAATTTCACACATTTTAAACTTGGCAAATTTGAGAACACAAAGGGCTTTCAAGATGATAATCAACTTTGAAGCATACTGGTAGCCAATGAAGGTCACAGAGCAGAAGTGACACATTTGCCAAATCTTTGGCACCCATAACTGTCTGCCCCACTGCATTTTATATCATCTGAAGCCTCTGAATACTCTTTGGGGCAACCTCATGTAGCACACACTACATTAATCCACTCAAGAGGTAATCCTTGTGTTACAACCACTTGTTCAGCAACCATTCAAAGATGTGACAGCAATGAATAAGGACAACTTACAACTGCTCTTTGAAGTTCCAGACATCACAGCATCCCCACAGATACCTGGCAAATGGTTCACAATTATGCAAATATAAATATGCAATTATGCAAATAAAAACAAATAAGAATTTAATAAGAATTCAATAAGAATTATTTTGTTACATTTGACATGTTTAAATATTTCTTTCAATCTCATTATTTTTTTCCTCTTGCAAAATACATTAAAGAAAAATCTTTAGGGAAAAACACATTTTCTGCATGTATTTTGCAGAATAATATTACCAAAATGGTTCCATTCAGTGTTAAAAATGTATTATCTTTAGTTCCTCGTCTTGACATTATTGCTTTGGTACTATTTAAAACTACTTGTAACATGGTTCCTATTTCAAGCTAGGCTAAATCTTGACCAGATAAATTAGCAAATAATGAAATAAAAGAACTTTATCCTCCAAAGCTTCATGTTATTGCTAAATGAGATTTCTTTGAAATGCAGATCAGTTGAACTAGATTAATGATTTTTAGCTCCTGTCAACATCATAACAAAATACAAATGAAATTGTTCCCTGGTCTTATCTTCATGCTTCCATCTGCTTCCTTGTTATTTACTTTCCCTGATTTACTATGCAGATCTAAATAAGGCACATCAAGGAGGGCTTACAACACAATGGTTTCTTAAGCTTTGCATCAAGGTATTTGAAACTGAAGCCCTGAAAGGGATGACATCAAAGACATATCTCTAATAAACTTCCATGTCAGAGAAAGTTTGGTATTTAATACTGCTGTCAAAAGAAAAGGCTACAAATCAGAATAGGCCCTGAAAGAAAAAGTCTGAATATCTTGATGAGATTCATACTTATCAAAATTAATAACCAATACAATCATATCTAGTTCATTTAACAGTTGGAAATTAACATTATGTATCATAATGTCAATAGATCGATAAAGTTAAACAGTTAAGATAACACACACCACATGCACATAAATGTCCTACATACTTTTTGAATTGTGTTCATTAAGACATTGCCCAAGGAACGCAGTGGTTCTGTGGCTAAGACACTGAGCTTGTCAGTCAAAAGACTGGCAGTTCAGTGGTTCAACTCCCTAGCACCATGTAACAGAGTGAGCTCCCATTACTTGTCCCAGCTTCTGCCAATATAGCAGTTCAAAAGCACGTATAAAAATGCAAGTAGAAAAATAGGGACCACTCTGTGGTGGGAAGGTAACAACGCTCCGTACGCCTTCAGCATTTAGTCATGCTGGTCACATGACCAAGGATATGTCTTCAGACATCTTTGGCTTAGAAACAGAAATGAGCACCACCCCTAGAGCTGGAAACAACTAGCATGCATGTGCAGGGGAACCTTTACGACATTGCTAGCAGTTCAAAGCTTGGATGATTAAAACTTTCAACAGTATTTCCCAAACTGTACAATACTTTAGGATATCAATCATAATTGTTTAAGATAATTGTGTAACGTTTGTTCATCAATTGTCACTGATTTTCCCATTTCCTGATAGCAATCTGTTACTGTCTTGGGTCCTCTGTTTATTTGTAATTAAATATTTCCTGTATATTATAACGATTAGCATTGTAGTAACACTATTCAACCTACCACAACAAAATAAATTCAAATGCTATTATATTGCTATAAATTAACATACACCACAAATAGATTTAAGAAGTAAACATGACTTACTTCAGTATGCCACCTGCAGTACTTTCTCCATACATTATGGAACAAGTAATTCAAAGGATTGTCAACACAATATGGTCTTTTCCAGGAAATTATCAAAGAATACAAGCTGAGCTATGCTTTGACCATTTTTTGTTTAAGTATTAAAGTTTATAAACAAATCACATTCTTTCTCCACCACTCCTTTCCTTAAAAATCATTTCAATCATTTATGCCCTTCTATAATCCCACAAGCAAGTTCTGTTCTACAGATCAATCAACTCCAAACCAAAGTAGACATGTTACAGCTCTTATGCCTGGGAATCATGCTAGAGGCTCACCAGATGATGAAAACTTAAGTATGCTGTGTATGGCTGCCCCACATGGCATTCATTAGCTTCTGGGCATGTCAAACTTCACAACTATCCTACAGTCAATGACAGCAAACACCTTCCCTTTTCTTCTTGCTTCCAAACACATACTTGACTTTCTAGTCTTCATCCAGATTACAGGCACTCTTCTAGAAACAAAGTCCCAGAAAAGAAGCAGATAAGTCCCATGGCTATATGCTACAGAAATCACAGCTCTTAAAAATAAACTTTTCATTAGATCCATGATACACACTTCTTACCATCACAAGAGACCACTACTTTAAATAAATCACATTTGGACAAATCAACTTATGTAAAATTGACTACACTTGAACGAAATGATGCAAAAGAATTGATAAGCAATAGCTATCTCTTAGGTATTGCTGCTGTAATGGGTTTTTGATTACAAAGAACTGATTTTAAAAGTGGTCACCCTTTGCACATCTTAGTTATCATGACATTCTCAACCATATGTTAAATTTCCAGAATTAGAAATACATTTTTGAAATTATAGTTCATTAAAATACATGAAATGTACTTTAAATAAAAAAGAGTTCTTACTCATTTCAGAGGTTGATTTCAAATACATAGGTTAACATTTTTATGTCACACTACACAACATTTATTTTATTAGTTCACTGATGGTACAATGAATCTGTGATGTGTTTCATATTTTGAACATATAGCTCATCATCACAAAAGTCTTGACAGTGGAAAATAAAATTAGGTTAAGATAATATTTTTATTCATACAGTTGGTACTGTTGAAAGAATACATCAGTCTTCTATCATTCTGAGGTTAGTAAAATGAGGTCCCAGATTGTGGGGGGCAATATACTGATTCTGTATACCACTTAGAGAAGGCTGTAAAGCACTATGACACAGTATATAAATTGAAGTGCTATTGCTATATATTTTTCACTTTCCTGAAGTTTTTTATTTATTGCTAACTTTAGTATCTGCCACCATATATGAACAAAACTATTTTTGATAACATGCAAAACCCCAAAGAAAATCTGTATCTAAGGCAAGGGTGTCAAACTCACTTTCACTGAAGGCATCAGGGTTGTTTGACCTCAAAGAGTCGGGAGGGGGGGCACATGGCTAGGGGGTGTGTAGCCAGTTCGACATCACTTGTGTCAGAGGCATCTGTGGTGATCCAAGAGCTCTGCTAGCAATAATGGGCTCCCTCTGTTTGGCTGTGACAGCCTCCTGCAACCCTCTGTCAGTGAAAATGGAATTCGGGAGGTCAATTTGCGTTGGCTGTGGCTCTGTTCACATTGGCTGTGGCACTGCAACCAGTACTTTGTTATTTCCAGGGCCAGATCTAAGCACCCTGTGGGCCGGCCTTGAATTTGACACCTCTGGTCTAAGTTATGTTATTCTTGTAACATCAGCTACTTCTTGAAAAGTTATGTATACTTAAAATGCTCAATAAAAGGTTGTGATATCTTGAAAGACTGTAGCCTTTGGTATACAATAGAAGTGGCCACTTGTTTTTTATAAATGTGCTGAATCTATGGCAACTGAGTTTAAATTTCCAATTAGGCATGGAATTCAGTAGAACTACAGAATAGTCAGCATTTTAATCCCTACCAAATCTAACCTTGTGATAAAATAGGAAAAATGTCATCCAGTAGTCCATGGACCAATAGCAAACCAAAAAAGTCCTAAATTATTAAAGTGGCAAATAAGAATACAGAAAGTTTCAAGCAGGTTTTTTTTTTTTAGTAAAATTAGGCTGTTCGAGTCTGATAAATTCAATATTTCTAGACACTGAGGAAATTAACTATCAACCATTAGAGTGCTAATCACCAGATGACCGTAAAAAATACAAATCCTTCCATTCCCTAATGTTCAATCAAAACTGAAGAAGCTTCTTAGAAGCAAAACATTTTTTAAGGAAAAAAAGGAAAGTGTAGTTATCTTGTGAAAAGCACCCTTGATCCAAGCATGACTTGGATCAGTGCTGTCAAACTCGCAGCCTATAGACTGGATATGTCACACACTTGCTACACCCACACCAAGTTTAGTAAAGGGGGAAAAGTTACAATAAGTCCTGTATAGATGCTGTGATGCCATGAGTTTGACACTCCTGACCTGGATGATTGAGAATCTCCATAGATATTTACCTCTGCTAATGTTGATACACCTATATTTTTCATTTCCAACCACCAGTTCTATCTCCCAGAACTTTAGAATTCTATAAGCATTCTAATGTTTTATTGACATATTATAATTACTATTGATACTTATCTTTTAAACAAGTCTCACATATACCAATAACTTTTACCAGGTATACAAGCTCTCTCAATATAAGACTATGTATTAGAGTACTTTTTATACTTCTGTATATATGGAAGATCTAATTAGATGCTTACCACCACACAATCATGAAACAAAATAATGAATATGCATCTCAGAAGCTGCAATCAGATGTGATGAGGATCTAAATTTCAGATACATCAATATACAGGCTTCATATGCCTATAAAGGGGCTCCTACAAAATGAGGGGATCAATTTTCCAAAGCACCAAAATGCAAGACAAGAAACAATGGTTGGAAACTAATCAAGGAGAGAAGCAATTCAGAACTAAGAAGAAATTTCCTAACAGTGAGAGTGAGCCTTCAGAAGTTTTGGGTGCTCCATCATTGAAGGCTTTCAAAAAGAGATTGGACAACCATCTGTCTGAAATGATATAGGGCCGCCTGCTATAGAAGACCTCTGAGGTCCCTTTGAACTATTATTCTATGTTCTATTAGCATAAGGGAAGAAAGTTAGAAATCGATGCAGAATCTGATTTCTGAGACTGGTGATAAAATACACTGCTCAAAAAAATAAAGGGAACACTTAAACAACACAATGTAACTCCAAGTCAATCACACTTCTGTGAAATCAAACTGTCCACTTAGGTAGCAACACTGATTGGCAATCAATTTCACATGCTGTTGTGCAAATGGAATAGACAACAGGTAGAAAGCATAGGCAGTTAGCAAGACATCCCCAATAAAGGAGTGGTTTTGCACATGGTGACTACAGACCACTTCTCAGTTCCTATGTTTTATGGCTGATGGCTTGGTCACTTTTGAATGCTGGCGGTGCTTTCACTCTAGTGGTAGCATGAGACGGAGTCTACAACCCACACAAGTGCCTCAGGTAGTGCAGCTCATCCAGGATGGCACATCAATGCGAGCTGTGACAAGGTTTGCTGTGTTTGTCAGTGTTGTGTCCAGAGCATGGAGGCGCTACCAGAAGACACGGAGGAGGCCGTAGGAGGGAAACAACCCAGTATCAGGACCGCTACCTTCGCCTTTGTGCAAGGAGGGACAGGAGGAGCACTGCCAGAGCCCTGCAAAATGACCTCCAGCAGGCCACCAATGTGCATGTGGCTGCTCAAACGGTCAGAAACAGATTCCATGAGGGTGGGATGAGGGCCCGACGTCCCCAGGTGGGGGTTGTGCTTACAGCCCAACACCGTGTAGGACGTTTGGCATTTGCCAGAGAACACCAAGATTGGCAAATTCACCACTGGCACCGTGCTCTTCACAGATGAAAGCAGGTTCACATTGAGCACGTGACAGATGTGACAGGGTCTGGAGAAGCCGTGGAGAACGTTCTGCTGCCTGCAACATCCTCCAGCATGACCAATTTGGCAGTGGGTCAGTCATGGTGTGGGGTGGCATTTCTTTAGAGGGCCGCACAGCCCTCCATGTACTTGCCAGAAGTAGCCTGACTGCCATTAGGTACCAAGATGAGATCCTCAGATCCCTTGTGAGACCAAATGCTGGTGTGGTTGGCCCTGGATTCCTCCTAATGCACGACAATGCTAGACCTCATGTGGCTGGAGTGTGTCAGCAGTTCTTGCAAGATGAAGGAATGGACTGGCCCACCCATTCCTCAGATCTGAATCCAATTGAGCACATCTGGGACATCATGTCTCACTCCATCCAATGCCACGTTGCACCACAGATTGTCCAGGAGTTGAGGGATGCCTTCTTCCAGGTGTGGGAGGAGATCCTTCAGGACAGGTGTGGGAGGAGATCCTTCAGGAGACCATCTGTCACCTCATCAGGAGCATGCCCAGGTGCTGTAGTGAGGTCATATAGGCACTGGAGGTCACACACACACTACAGAGCCTCGTTTTGACTTGTTTTAAGGACATTACATCAAAGTTGAATCATGACATCAAAGTGTTTTTTTCCATTTTAATTTTGAGTGTAACTCCAAATCCAGACCTCCATGGGTTGCTAAATTTGATTTCCATTGATAATTTTTGTGTGAGTTTGTTGTCAGCACGTTCAACTATGTAATGAACAAAGTATTTAATAAGAATATTTCATTCATTCAGATCTAGGATGTCTTATTTTTGTGTTCCTTTTATTTTTTTGAGCAGTGTATATGGCAATCACTTCACTAGCTATTATGCATTTATGAGTCAGTTTGGAATCCTGCTTTTGATGTTTAAAATTTTAAGCCAGCTGGACATATGTATCTCAAGAAACACTTTTACTCACATGAATTTGATTACTACTTAAATCTCAATGTGTTATATGTTCCTGTTTGTATTTAAAAACAGAGCTGTTTGATTGATTTTGAGTATCAATTCCAATCTACAAAGCCTTTTATTCTGTGCTGAAACTCTTTGAATGTACATTTATTGTCTATGCTCGAATTTGGCATCATTTCCATCACATGACCAGGATTAAGCTAAATGTAAAAGCTATGCAAAATAGACTATAGGACACTGTTTACAAATTGATTTATATAACTTTTCAAAATACAACTGTATGTTTACTTCTGCAATCTTAAAGTATGAACCTGATCATTAGCAAACTTGTTTTGAAGCTATGCTAGCAGACAATAGCAACATGTGCCTCAAGCTCAAATTGGATGCTCTTTGTACAGTCCAATGTGCTTGTCAAAAGATGTTACAATCACAAATCTATTTTGTCTAGAAATACTTTACCACTGCACAAAGAAAAAAATTTGTACTCTAAGCATGCATTAAAATGCAAAGCATTATATCTATCTTAATGTTAATTATCATCTTAAAAATAGGATGAAACATTTAAAAGTTGTCTATATTTTTTAATATTTAATATTATATCCTGAAGATACCTGGGCCAGATGGATCTTGACAGACTAGAACACTGAGCCATATCTAACAAAATGAAATTCAATGTAGAGAAAAGTAAAGTCCTACACTTAGGCAAGAAAAACCCAAAGTACACATATAGTCTGAGTGAAACCAGGCTTAATAGCAGTAACTGTGAGAGGGATCTTGGAGTCCTAGTGGACAACCAGCTAAATATGAGCCAGCAGTGTGCAGCAGCAGCAGCCAAAAAAGCTAATGCAATCCTAAACTGTATTAACAGAGGGATACAATCAAGATCAAGGGAAGTACTAATACCACTCTATAAAGCCTTAATAAGACCACACTAAAAATACTGCATCTAGTTTTGTTCACATTATAAAAAAGATGTTGAGACTCTAGAAAAAATACAGAGAAGAGAACCCGGATGGTTAGGGGACTGGAGACTAAAACATACAATGAACGGTTGCAGGAACTGGGCTTGGCTAGTCTAGTAAAGAGAAGGACCAGGGTAGACATGATAGAGGTCTTTCAATACTTGAGGGGCTGCCACAGGGAGGAAGGGTTCAAGCTATTTTCTAAAGCACCTGTAGGCCAGACAAGGAATGATGGATGGAAACTGAACAAGGAGAGATTTAACCTGGAAATAAGGAGAAACTTTCTGACAGCGAGAGCAATCAACCAATGGAACAGCTTGCCCTTAGAAGTTGTGGGAGCGCCATCATTTAAGACTTTCAAGAAGAGATTGGACTGCCATTTGTCAGAAATGGTGTAGGGTCTCCTGCTTGGGCAGGGGGTGTTAGACTAGATGACCTACAAAAGCCCACATAAATCGCTAGGAGGGCTTTCTATCCAGATCCCTGATGCAGGAGGTGACTCAATTGTGCTGGTAGGCAGAGAGACATCTATATATGAGCAGAACATATCTCAGGGGTTTCCAACATAAAGGCAGACTGGTTGAGCAGGGGGATGGTCGTCCAGTCAGAGTGGCAACAGCATCCATGTCTGTTCCAAGAGATGTCAGAACAGTTCAGCCAATGATTCTGGACCTCTTTGCCTCTCCAGAGAACTAGCAACTTCTGAAGTTTTTTGCAAGGTTTCCAGCACCGGGAGTGGAAGGGGTCAACACTCGCCGGTGCATATGGCCTCAGGGTCTATTGTATGCCTTCCCTCCTCTTCCCGTTATCCCAAGGACAATCAGAAAGATACTGTTGGAGAGGGTGGAGGTTTTGTTGGTAGTAGCCCCTTACTGATAACAGATCACAGATAATCGAAGTTGGACTTCTGAGTGCCAACAATGGAACGAGTACTGCCAGTGGCACTCAACCCTCATCACTGAGTTGCCCCTGCCCACCCTCTGATATGGGAGTAGTAACCACTGCAGAGTCCGGACATGGAGGCAGGCCCAGGGAACAATGCCGATACAGGAGATCATTTTGCCCAGAAGCTGAGACAGCAAGATGATACAGAGCTCTCTGGAAGACAAGATCTGTGATGCTATCAAATCTTTTCACTAAGGCTAACAAAGAGAGGAATCCAAGGGATAGAATTATTCTTCAATAAATTTCTTTAGAGCCCTTTTAGGGTGGTCTGAACACACTGAAACCGAGTAAAGAACTGGAGATTGTTACCGGTGGGGGGGGGGGTGTCCTCAAATTTCAATTTGGTCTGCAGTGCTATGAGGCTTGAGACAACCCAGCAAGCCTGGATTCTCCCTTTGGCTCAGTGGAGAATAAATTGATCCCATCTTCTTTATGGAACTGCTATCATGTCCCCCCTAATCCTTCTTTTCTCTAATTAGCTAAACCCAAATCCTACAATTGTTCTTCATATGTTTTTCCAGGGCCTTAATCATTTCAGTTGCTCTTCTTTGCACTTTTTCAAAAATCTCAACATCTTTTTTGTAATGTGATGACCAAAACTGGATGCAGAATTCTAGGTGATCTTACTAAGACTTTATAAAGCGGCACTAATACTTCATGTGATTCTTTGCCTCTGTTATATAACAAAGGATTGTATTAGCTTATTTGGTTGCTTCTGCACACTGCTGACTCATGTTTTTTTTTTTAATTTGGGTTTTCACACATACAAAATATAAGTAAACCATATTTTTTGAAAATAGCATGGTCCCAGGTTGAACTTCTTTATACAGACACAAAACTCAATTTCATGCTCCCTTTTGTATTCTATTCCATATCTTACACTATTTTACATTTTCTATATAGCTTTTCCCCTTTTAATTTTCTCAATGTTATTTTGATTATCTCATCTCAATTCAAATCATTATATTTATACTTTTGTCTGTTCTGTTTCAATTTCATATTATCTTTTCTCATTAAACAAATTTTCTCCTGTAGTTACTAATTGGAGTATGATACCTTTATATCTTTTAATTACATGCATTCAACTCCTATTTAAACTTCAATATATACCTTAAGTTTATGACCTTCAATATAATACATAATACAAAACTTCCAATCGAATTCTGGTACAGAATTCTTGGTACATTCTTATAATACACACCATATTCTTTTTTAAAAAAGAAAGATTGTAAATATATGTAATTATAAATCCTCATTCCATTCCAGTTCAGTTCTATCATTAATAATCATTAAAATCTTAACATCTTTAACACTTATTTTCAATTAAATATCATCCTCCCTCAAAATACATATAATCTCCATAATTAATTTTTCCCTTATTTCTCTTCACGTTTTATAAATCATTAAATATACCTTTTATTACATTTATTTATTGACCAGCATTCCACTGAATTACAACAGCTATTTTATCAGACATTTTAATCATACATTGCTTCATATTTTCCATAAATTATTTGTTTCTAATATAACCAAACTATCTTATGTACCTTTGCAGAATCCCTTTTTCCATTAAGTTTTCACCCATTATCTCTAAATAAACAGTTTCTCTATATTTTGCTTCTGTCCTTTATAACTTCTTTTCCTTTCTTTCTTCCCTCTCGTCTTCTCCCTCTCCTTTTCACCTCCTTGTCTCTCTAGTTCTAATTCTCTCTTCTGCATTTCCCTCTTCTGTTGCTTTCTGATTTTATACTTATTTTTCACTCTTTTTTTTTGAGTTGTTTTTCTCAATCTTAACTTTCCATTCTCTTTCCCCCCTTTCCTTTTTTTGCCCCATCTATGATTACTTGTTTATTAAAGATGGCTTTTTCTTTGTCGCAATCTTCTTGTTCATTTTTTGTTGTTTCTCATAATTCCAAATCTCAATTTCTAAAAACTGAAATACGAAGCTAAAAGAACCTCTCCCTTCTTGTGCATCTTCTTTGTACTTTTTAAGTTCCATTTTCAGTTCTTCTAAAAGTAGAGCCATTTTAAACAGTTTTAAACAACCACCCGAATGATTTTAGTCATTCAAAACAGGAACCAAGAATCCAGAAATCATCCAATAATCCAGATAGTCCCGAATTATTTCTTATTTCTTTTTCGACTTTCTCTTCCTGGGGTTTTTGTTGCGATATTTCAGTTAGAATGTATCTTTTGGAAGTCTTGTTGCGATTTTGTTGTAAGTTCTTTTTTAATTCCAGGCAGTCTCCTCCTTTCCAGATCCTATCCTTTTATTCTTTTTCTCTCCTTTCCTGTTTTCAAAAGCTTTTAATTATCCAGAAATCTTTATTATCCCTTTGACTTTTTATTTTCAGGATTAAAAGCCTATTGATGTCAAAGTGGATTTTTTTCCAATTTCTTGCTGAAGTCTCTTAGCTGTCAGTATAGGAAAAGGGGAAAAAAACCAAACCCTTTCCCTTTTCCCTCTTAAAAATCTTCTTAGAGAACAATGTTATTGTTTTTTAACAGTTTCAATTCCAGGGTACCTTATTTGTTGCTTTTGCTGTTTGACCTGGTCAACCAAAACTTTCTCTTATCTTCCTCCTACACATTCTTTTCCGGTCGAGTTCTTCCTTCTGACCACCGCTGCAACTGCCTTCGGGAAAGGGAGTAATGGTCAGCTGGGAAGGAGAGATGCAACTCTCCTCAACCCTGCTGGCAATCTCCCCCCTCTTCACCACCTCTATGGGATGGCTTAGCACCGAAACCAGCCGGCTCATGGCGCTCCAGCGGCGAGCACTGATCGAAGCCTCGCAGAGACGAGGCTTCTCTCTGTCACTGAAGAAGCTCAAACCGGAAGTCCACTGCTGACTGATGTTTTAAGTGATCGTCCACTATAACTCCAAGGTCCTTCTCACAGTTACTATTTTTGAGCCAGGTTTCTGTTCTTGTACCTTTGGTTTTTCATACCCAGCTTTTCTCCACATTGAATTTTATTTTGTTGGATAGGTTCCATTGTTCTAGCCTGTCAAGACTTTTTTAGATCCCGAGCTTGTCTTTTGGGGTGTTGTTAGGAATTTAAGTCACCTAACAGCTATTTGGGTTAGAAATATATAAACCAGGATAGACATTTTAATACTGTCTCTTTAAGGGAATGCAAGAGCATGCAATTGGGTGTGGTTTCTCAAATGGCCATAAGATGGAGTCAGAAACCTGGGCGGTTTTAGTTTTAGTCTTAGTCTCAGAAGAGAGTGTATCTTTGTTTCCTTCTGTTGGAAAGTATTGCCATTGCCCCATTTTTTCTAATTGACTGATATTACTAGATTTTATGTAAGTCTGATACTGAACTGTTTTTGACACTGGCTTTGATATTTGGATTTCCCCTGGATTGAAAACTGACTGATTTTACTTGTGAATGATTTTGGACTTCCTATTTTGGACTTTGCTTAACATTTCTGGAAGTGAAAACCTACATTTACTGTACAGTGTATCTGCATATTGTGTGTGTATTATTCCAACACTACTCTCTATATGTCTCCCTGTATGCGCTCATTCTCCTAACGGGGAATTACCTCAACACTGGTTATGGGCCCAGGCCATACCAGGCTCAGATAACTGAGGGTTAGTGTGAATGCACAGTACTGTATACAGACAGCTGCTTATTATTTAATTGTGGTTTACTATCCTGGTAAAGATGGCACAAGTCACTTCAACATGTCTTATCACTGATAAACCAGTTGGATGGAACAAACTATGTTTCCTGGTCTATGAAGTGCAGTCTTCTGCGTAAAGAAGGTTTATGGAATGTAGTTCAAAATCCACCAGATGTAAATGCTTGGGATCCAGTGTATCTGTGTACAGTGTGTGTATATTTCCAACACTATACATCTCCCTCTATACATCTCCCTGTATGCACTCATTCTCCTAATGGGGAATTACCTCCAGGGGTTGGTAGTCCTGCCAACTTGGTGTTATCTGCAAATTTGATGAGTTCCTCTTATATTCCCTCATCTAAGTTATTTATGAAGACATTGAAGAGTGCAGGGCCTAAGACAAAACCTTGTGGTACTTCACTGCTTACTTCCCTCCATGTAGATGTAGTATCATTAAGGACTATTTGTTGAGTATGGTTTGTCAGCTAGTGTGTGTGTGTGTGCGCGCGCGGAAACACACAGACACGTTCAAAATACTGCTGCTTATTGATGGGCAAATTCTATTATTTTTATTACAACAATTTATAGAACAGCCCAGTCCATATAAAAGGTACTTAAGTACTATTGAGCCAGTTTAGCTTGATTGTAAAATGTTGGTTAGTAAAATAACAAGAGAAAGCTAGATCTCTTCTCATCCCCCTTGCTTTCTCTCCCTCTCCCTCCATGTGTGCGGGAGTGCATTTGTGTGTCTATCTATAGCATCAAATTATTTTCCTACTTAACAGCAGCCGTTTATTTAGATAACTTGTGTTCTTTCCTTTTTTTGTCTTAAAATCACAAAATACATCTAATTATAATCTTTGTTATTATTTAGTCTCCTGCAAAAAGCAGCCAAACTGGCAACTCCTGTTTAGAAATAGAGTTTACTTTTCCCAAGAAAAAAATAAGGAATCAAATAAAAGGTTCCATCCTTTATACAAGTGAAGAAAAATAGATTTAAAAAAAAAACAAGCAGCAGTATGCAAATCTGTAGCAAAATCGATTCACAGTTACAATCAATTCCAACTTTTATATCTTTCCTCTTACACCCAATCAGAAATTATGCATGGTTTATTCTGTTTCTCAATGTGAATGTTTGTTAAGTGATGAATCCTAAATGAAGGAAAGAAATGCCTAGCTTGTACAGATGTGGATTTCATACATAATACGTACAGCTAACTTTTGTAAGGCTAGATGGTGGTATATTCAATGTATATTGAGATACTCTCCGTTTTCAATTTAATATTAATGAAAAGGCTTTGGCATTACAGCCTTGTGGGCAAATTCTTCATGTATCCAACTGGAGTTTGAGACACCTGGCTACAGTATACAGTCCTTCCTGGAGGGAGATTGGTGATCTAGAAATATTTAAAAAATAATAAAAAATAATACATGTTTTATCAATTTTATCAAGTTCAATAATAGATAAACAACTTGCTACCTTTTCATGGAAAAGACGTTTACATCTTTCCACTAAAGGCAGTATTTTTCTATTGTATTAGTTTCAAACATTTTATCAACTTTATTTATTTTAAAATAATATTTTAAGTACTGATAAAATGTTTGCTTTTTAATAAAAACAACTTACTGATAAGTTGTAAAAACAACACGTTTCCTGGTGTTCCTTGACATTTTAAGAAACAAAATCAAAGCATAGATCAATAGCATTTTTTGAACAGTGTGGTATCTGAGTGTCATCATTTTGATACAAAAAGCAATAATAATACAGAAAACATCACTAAATTAGTCCAGCTTACATTGTCTAATGTTGTTATACATAACTGTATCAGTACTTAGTGCTTATTTTTTCAATTATTAATATTTGCTACATTCTTCTAATAGTAATATATTTTATTTTTGAGCATACCTAGTAACACCCTTTTTCAAATTCTGATCTTAACCTTTAATATTCACTTTATATATATTAAAAAAAGCTATGTATAACAATGTTTCCCCATTTCTAACTTTTTATATCTATTCTAATTTTTAAAACGACCAATCTTTAAAATTGCTACATTAATCTAGTGTGGTTATACATAATAATGTCAACTCATAATTCTTTCCATTATTCAATATTTGCTACCTCCTTCTAATAGTAACAACATAATTTTTGAGTATACCTAATAACATTCTTTTTCAAACTCGAACCTCAACTTCTGATATTCACTTTGAATATTGTGTTCTATAAAAAAAAGTATAACAATATTCTCCCAATTTCTAGTTTATATCTATTCTAGTTTTAGGCTAGTCTCATTTTTTTAAAAAAAATCATACCTATCCATCGTATCTCACCTTCTTAGAAGTTAAGCCCATGTCACGCTGCACCAACGGATGGAAAGAGGATGTAAAACGGAGAAAAACACTTGCCATCCGTTGGTTAACATGATGCTTCCATTTTGTACTCACTGCGTCCGTTTTTCTTCCTCTCTATCCGTCCAGCATCCGTCGACTGACATTTCATCCGTTCAAAAAGTTTTGAGCTGCTCAAAACTTTTTGAGTGGAAAATGTATCCAACGCGTCCGTTCTGCATCTGCTAGGCATACGGGGAACATCCGTTCTGCATCCGTCATCATCCGTTACACGTCTGCTACATCTGCTAGGCATCCGCTGAGCATCCGCGCAACTCAAATCCGCTCCAGCAGAAAGCGGACACAGGGAGGAAGCGGAACGGACGTGGAAGGAACGCACAGCATTAGTAGCACGGATGGAGAAAGGATGAAAGCGGATGCAGCTCGCATAGAAAGCATTAAAACGAAAAAAACGTTCATATAGGGGACGTATCTCGGATATTTAGGATGTCTGCAGGATGCCTAGAGGATGCAAAAGGACACCGAGCAGAAAACCTATATTATCTATAAAAAGGGGGAGAAACTCACCTGGATCTCACTTTCAGACCAGCAGCCCGGCTGTGCAGACCTCTGTAGCCTTCATCTGCCTCTTGCTCTTCCACAGCATCCAGTCATGTCCACCATGGATCGTAACACATTGTAACACTGTTCTGCAACAGTGCGAACCCATCTACAGGCTCTTTCAACTCCACTACGGGAAGAAAAGGAGGCGGCCAAGAAGCATCTGGGTCCGAAGATGGATCACGAGAAGGGCAGAGGACGGACTGTACGACAAGCTGATGGTGGAGCTCAGGAATGAAGACCCTCGTGCATTCCAGAACTTCATGAGGATGCCTCCAGCCATGTTTGACGAAGTTGTGCAGTGGCTGACACCCAGGTTGACCAAGCAGAGCCTGGGCTGAAGGTGGCACTGACTCTGTGCCACCTGGCCTCAGGGACCACCTACAGGAGCATGCAGAACGGCTGGAGGGTGCCACACAACACCATCAGCATTGTGGTCAGAGAAGTGGTGCAGGCCATCATCGAAGAATACATGGAGGAGCTCCTCCAGTGCCCCTCCACTGAAGAAGGCTGGAAGAAAGTTGCAGAGCAGTGGTATCAGAAGTGGAACTTCCCACACACCGTTGGAGCCATAGATGGCAAGCACGTGGCCTGCAAAGCTCCAGCCAACTCAGGTTTCACTTATTTCAACTACAAGGGCTTCTTCAGCATCGTCCTCTTTGCCATGGTCGATGCTGACTACCAGTTCATGTACATCGATGCTTCAGGCAATGGGTCAGCTTCAGATGCCCAGGTATACAACGCCAGTGACCTCAAGGAGGGGCTGGAATGTAACCTCATCATGGGTTTCCCAGATCCAGAACCCCTGCCCAACGACACGGAAGATGTGCCCTACTTCATCATGGGGGATGACGCCTTCTCCCTCAGAACCTACCTCATGAAGCCCTACACTTCCAGACTCCTCACCCGTGAAGAGAGGATCTTCAACTACAGGCTGTCCAGGGCAAGGCGGGTGGTGGAGAACGCCGTTGGCATCCTGGCCAACAGGTTCCAGGTACTTCTCACCACCATGCAGCATCGCCCACAGACCGGGAGGATCGTGGAAGCTTGCTGCATCCTGCACAATCTCATGCAAACCCGCTACCCAGTCTTGCAGAACAGGCTCGTGGACCTCCAACAAGGCAATGGGGACATGGAGCCTGGGGAATGGAGGCAAGGGCGAAACCTGATAGACACTGAGGATGTGCAAGGCCCCAACAGAGCCTCACGTGAAGGGAAGAAGCAGCAAAACCTCCTGAAACACTGGTGCAACTCCCCAGCTGGAGCAGTGGAGTGGCAAGACAGGATGATAGATGATTAATGGATGCTTCCTTCAGCCTGTCTCATCACACTGATGAGATTGGGCCATGTATGTTGGATGGGCCTACAATGAACAGGGCATTTAATAAAGAGTTGTGTTTATGTTGACATGAATGCTTACATTGTTATTGATAATGAAGGGCCATAGGTGTGGCACCTGGGGAGGGTGGACTATGCTTGCACTGGAGGTTTATCTATCCAACAGCTAATACCCATCCCAAAGGTATCCCTGCCCATCCCACAGCTATTACCCATCCCAAAGGTATCCTTGCCCATCCCACTGCTATCTTAACCCATCCCACAAGCATGCAAAGGCTTAAACCATTTCTAAAAGTTTCCACCAAGACTTTATTGACAAAAATAAATGAAGCAAGTGTGTGAAGCAAAGATAATCTTTTTTAATAACAAGCTGTAAAAGAAAAATGACCTAAGTCAAGTGTCCAAATAAAGTCTACAGGTAGCCACCCAGTCTCTGGCACACTTCTCTGTCACTCAGAGGTGTGCCCAGTCTCAGGGGTGAAGTGTCCAGGTGCTGTGGAGGTGGCTGCTGCTGGAGTGCTGGTCTGTGGCGTCATTGGGATGCCTGGCCCTGAGAGGACAACAGGTGACGGTGTGTTGAGGAAGCTCTCGGACAGCTGGCTCAGCCCCGTGATGTTGAGAGCTCCTTCCTCCATGCCTTGGGGTGTCAGCCCCAGTACCGATGACAGATGTACTGAGGCCGGGCTTGGCTGTGGGGTGGAGGAAGGAGCAGTGTAGTGGGGCTGTCTGCTCTGCAGCTGTGTGAGGACTGGCATGGGTGGCATCTGTGGCGTGGGTGGCATCAGTGGAACCGGTGGCAACGGTGGCGTCCGATGAACCTGTGCCTGGACTGGGAAGGGCTGCTGCCTGTGCTGCTGGACCTCCTGGTAGCCGTAGCCCTGGTAGGTGAGGGCCTGTGGAAAGCCTTGGAATGGGAGGGACATCACCTGGGGTGGAGGAGCAGACCTGGACTGGGTGGGAGCAGGTTCATCTGGATCTGGAGGGTTGTGAAGCAGATCGGTGATCCTGTCCTTCACCACCTGGTACTGGGGTTCCGCCATGTCCACGAGGGTCTGGTTCACATAAGTGAGGAAGGGCTTGCGATTGGAGGATGGGGCGTTGGTGTGTACCAGCTGAGAGAGGATATCTATGCTGCTCCTGATGGTGTCTCTTATCTCCAGCAGGACAGTGTGGCTCTGTCCCTCCTGTCTGGCTCTCTGCCTTTCTGTGGAGGTGGAGCTGGGAGTGGATGCGGGTTGGGCTGTGGTGGAAGTGCCGTCTCCTTTCTCCCACTGCATCAGGGTGTCCTCCACGCGCTCCACCATGGTTAGAACAGCTGTCCGCGGGTTCTCCGTCGTGGCATGCTCCACAGACACCTGCCTGGAGACAGGAGCTGACTCTCGGCCAGAAGAGGACTGGCTCTCAGCAGGCTGCCGGAGAGAGAGGGTTGTGAGAGTGGCTCCTCCTCGGTGGCGGATCTCACCCTCCAGGAAGATGCACTTGGCCATGACATAGATCTCTCTGTCCGTCAGCTTGACCGCGGCCTGGCCAGATTTCTTGAGGTGCAGCTTCCCATACCAGGTGTGCATATGTTTCCACAAGCCGAGGAGCACCTCCAAAGTGTAGCCCAGGCTCTCCGCCTTCTCTCTCCAAGCAGTCTGCTTCCTTTTGGTGTCCCTGTAGACCCTGTGTCCCTTCCGCCATAGATACTCATTCTCTCTCAGCCACTCCAGCACCTCATTCACATGTTCCTCCTCGATGGAGTATTGCCTCATCTCCCGTTCTCGCATATGCCTCTTCCTCCCTTTGGCAGGACATGGGCCCTCATCAGAGGGGCTTCCAGGTTGTAGGGGCTGCTCCTCCACACCACCACCAGCAGCACCAGCAGGATCATCAGCAGTAGCAGCAGCACCAGCAGGACCAGGATCAGCAGCAGCAGCACCAGCACCAGCAGGACCAGGATCAGCAGCAGCAGAGTAAGCACCAGCAGCTCCAGCAGGACCAGGAGCACGAGCAGGACCAGAAGCACGAGCAGGACCAGCAGGACGAGCAAGACCAGGAACATGAGCTGGACAAGCAGGACAAGCAGGACCAGCAGGACGAGGAGCAGCTTCAGCAGAGTAAACACCAGCAGAAGCACCACTGTCAGAAGCAGCTTCAGCAGAGTAAGCACCAGCAGAAGCACCACCGCCAGGAGCAGCATCAGCAGAGTAAGCATCAGCAGAAGCACCACTGCCAGGAGCAGCATCAGCAGAGTAAGTACCAGCAGAAGCACCACCGCCAGAAGCAGCATCAGCAGAGTAAGCACGAGCAGAAGCACCACTGCCATAAGCACCATCATCAGGTCCTCCAGAAGCAGAAGCAGCAGAAGCCCCAGCCCCAGAAGAGCCCCAGAAGCCCCAGCAGAAGCAGAGTGAGGGCCAGGGGGTGGGAGGGTAGCCCTGTCCCTCTTGCCAGGGCTGGCAGCAGATGGCTGAGGCTTTCTGTTCTTCCCCATGGTTGTGGGGTTGCTGGCAGGCAGCAAGGCTGGCAGACAGGCAGGCACCAAGGCTGGCAGTCAGGCAGGCAGGCACCAAGGCTTGCAGGGAGGCTGGAAGGCAGGCAGGCTGGCAAGGCAGTCGATGGGTCTGGAAGCAGGTCTTTCCTCTGAATGGTGATCTGCTTGGGAGCTGCTTCCCTTTATATCTGCGGGGCTGACACAATGCATCCTCCTCGCATGCGCAGTGAACGCTAGGCATCCGCTAGGCTTCCGCTAGGCATCCGCTTGGCTTCCGCTCTGCATCCGCTTCATCCGCTAGGCTTCCGCTGTGCATCTGCTTCATACACTCGGCGTCCACTCTGCATCCGCTCTTTCCGTTCCGCGTCCGCTTTGCTGCGCTCCCCCGGAAGCCTTGCGGATGCCATCCGCTCCCATCCGCTAGGCTTCCATGGAGCATCCGCTTTCCATTCTCCCTGAGTCCTCCCCCCGTCCGTTCCTTTCCATGTTATCCGCTCTGGTTATGCAAATGTTTGCCCCTTTTGAGAGTGGATAACAACGGATGGAACATTTTTCTCGTCCGCTGTGTCCTTTTTACAAACGTTTTGCATCTGTCGGCCAGTGTGACAGGGCCTTTATACTTCCCTTTTTAGCTTGCTTCCCATACTTCTTCCTTGAGTCAATGTATATCTTTCATCTTCAAGCAAAGCTTTATTTCCCTTCCCAGTATTTTTTGCTGCCAGTCCATGATCTTTTTTCAAAAGATATCTTTCATTTATTCAATTCAATTTTTCTATCTCCTTGTATATATTCTTCCAATTTTATTTCACCCAACTTTTAATCTCCTCCCTCTTTTCTTCTTATTCTGTTTGGTGTTGTTAAGCCTGGGTTCCCCAACCAGGGTTAGGTAAACAAGCTAAACAGAATGTGCAGCGTTAGTCAGATAGGCACACAGATAAATGAGTGAGCTAAGCTTGTATGTTTATTAACATACAGTAAAAATAACAGATACACTTGTGCTATCAAGAATATATTTTATTCCAGTATAAGTTTATAGCATAGTCAAAAACAGTCCATTATTCATTTACCATGTAGTCAGTCCATTCAGGGATATTCAGTTAGCAAAGTCCATGTAGAAGTATCCTATTGTCAGTTCACATAAATCAGTCCGTTGTCTCTCCCGTTCGAGCAATGCAGTCTTGCTTCCAAGCAGTAATCAGGGATCATCAAAGCCAGAGAGAGAGAGAGCAAGCTGTAGCCTTGCTACTTTTATATGGTTTTCATAACCACACCCACAGTTGCTATTTTACAGTTAAAGCTGCATACACTAACTATGATTTATAGTTAGTATTTCACCTAAAACAGTTAGGGTGAACAATGTTATCCCTAACAGGTGTGTCATCTGTTCTGGCTCATCCTCTAAACTTGGTTGTCTCCCTTGTTTCCTGGGTTTAATTGTCCCTTGCTTCATTGGTCCTTGTTTGTAAGCACTGGATTTTTTCCCTTTCAACCGAAAAGAATGAACTTCTGAAAATAGATATTTCAAAAAGAATCCTTCATTGAAAAGGGAGTGAATCCCAGCACTCGTCAAAGCAGAGTCTAAGATGTTTCCAGGCATACAGTAATAGGTAAAGGGAGTTAGAATCCCTCCCCTTATTTAGATGTGAATTTTGTCAAACAAAAAACCAACATGTTAATTTCCCCCCCCCCCCTTCTCTGGAAATGTATCTTAGAAGAGTTCGCAGGGGAATCTTTCAGAGCTGGATTTTTTATGGTCCTCATCTTGTTGTCTCTTCAAGAGGTGACAAGTTTCTGGACATTTGGCTCGACTCCTCCAGTTGTATATCATGTGCAAGTTATACAGAATCAATATAGCATTTAATATATTCAGGTTACATCAAAAAGGATTATTTACACCAACTTCCTCCCCCCTTTTTCTTCCATTTTAGAATGGCAGATACACGGATCTGACATCCTGCCCTCCTCAAAAATTTGAGAAATCCACCTGGAAGACATAAACGTGTTACATTTACAACTTAGGATGGTTTGTGAGGGTATTTCAGGTGGAACCTCCGTAGTAATGCAGGTTCTTTTCCATGTCGTTTGGCTACCCACTCATTGTCTGAGGAAGAAAGGTGTTTCTAAGCTGCTAAATATTGTGTGGATCCACGATGAGTGTGCAAATCAAGGATATCTTTAATTTCAAAATGTTGTTCCCCATGTACCATAATGGGAGTTGGAGGTGTGAGAAGGGAGAGGGGTCTAAGGTTTGAAGTGATCTCTGGTTTGAGTAGGCTGCAGTGAAATACTGAATGAACCTGTCTAAGTGTTTTGGGATGCAGAAGCTCTACTGTAACAGGGTTAATAATTCTGGAGATGGAAAATGGCCCAATGAATTTTGGTCCCAGTTTCTTTGAGGGTTGCAATGATTTTAGGAATTTTGTGGACAAATATATGTGGTCTCCAACTTTGAATGGTTTAGGATCACAGTTTTTTGTCCACTTGAGCTTTAAAAGCTGCTCTAGCCTCTTGTAAGGGTAGTATGACCACTGGCCAAGTGACTTGCAAATTATTGATCCACTCCTTAAGGGAGGTAATTTCAGGTTCCCTGATGGATAATTCCGGCATTGGGTTGAATTCTTGGCCTGTGGCTACCTGTAATGGGGTGAAATCAGTGTTGTTGTGGACCTAATTGTTGTATGCTACCCATGCAAAAGGAAGATCAGTCCAATTGCCCTGTTGGTAATTAATAAAGCATCTTAAATATTGTTCTAACATGTTGTTCAATCGTTCAGCTCTGCCATTAGTCTGGGGGTTATATGACGACGACAACCCCTGGTTGGAGCCAAATATGTTTAAAAACGTCCACCAAAATGTGGATGTCAATTGTACACCCTGATATGAGATAATCCTTGAAGGTGATAAATGTGTATTTAAAATATCTTTACCAAGGTCTTGGGATCTTCTGGCATGGTACAAAATGAACCTGTTTTTAAAAAAAGATCAGTTACAACCCTAATAACAGTATTTCCTTCACTTTCAGGGAGCGATGAAGTCCATAAAAATCTCTTTCCAGGATGCTGAAGGTTCTGCCACTGTTGTAAAAGTCCAGGAGATTTCCCTTGTCCTCTTTTTGCAGCAGCACAGATGGGGCAATGTCCTTTTTGAGAGATGACTACCAAAATTGTCTTTTGATGAGCTGCAGGGTTTTTACAAAACCAAATTGCCCCACTATTTTTGAGTCGTGGCAACGTTTCATGAGGTCCATTCTCTGGCTGGCAGGGACATAAAATTTGTTTTCTACCCACGCTATACCATCTTTGAGTAAGCAAGTGTTTTTGTTAGCCTGGAGCCAGTTGCCCTTAAGTAGTGCCTCCTTAAATATTGAAGTCATTGCATTGTCAGTCAGTGATTCTTTCTTCTCTTGTGCCCGGGTGATTACTTTGACTGCAAGTTGGGTTGGTTGGATCCTGGGTTTTATAACCTCAATCTTTTTGCTGTCGTATTGGGGTTTCGTGGACAGGGCATCTGCCAAGAAATTTTTCCTCCCTGGGAGATATTTGAGAGTGAAATTGAACTGTTTAAAATATTGAGCCCACCTTGCTTGTTTTTTTGAGAGTTTCTGTGGAGTTTTCAGGGCTTCTAGATTTTTATGATCAGTCCAGACTTCAATGGGGCTTTGGTTCCCTTCTAGGAACTGTCTCCATGTGAGGAGTGCCCATCGCACAGCATATGCTTCTTTCTCCCGTGTGGCCCCCCTTTGTTTGGTGTCTGTCAGTTTCTTGGAAGTATAAGCACATTATATTATAGCTGTTCACGTCCATTCTTTTGGAGTAGAACTGTTCCCACTGCTACATCGCTAGCACCTGTTTGGATGACAAATGGTTGTCTGGGTGTTTCAGGATTGGGTCTGCTGAGAACAGTTAAGTTTTTCAAATACTGCTTGGCATTCCATCATCCAAGTAAGGGGTTGCCTTGGTTTGGGTTTCTACCCCCCCCCCCCCTTCGTTTTTAACAAGTTCATGATGGGGAGGGCAATATTCACAATGTGGTAGTATGCCTCTCACAGGTCTAACTTTGAAAAAAAAAATCCTTTCAAGAGTGGGCTAACATGTCCTTCATGATGGGGAGCGGGTACATATTCTCCACACTGATGGTATTTAGGTTTTTGTAATTATCACATAGATGCCATCTTTCTTTTCGCAGAATAATATTGGGGCTGCTATTTTTAGTCTGGTAGGTTCAATGAAACCCCTTTTTATATTTTTATCGACAAATGCCCTGAGTTCTTTTCATTCTCTGGGGGACATGCAGTTGTTTCAATTTTGGAAGTTTAGCCCCTTGTAGGATTTCAATGGTGCAGTCTGTGGCGTGATGGGTTGAGTTCATCAGAACCCTCCTCGCTAAATACTTGGGCTAAATCCTGGTACTCATTGGGGATGTGAATGGGTTCAGCTGGCTGACCAGCCATGGCTGGTTCTCTGTTCCCTTTCTTTTCCTTTGCTCTGGGCTATTTGCAAATGCTACATGTTACTGAAATGTACGGTTCCTTTCTTCCAGTTTATTTTTGGATTCCATTTCCATAGCTACGTGAGTCCTAGCACTAGTGGCCCTTCCATTCCTGGTGCTACAATAAATGTGAGCATCTCATTATGGTTCCCCAGTCTTATTTTCAATGGTTCTGTGGGAAAACTGGCTGGTTCCCCCCCCCCCCACTAGAGTTCCATCTAATTGGCAAAAAGCAATGGGATTTTCCATTTTCTTTCATTGGATTCCCAACTTCTCTGCTAGGGAGGGGTTGATTAGACACCAGGTGCATCCCAAATCCAGTAATGCTACAACTTCCTCCCCCTTCCCTCAGCTGGGGATTAACAGTCTTGGGTAGAGTGAGTGGTTCAGTTGGGTCGCTTACCAGTGGGTCATCTTCCGGATCGCTTTCAGACTGGCTCAGGTCTCCTCGGGACATTGAAAATTCTTCCTCTGGGTTGGGGGGGGGGAACGGAACCTCACAGCTTCTTGGCTTCTCAGGCCAGTTTCTTTTCCTCGAGGGTTGGGCTTTCCAGGTTTTCCCCTGATGGGTGGTCTGGCTTTCTGGCAGAAGTTTTCAAACGGCATTCTGCTGCATGGTGCCCTTCTCTTCCACACTTAAAGCATCCACATGGTCTTGGGGTCATGGTGGTTTGGAGTTTGAAAAATTCCTGCTTTCCCTGGGGTGGGGATCTTCTCCAGACTTTGCCACTGTGGTACTGGTTTCGGGTCATGTTTATCTCCGCTTCCTCTGCCATCATGTACCATTCATACAAAAGGTTTGGAGCCCCACGGGCTAGGCAGGCAGCATACAGGTTGTCATTGAGCCTGTCTTTGAACCAACAGACTAGGATATATACTGGCCAATTGACTCGGCCTGCTAGGTCATGAAATTCCTTGGTGTACTCAGCTACTGGGTGATGGCCTTGCTTTACAACTCTAATGCAAACGCAGGCTTTTCTATCAGCGAGGGGTCTTCGAAGTGGTGGCGTAGGGCTGTCATGAATCGATCGAGGTTCCTCAGTTCTGGGGCATTAACATTGTGGAGAGTCACCATCCATCTAGCTGCTGCCCCTTCTAGGGCCAGGGTGACAACTCGCATTCGGGTCCCCTGGGTTGGAAAATTCCACCTGTATTCTTGCATGTAGGTGAGGACTTGCACCAGGAATAATCCCAGTTTCTGGGGGTCCCCACTGAATTTTATCCCCAAGGGCGGGACCTTTCTCTGCAGTTGTATGTCTCTGGGTTGGTCCAGGCTAATCCCCTGCTCTGGGGTGACAAGGCGTTGGGTACCTGGTATGCTGTTGGTCCTTCGGCTTGTTCCACTGCCCAATCATTCTCAGTTGCATCAGGGATAATGGCTTGGTTTCTTCCAATTTCTGGTTCCCTCGCTCTCCTACATTGGCGATCTGGTCCATCCCTCACATTGAGGTCCTCCAGGGTTTCCCTCATGAGGTGATTTATGTACCGTTTCAGTCGGTCATCTGCCAGTGGTTCCTCGACCCATTCTTCCTGATTGGGCCTCCAGCTATAATTTCCACTCAGGTTTCTGACTACCTTGGGTAAGGGTCACTCCCTTGGTTCTTCCATCCCAGCTGTCTCTTTCCTATGCCTATAGACCACCAGGGCTTTGTGGAATTTTCACCGGCAGTTTCACTGTCTTCGATGGGGTACACTAAGTCAGTGTCTGGCTGGGTAGTTGTCAAAATTTCTCCCCAGCATTCGGCTTCCCCATGCTCCTTCCCATATTCAGTCATTTTTGCAGGGTCCCCTTGGGAGAGTGAAGTTTTCTTTTAAAAAAAAAAATCCTCTCTGGGTTGACCTCTATTGCAGACTCTGCTTTATGTAACATTTAACTTGATATTTCAAAAGGAATCCTTTATCAAAAAGGGAGTGAATCCCAGCACTAGTCAAAGCAGAGTCTAAGATGTTTCCAGGCATATAGTAATAGATAAAGGGAATTAGAATCCCTCCCCTTATTTAGATGTGGATTTTGTTAATTCCCCCCCCCTCCTCTGTCTGGGAACATAAGAGTTCCCAGGGGTATCTTCCAGAGTTGGAATTTTAATGGTCCCTTCTCATCTTGTTATCACTTCAAGAGGTGACAAATTTCTAGACATCTGGCTCCAGTTCTCCAGTTGTATATGAAGGCTTGAAAATTGAGATGAATTCTTTCACCAACCTAGCTGTAAAAGGCAACTGTAACATACAGTTTTCAGCAGAAGAACATTTGGAGTTGCCAGTCTAGAGGCAACTGAGCCTGCCACAACCTTAAACTGAGCGCTAACCTCAATTTCCAGTAGCTTCTGAGACAAATGAGTCTTAGATTGGACTTAAATGACACTAGAGGGCTCTAAACTCCAGGCTGAATCTTATGATTCACTGCCATTAAGGCACTGTACCTAGCTTTTAATTTCTTCCTCAAAAACAAATGAAAATCTGGCAATGTGGGTAAGACAGGGTTCCTAATGGACTTACAGGCAGTTTGTCGCTTGATTTCCACATCCAAATTATGGTCATTAAATGATGACTACATATAAAGTAAAAGAATAAACAAACACAAATCCTCAAAACCCTGAAACTGCTAAAAATAAAAAACATTAAGTTTCACTAGATTTGCACAGGATCTTCAAGTTACTAAATCAACCCATTTTCTGAGTTCTAGCAATGTGCCATAAATTAAAAGGGCAAAGCTCACAGCATGTAACATATAAAAAAATTATATGCTAAAATTATTAAAGTCTATTCTTAGAATGCAGACATTTAATCTTTTAAATGATTTTTTTAAGCATGATGCATGAACACAACCTCTATACTTTTAAGAATCTAAAATATAAACATATGAATTTATTAACATACAATACTA
The DNA here is from genome assembly GCA_015471245.1 of Laticauda colubrina. Lineage (NCBI taxonomy): Eukaryota > Metazoa > Chordata > Lepidosauria > Squamata > Elapidae > Laticauda > Laticauda colubrina. Next base: position 15,471,580 of record BLBF01000037.1, read on the forward strand.
ATTTGTTTTTAACCAAGAAATTCTGAATACACGAGTCATAAAGCAAAAATTAACAGATAAGAATAACTATAATAGTTCTAAACTGTCCCATTAACTTCAAAGATAGAAATTCTGTATATTTCAAAGTCCAATCACAAGGTAGGCTACTCACAGTATTTTTATGTATTATATAGTTTCCTATATTTTAAGACAAAAAGTTTCTGGAATAAAATTAATGCTACGGACATAATACAAGTGTGATAAATCTTATTGTACATTTTTATAATACAATTCAAGCTTATGTCAATGCTCCATAAATTAGAGCTTTATTCTTATCAAATGCATACTGGTTATTTGAAATTTTTGAAAAAAAAAATCCTGTTAAACTAGACATAAAGCTTTATTTCTTTTTTAGTTCTTTCAAACTATCCAAATGATTTGTTATTCAACTCTCCAATAACATTGTATCCTAACTCAAATATGTTATTCTCTTTTTAATGCTAGAACTGCATAAGTTTCATAAAGACTAAAAACAAGTACAATTGAAATTCAGTTGAAAAGTTAACCAACAACTTAAACTACACCAGTACAGTCTTTATCAACTTGTTCTTGATAACTAGTAGAAGAAATGGAGTATGACCTTCCATCTCTCCCATGGCTACAGGTCTGGAAATACTAAATTTGCCTTAGAGTGCTGTCAACATTTAACAGTCAAGTCCCATCTCTGTTCCTTATGCCCATCCTCCCATCTGCTACAAACACGATCCAATATTTTCTATTATTTGCCTTTGAGTTATGCTTTACAAAAGGTTGTTTACAATGGCAAGGTTATCAATTGTAGCAATAATACCAATGACATTAAGGGCCTTTTTATTTTTAAATATACTTTCACAAAACAAGATTAAAACATGTAAAGTGAGTGTTGATATTTTAAAGGAAGAAACATCTCTCATGTTTTACATAATAAAAATGGTAATGAATACATTTTGTGAGGTAGTCTGGCAAATAACACTGTGGGATAGGATAATATATTGAAAAAAATATGAAAAAAACCAAAAATGCTTTTTAAAATTATGATTCCATTTAACAAATGACAAAATTACACATGCAAATTTGTCATAGATCACTTTTTATGAGCATTCAAATGAGATGTCAGATGATCTCTCTCCAGTCATCATCTCTGCAATGAATGAATGTTTAAACCCAATAATTTATTGAAGGAAAGTAACTAACTTAGCTGGCTATGCTGATTTGATTTGGAGTTTTGAATTCTTTTGTTACTTAATGAGCAGGCCCGACTGCTTGAAAATCTTATTGGTATGACTGCAACCCAAGATATTCTTTGGTTGGCAAAAAGCACAGAGGTATGGAGACATTTTGCTTTCAATTACCAATGTTGCTACAGATTGCCACACTTCTTGTGCCCACTGCAGCTGCAAAAACAAATTATCGAAAGAAGTAAATGATAAAAAAATTAAGAACTATAAGCTGGACGGTTAAGGGGCATTAGGAAATTTAATTGACTAAAGGCAAGCGACTGCAATTACTGTAAATTATGCCGCTTTCTGGTTTATATCAACCAACTATTATTGAACAGCAGACTGAAAGATACCTACTGTCCAATTAAAGATTAAAAAAAACTAGGGGAGTGGGAAAGGGATTCACATGGTTTCAATTAATCTGTATTCTAAACACAGCTGGTTAAGTTCAATTCATTAGAATGCAAGTTTTCAGAAAATTTAGATCAACAGCATGAGCACAGCATAATTTCTTATTGTAAGAATAATTAGCTATACTTAGCTATAAAGCTATAAACCCTTTAAATTATGTAAAAATCTTTGTAGTACATTGTGCTAATAGCAGATACATCTATTTTTTAATAGGCATTGGGTAGTTCATAACATACCCAAATGTAATCAACAAGCTGAAATTAATTTTCATAAACTATATTATAAACAAAAAAATTGTTTATATTTATAAGTCATAAATGTTAACATATAGATTTGTTCCCTTAAAACAGAAAATATAGCATTATCTGGAGAGAGAAAAGTTTATAAATGTTTTGTTTGTAATTTAGATGTGTATATTTCCGAAAAATTATCATAAACAAGTTTGTGTAAGTATGAGAGGTTTAAGTTGGAAGCTTCCAGAACAGAATCCAAACATAAACATGTATTTTTAATCAAACAATATCAAAAACATTTTTAGTAATCACCCGATACAGCAGAATATGAGTTTGTATGTTTTCATTTCCTAAATGTTAACAAAAATTAAAAGACAATACATTTATAAATCTAGTGTAATAGCTAAAATCAGTAGGAGAATCCACTAGAGTCGACAGACTTGCTTTCAGGAACTCAAAAGAGATGAAATCTTAGTTGTTTAGGTCTTAAATATTCTATTACAGACTATGGCAGTGAAGTAAGAAAGCATTTTTAGCTTTTTCTACTTACAAATCTTAGGCAAACATATTTGCTTCTCCAAGAAAAATCTACTTCGCTTAAGTTGAGCTTGATCCTTGGTCATTACATAGAAATGTCCACTGCCAATAATATAAAAGTGGTTTGTCATTGCCCTTTTTCAAGATTACAGTTTGCAAGTAACACTGCTAGAGCTTTTCATCTAGATAAGCCAAGTAACAAGAAATATCAGAGACAAATCCTTTTCTTGAATAAAAGATTATTCAATGTAATATTTCCTCACTGACAATGGAACTGATTCTTTCAATTACCCCTGAATTCTTTTATTTTAAATTCCTCACACAGCACCAACGGATGGAAAGAGGATGTAAAACGGAGAGAAACACTTGCCATCCGTTGGTTAACGTGATGCATCCGTTCTGTACTCACTGCATCCGTTTTTCATACTCTCTATCCGTCCAGCATCCGTCTACTGACATTTCATCTGCTCAAAAAGTTTTGAGCTGCACAAAACTTTTTGAGCGGATAAAGTATCCAACGCGTCCGTTGTACATCCGCTACGCATACAGGGAACATCTGTTATACGTCCGTCGTCATCCGTTACGTGTCCGCTATATCCGCTAGGCATCCGCTGCGCATCCGTGCAACTCACATCTGCTCCAGTGGAAAACAGACACAGGGAGGAAGCGAAACGGACGCACAACGGACACACAGCGTTAGTTGCACAGACGTAGAAAGGATGTAAGCGGATGCATATAAAATACTAAAATGGAAAAAACGTTCATATAGGGGATGTATCTTGGATATTTAGGATGTCTGTAGGATGTCTAGAGGATGCAGAAGGACACCTAGCGAAAAAACGATATTTCCTATAAAAAGGGGGAGAAATCACCTGGATCTCACTTTCAGACCAGCAGCCCTGGTGTGCAGACCTCTGCAGCCTTGATCTTGCTCTTGCTCTTCCACAGCATCCAGTTATCTCCACCATGGATCGTAACAAAGTCCTTTTGGCAGCCACCATCGTTCTGCAACAGTGCGAAGCCCTCTACAGGCTCTTTCGCCTGTTCTACGGGAAGAAAAGGAGGCATCCAAGAAGTGTCTGGGTCCGAAGATGGATCGCGAGAAGAGCGTAGTACAGACTGTATAACAAGCTGATGGTGGAGCTGAGGAACGAAGACCCTCGTGCATTCCAGAACTTCATGAAGATGCCTCCAGCCATGTTTGACGAAGTTGTGGAGCGGCTGACACCCAGGTTGACCAAGGCAAACACCAACTTCCGGCCCAGCCTGGACCCTGGGCTGAAGGTGGCACTGACTCTGCGCCACCTGGCCTCAGGGACCACGTACAGGAACATGCAGTACGCCTGGAGGGTGCCACATACCATCAGCATTGTGGTCAAGGAAGTGGTGCAGGCCATCATCGAAGAATACCTGGAGGAGCTCCTCCAGTGCCCCTCCACTGAAGAAGGCTGGAAGAAAGTTGCAGAGCAGTGGTATCAGAAGTGGAACTTCCCCCACACCGTTGGAGTCATAGATAGGAAGCACGTGGCCTGCAAAGCTCCAGCCAAGTCAGGGACCACTTATCACAACTACAAGGGCTTCTTCAGCATCATCCTCTTTGCCATGGTCGATGCTGACTACAAGTTCATGTACATCAATGCTTCAGGCAACGGGTCAGCTTCAGATGCCCAGGTATACAACACCAGTCACCTCAAGGAGGGGCTGGAACACAACCTCATCATGGGCTTCCCAGATCCAGGCCCCCTGCCCAACGACACACAAGATGTGCCCTACTTCATCGTGGGAGATGCCGCCTTCTCCCTCAGAACCTACCTCATGAAGCCCTACACTTCCAGATGCCTCACCCGTGAAGAGAGGATCTTCAACTACAGGCTGTCCAGGGCAAGACGGGTGGTGAACATCTTTGGCATCCTGGCCAACAGGTTCCAGGTACTTCTCACCACCATGCAGCATCACCCAGAGATGGTGAGGAACATCGTGGAAGCTTGCTGCATCCTGCACAATCTCATGCGCACCTGCTACCCAGTGTTGCAGAACAGGCTTGTGGACTTCCAACAAGACAATGGGGACATGGAGCCTGGTGAATGGAGGCAAGGGCGAAACCTGATAGATACTGTGGATGTGCAAGGCCCCAACAGAGCTTCACGTGAAGGGAAGAAGCAGCGCAACCTCCTGAAACACTGGTGCAACTCCCCAGCTGGAGCAGTGGAGTGGCAAGACAGGATGATAGATGATTCATGGCTGCTTCCTTCAGCCTGTCTCATCACACTGATGAGATTGTGCCATGTATGTTGAGTGGCCCTACAATGAACAGGTCATTTAATAAAGAGTTGTGTTCATGTTGAAATGTGTGGATCAATGATTAAATTGTTATTGATAATAAAGGGCCATAGGTGTGGCAGCTGGGAGGGTGGACCATACAGTCCCACTATGCTTGCACTGGAGGTTTATCTATCTCACTGCTATCCTAACCCATCCCACAGCTATTACCCATCCCACAGGTATCCCTGCCCATCCCACTGGTATCCTAACACATCCCACAGCTATTACCCATCCCACAGGTATCCCTGCCCATCCCACTATCCTTACCCATCCCACAAGCATGCAAAGGCTTAAACCATTTCTAAAAGTTTCCACCAAGACTTTATAAACTAAAAGAACTGAACCAAGTGTGTGAAGCAAAGATAAACTTTATTAAGAACACACTGTAAAAGTAAAATGACCCAAGTAAAGTGTCCAAAGCAAAGATAAAGTCAACAGGTAGCAACCCAGTCTCTGGCACTCTTCTCAGTCACTCTGAGGTGTGCCCATAGTCTCAGGGGTGAAGGGTCCAGATGCTGTGGAGGTGGCTGCTGCTGGAGTGCTGGTCTGAGGTGCCATTGGGGTGCCTGGCCCCGAGAGGACAACAGGTGATGATGTGTGGAGGAAGCTCTCAGAGAGCTGGCTCAGTCCCGTGATGTTGAGAGCCCCTTCCTCCATGACATGGGGTGTCAGTCCCAAGACCGATGACAGATGTTCTGTGGCCGGGCTTGGCTGTGGGGTGGAGGAAGGAGAAGTGTAGTGGGGCTGTCTGGTCTGCAGGTAAGCAAGGTGAGACATCGGTGGCATCTGTGGCGTCAGCGGCATCTGTGGCGTCGGTGGCATCAGTGGCATATGAACCTGTGCCTGGACTGGGAAGGGCTGCCTGTGCTGCTGGACCTCCTGGTAGCTGTAGCCTTGGTAGGTGAGGGGCTGTTGAAAGCCTTGGAAGGGCTGTGACATCATCTGGGGTGGAGGAGCAGACCTGGACTGGGTCAGAGCAGGTTCAGCTGGGCCTGGAGGGCTGTGCAGAAGACCTGTGATCCTCTCCTTGATCACCTGGTTCTGGGATTCGGACATGTCCATGAGGATCTAGTTGACATAGGTGAGGAAGGGCTTTCTGTTAGAGGATGGTATGTCAGTGTGTACCAGCTTAGAGAGGAGATCTACACTGCTTTTGATGGTGTCCCTGATCTCCAGCAGGACAGTGTGGCTCTGTCCCTCCGGTCTGCCTCTCTGTCTATTTTCTGTGGAGGTGGAGCTGGGGGTGGGTTGGTCTCTGGTGGCAGCGGCCTCTCCTTGCTCCAACTGCGTCAGGGGGTCCTCCACGGGGAGTGCAGCTGTTGGGGGGGTCTCCGTCGTGGAGCACTCCACAGATACCTGCCTGGACACAGGAGCTGACTCTTGGCCAGAAGAAGACTGGCTCTCTGTGGGCTGCCTGAAAGAGAGGGTTGACAGAGGGGCTGCTCATCGGTGGCGGACCTCATCCTCCAAGGAGCTGCACTTGGCCATCACGTAGGTCTCCCAGTCGGTGAGCTTGACCGCGGCCTGGCCAGACTTCTTGAGGTGCAGCTTCCTGTACCAGGTGTGCATGTGCTTCCACCACCCGAGGAGGACTTCCGAAGTGTAGCTCAGGCTCTCCGCCTTCTCTCTCCAAGCCGCCTGCTTCCGCTTGTTGTCTCGATAGAGCCTGTGTCCCTTCCGCCAGAGGTACTTGTTCTCCCTCAGCCATTTGAGCACCTCATCCTCATGTTCCTCTTCGATGGAGTACTGTCTCCTCTCCCTATCGCGCTATTGCCTCTTTCTCCCTCTGGCAGGGCCTTCTGGGCCCTCATCAGTCGGGCTTTGAGGTTCTAGCAGCTGGTCCACCACACCACCACCAGCAGCAGCAGCAACAGCAGCAGCAGCAAAAGCAGGACCAGCAGCAGCACCAGCAGAGTAAGCACCAGCAGAAGCACCAGTACCAGGAGCAGCACCAGCAGAGTAAGCACCAGCAGAAGCACCAGCATCAGGAGCAGCACCAGCAGAGTAAGCACCAGCAGAAGCACCAGCACCAGGAGCAGCACCAGCAGAGTAAGCACCAGCAGAAGCACCAGCACCAGGAGCAGCACCAGCAGAAGCTCCAGCACCAGCAGAGTCAGCCCGAGCAGCAGAAGCCCCAGCAGAAGCAGAGTAAGTGCCAGGGGGTGGGATGGTGGCCCTGTCCTTCTTGCCAGGGCTGGCAGCAGATGGCAAAGGCTTCCTCTTCTTCCCCATGGTTGTTGGCTAGTTGGAGCTGTGTTTGGCAGCTGGTCTTTCCTCTGAATGGTGACATGCTTGCGAGCTGCATCCTTTTATATCCGCGGGGCTGAAGCAATGCATCCTCCCCGCATGCGCAGTGAATGTTTGCATCTGCTAGGCATCCGCTAGGCGTCCGTGATGCATCCGCGTCATCCGCTCTGCATCCGTTCCTTCCGCTGCGCATCCAGAGCTTTGCTCTGCTCCCCCGGAAGCCCTGCGAATGTGTCATCCACTTCCATCCGCTAGGCTTCCGTGGAGCATCCGGTTAACATCCTCGCTTCGTCCTCTCCCCGTCCATTCCTTTCCCTTGTTGTCCGCTTTGTTTATGCAAATTTGGGGCACTTTTGAGAGTGGATAACAATGGATGGAACATTTTCTCGTCCGCTGTGTCCTTTTTACATACTTTTTGCATCCGTCGGCCGATGTGACAGGGCCTTTACAGGCCCTATCCCACTGTACTTACGGATGCAAAGAGGATGTAAAATGTTAAAAAAAGCTTGCCATCCGTTGGAAAACGCTATGCATCCGTTGTGTACTCATTGCATACGTGTTTCATACGCTCTATCCGTCGAGCATCCCTCCACTGCGATTTCATCCATGCAAGAAGTTTTGAGCAACATAAAACTTTGTGAATGGATGAACTTTCCGCCGTGTATGATGTAAATCCACGACATACGAGCAACAAACGTTCTATGTCCATTTATCATCCGTTAAACATCCGCTGTATCCTCTCTGCATCCTCTGGGCATCCTCGCAACTCACATCCGCTGCAGCTGAAAACGGAAAGAGGGAGGAAAGGGTACATGGAACGTCTATACATCGCTAGTAGCACGGAAATAGAAAGGATGAGTTTGCATCCGAGATACATCCACGCAGCATCCCCTTTCTTTCCTTTAGGCCTACGTGATGCATCCACTTCATCCGCTATGCGTCCGCTTCGAAATTCTCCCCCGGAACCCCTTCGGAGGTGTCATCCGCTGTCATCCGCTAGGCTTCCTATGAACATCCGTTTATCATCCCCGCTACATACTACCCACGTCCGTTCTTTTCCGTTCTGTTTATGCAAATTTTCACTTTTTGAAGCAGATGACAACAGATGGAGCCATCCCCGAAATTTTGCTCGTCCGCTGTGTCCTTTATGCATACATTTTGCATCCGTCAGCCAGTGGGACCTAGCCTTACACCATTATTGCTCATTCACTTCATTCTCTACTACAACAAAGAGAGAAAAGTAATAAATATTGTTTTTCTTTTTATGACTCTATAAACTTTTGCTTGGGGGGGGGGGTTGGGCAAATAAATGGAGCTGAGCATTTATTGCCCAGATGACCACGCAGAGTTCACTAAGCTACCACTTCACTTAACAATGAGCTGTCAGTCCCAGTTGTAGTCATTAAACAAGAAGTACCTGTAGAGAAGGTACAGTAAAAAAAAAAATTAGGAATCATTTTTTAATTTCAACAATTTCAGAATTGTTTAAAAAATTCTTACCATAAACTCTGGTTCTGAAAGCAAATAGAGATGTTTTAAAATGGGATTTAATCCAAATTGGTTCTTTGTTATATAATTTAATTACAAATATATTCCATATGTACTGTTATAGGAAAAGGAATTTCCATATCCTAGGACCCTGGGTCCTAGGAAAAGCGGACCCTGCATCTGCAGGAATGTGCTAGGAAAAAAGGATATGAAAAAGCAACAAAGCACACTTTGAACATTCCATGCAATCTTTTGTCCTTCTAGAATTCTATGCTACATGTTCACGTTTTCTGATTTTTTTTCTGATGACAATTAGTTTGATACAAGTTCAAGTCAACTGTTATTCAAAGAACACACCTTTGTATTCTGGCTAGAGCAGGAAGTTTCCTCATATTAATTTTTGCATTCAGCAAAGATTTCTGAATAGCATTTTCTAGTTTTTGATCTGATACATCTGAGGATAAATGCAGCTTCTAAGAGTGCTTTTTAATTTACCCAGTTACCCAGTGGTGGGATTCATATTTTTTTTACTACTGGTTCTATGGGGGTGGCTTGGTAGGCGTGGTGGCAGTGGAAGAATACTGCAAAATCCCCATTCCCTCCCCACCCCACTGTTTTCCAACTCCATTCTCCATTCTCCACAGGGCAACAAAAGAAGACCCAGATGATCAGCTGGGACTCTGGAGGTTGAGAATAGATGGGGGTGGATGGAAACTAATAAAGGAAACAAGCAACTTAGAACTAAGGAGAAATTTCCTGACAATTAGAACATCTAATCAGTGGAATAACTTGTCTCCAGAAGTTGTGAATGCTCCAACATTGGAAGGTTTTAAGAAGAAATTAGACAATCATTCATCTGAAATGGTATAGGACTTCCTCCTTGAGCAGTGGGTTGGACTAGAAGATCTCCAAGGTCCCTCCCAACTTTGTTATTGTTAAAATATGACAGTCAACTGTTTGGAAACATTATGTGTGTATCCATTTGTGCATGTGTTTCTGAGTATACAAACCTTATAGTTAATCATCTGGAAGGGATAATTTTAGGTTATAAATAAGTTTATTTTATCTCTCCTTTATTTGTTATAAATAACTGAAGGAAGCAAACATTTTCTCACAATGACCCTGTGAGGTCAGTTGGGCATGATTGGCCCAGCTGGTTTTTCATGCCTAAGCCAGAGTGGATTTCATGATCTCCTGCTTCCTAGCACAGCAACTTGACCATTAGACCAAATTGGCTCTCAGTTAAGAAATAGCCAGATATATGAATGTAATTAAAGATGGTTGGATTTTTGTGTGATAGTAAATTTTTATTACAGTCATAGATCAGAGACAAGAACAAATAAAAACACTCAATAAATATACAATTAAAAATTCTACAATAAAATTATAACAGATAAAAACTATGATAAAATCCAGTCTGTCAATTATACATGGTCTAACTATACTAAAATCACATTCCATAAACTGTATGGCCCGTAGTCAGTTTATTACTAAAAGGGAACAGAATAAGCAATATAAAGGATTTGCCACATTTGTTGTATAAAATCTCTATGGTAGGTTTGACATGTGTTTCAGATGAATCCCCAGTGCTGCTGCACAGAATCTAGCCACATGTGCTGTAATTTGGGAGTCTATCCTTAAGCAGCCACTGATGATGAGCAGTGTCAGAACAGCCAGCAATTATTGGAAAGATATGTTCCTCTCTGTAAGAGGAACATCAAAGGAGTATGTGCCCCAAAATCTCCATCTTTCCTGAGCCACAGCAACTGAGTCTTTCAGTCAGTGGTATCTTTTTATACTTGCCATACCGAACAGCTGATGGAAGCACATGGCAACGTGTGAGTGAAAATGCTTTCCAATAGTTTGCTGGCTCCAACTGGCAAGATAGATGGCAGGAGTAACAACATATCTAATTGCATCTGGAGCCAAAAACTACAGAGCTTTCCCTAAGTCTGTTTGCCTTTCAATGTTCTTTACCCTTTGTCACAAGATTTGTTTTGGATTATTGTTCTGTTCTGGATTATTGAGGCTGGGGGGAAGCCAAGTTTGGCAAGGTTGAACTCGACAGGCTTGATCCATAACGAGAATTTGTCTTAGAGGATTAACGGATCAAAACCTTGTAGAAAGAAGTTAAGCTTTCACCAGAAATTTAAAGACACTATACAGATTTTTGCTTCGACTTTTGTCAATCCTGTCTCCAAGCACAGAAGTGCATTTGAGATACAGCGCGGCATCTGAGGAATTGCTCCAATAAATTTGGATTGAACTTTTCCAAAGATGTGCAAGCTGAGGGTCCCAGCAAGGTCCCATAAAGAAGCTACGCGAGCAATTTGGTCAGAAAAAGATTAACTGCAGCAGGAACTAGTCTCCTCCTTTTCTGCAGAAAAAAATAATGTATTCCGAGGTATTTGAAAGTGGTTACCTGCTCTATATTATGGCCATTTAGATACCATGAATAGGGTTTTGGCTTTTTTGCAAAAGTCATAATCTTTGTTTTCTTATAAGTTATGTCCAGTTTGTTATAATTACAATACTGGTTGAGGGCTGACAAGGCTCTTTGAAGGCCTACTGGTGTCTTGGAGAGGATAACAGCATCATTTGCATAGAAAAGAAGGGCAATGCCTCAATCTCCTATTTTTGGGGGCTGGTAATTTGGTTTATTTAACCATATTAAATGTTTCATATGTAAGGCATGTAATAGACGTAGAAGCCTGTGATCAACTGAGGCAGCTTCCAGCTTCTCCCATAGCTTAGTCCTTGTCACATTATCAAAGCCTGCCTTGAAATTTATAGTCAGCATATTATGATACTTTCTATTTGATACTTGTTTAATAAAGTTTATCTTTGCTTAAGACAGTTAATAAAGTTTACTTGGTTCATTTTGTTTACTTAATAAAGTGTTGGTAAAAACTTTGAAAAAATGGTTAAGCCTTTGCATGCTTGTGGGATAGATAAGGATAGTTGTGGGATAGATAAACCTCCAGTGCAACCATAGTGGGACTGTATGGTCCACCATCCCAGCTGCCACACATATGGACCTTTATTATCAACAACAATTTATTCATTTATCAACACATTTTAAATAAATAAAGCTCTTTATTAATGCCCTATTCATTGTAGGACCACTCAACATACATGGCATAATCTCATCAGTGTTATGCAACAATCTCAAGGAAGCATCCATGAATCATCTATCATCCTGTCTTGCCACTCCACTGCTCCAGCTGGGGAGTTGCACCAGTGTCTCAGGAGGTTGCGCTGCTTCTTCCCTTCACGTGAAGCTCTGTTGGGGCCTTGTACATCCACAGTGTCTATCAGGTTATGTCCTTGCCTCCATTGACCAGGCTCCATGTCCCCATTCTCTTGCTGACAGTTGACAAGTCTGTTCTGCAACACTGGGTATTGGGTGCACATGAGATTGTGCAGGATGCAGCAAGCTTCCACAATGCTCCTCAGAGTCTCTGCGTCATGCTGCATGGTGGTGAGAACTATCGGGAACCTGTTGGCCAAGATGACGAAGGCGTTCTCCACCACCCGTCTTGTCCTGGACAGCCTGTAGTTGAAGATCCTCTCTTCACGGGTGAGGTATCTGGAAGTGTAGGGCTTCATGAGGTAGGCTCTGAGGGAGAACGCGTCATCACCAATGATGAAGTAGGGCACATCTTGTGTGTCATTGGGTAGGGGGTCTGGATCTGGGAAACCCATGATGAGGTTGCGTTCCAGCCCATCCTTGAGGTCACTTGCATTGTATACCTAGCCATCTGAAGCTAACCCGTTGCCTGAAGCATCGATGTACATGAACTTGTAGTCAGCATCAAGCATGGCAAAGAGGATGATACTGAAGAAGCCCTTGTAGTTGTAATAAGTGGACCCTGAGTTAGCTGGAGCTTTGCAGGCCATGTGCTTCCTATCTATGGCTCCAACGGTGTGGGGAAAGTTCTACCTCTGATACCACTCTTCTGCAAGTTTTCTCCAGCCTTATTCAGTGGTGGGGCACCTGAGGAGCTCCTCCACGTATTCTTCGATGATAGCCTGAACCACTACTCTGACCACTTTGCTGATGCTGTTGCGTGGCACCCTCCATGCATACTGCATGTTTCTGTATGTGGTTCCAGAGGCCAGGTGGCGCAGAGTCAGTGCCACCTTCAGTCCAGGGTCCAGGTTGGGACGGAAGTTGGTGCTAGGCTTCGTCAACCTGGGTCTCAGATGCTGTATAAGTTTGTCAAACATGGCTGGTGGCATCCTCATGAAGTGATGGAATGCATGAGGGTCTTCATTCCTCAGCTCCACCATCAACTGGTCATGCAGTCCAAACTCCATTCTTCTCACGATCCATCCTCGGACCCACACAGTTCTTGGACGTCTCCTTCCTCTCCTTCTGTGTAAAACTTGATACAGACTGAACAGGTTTTGGTTCGGATGATGAATGAGCGCTGTTATCATATGGACTGTTTCATCATCTATGGTGGAGAACAATTGATGATGTTGAAAACCAAGACCAAGGGTGAAGAGGTCTGTACACCACAGCTGCTGAACTCATACTGAGATCCAGGTGATTTCTTCCCTTTTTATATTGGTTGTCCGCTAGGTGTCCTTCTACATACTCTAGACATACTCCAGACATCCTAAATATACGAGATACTTCCTAGATACAAACGTTTTGTCCATTTTGAATACTTTATATACGAGATGCATCCACTTACATCCTTTCTATTTCCATGCTACTAACGCTGTGTAGACGTTCCATGTACCTTTTGTTTCCTCCCTCTTTCCATTTTCAGCTGCAGCGGATGTGAGTTGAGGGGATGGCCAGAGGATGCAGAGAGGATACAGCAGACGTTTAACGGATAAATGGACATAGAATGTTTGTTGCCCGTATGTCGCGGATTTGCACTGTACACGGCGGAAAATTCATCCGTTCACAAAGTTTTGTGCAACTCAAAACTTCTTGTGTGGATGAATGCTATACGGATAGAGCGTATGAAACACGTATGCAGTAACTACACAACAGATGCATTGCGTTTTCCAACGGATGGCAAGCTTTTTTAATGTTTTACATCCTCTTTGCATCCGTAAGTGCAGTGGGACCGGGCCTTACCTGTTTTTTTTTTTTGTACTTTTAAATGTTACACTTGACAACAACATTGTGTTTTCTCTCTCTCTCTCTCTGCAAAAATAACTTATTTTGAAGAGCGAACTATTTGTACCATTACGGTGGGAGTACATGTAAGTGTGTCTTTCTATTTACAGCTTTATGGCCTTATCCTGGACCTTTAGAAGCATCTAGCTCAGGGATGTCAAACTCGCGCTGTCACAGCAGCATCATGCGATATATCAGGACTTTTTTCTCCTTTGCTAAACTGGAGAGGGACATGGCCAACGAATGATGCATCCGGCCCACAGGACGTCAGTTTGACCGCCCTGATCTAGCTCATCACTGCTCATCATTTTCCCAAAAGCCATCACTCTGCTAAACAAATAATTCCCTCAACCCTGTTTAACTATTACAAAGTCTGTACTATTACTGTTAATCTTGTCATCACTCCTTATCACCCATCCCCTCCCATTTGTGACTATATGACTGTAACCTTGTTGCTTGTATACTTACGATTTATATTGATTGTTTCCTAGTATGATTTGATTGCATATTGTACCCTATGATTATCATTAAGTGTCATACCTTATGATTCTCGACTCTTGACAAATGTTTCTTTTCTTTTATGTATACTAAGAGTATTTACACCAAGACAAGTTCCTTGTGTGTCCAATCACACTTGGCCAACAAAGTATTCTATCTGTTCTATCGATCTAAGCATATTTTTAAAAAAATACTGTTAAGAATATTTTAATATTTTAATTAGCATGAACTAAACCCGCTTAATTTAATAGGAATTTGTTCAATAACAGTAGACTTCATTCAGAGAATTTAAAAAGCATTGACTGCTTGAGTCTCAAGAACTGTTTTTACAAGTTCTTGTAAAGGATATGAGTATATCTATACATTTAAAAGAACAAAATATTGTCATACAAATAGCATCTAAAAACTTCACTTCTTTTCTTCAAATTCCTCCCATATCTTTGTATCATTATCCTATGCATTTCAGCGTTTCTGTACTGTATTATTCATATCTTGTGGCAAGAAAACATGCTGATTCTGTTGGAATCACTGTCTACTGACTATAATGTCTTGTAATGTGGTGAAAATGAAGTGAAGGGTTAGCAACATGTATAATCTCAAATAAAGAATCTCATGATTTTCATGTAACAGGATCTCCATGACAAAGCCAACATATAATGAAAGAGAAGGAGGGGAAAGAAAAAAAGAATCATCCAGCCATGAATATCTATCTGAATGCAGATTTTCTAATGATAACATAATATAGGAAATTCAAAATTAACATTATAAAGTGTCACACAAGTTAGTATTTTGGCAGCCAATATATTCATACCCATTGTAATATGTTGTACTGTTCTAGGATCAGCACTATTCTGAAGAAAAGAAAAGCATTTTAAAACTAATTATAGCTTATTGATTTTTGAATATACTTTTATTGAGAAAACATAGAAACAAAGAACTAGAAAAAAAATTAAAAAGAAAGTGAAAAGAAATAGGAAGGAAAAGGAAGGAAGGAAGGAAGGAAGGAAGGAAGGAAGGAAGGAAGGAAGGAAGGAAGGAAGGAAGGAAGGAAGGAAGAAAGGGAAAAAAGAAATTTGGATGTAATTTACAACCTTTAGGAACATAATTGTTACCAATTTTAGCCTCCCAGATCATAGTTCTATTCTTCCCATAAATTATCATCTTTAGCAAGATCATTAACTAGTACTGATGATGTTATCTAGTTTGGCTAATGAAATGTCTGCAAGAAAACAACCAAGTTTAGAAAGCACCAAGGACCCAAAAGTGCATAACAGGTTTCCACTCTTTTAGAAAAATGGTTGTTGTTTCTTCCTTTATCGATTTGGATAACTCACCAAGTTCTGCCATTTTCACAATCTATTGATTCATGGTGGATATTTCTCCATTTTATGCATATAGTAGCCTCACTACAGTAATACATAGAAAACCAAACATCCACATGTCTTTTAGTTAACTATTATACTTCCTATGTATCTATCGTACCTACTTACTACCTATAATAAGTCCTAATAAAAAAGCTCTGGTTTCAACTGAAAGCTAAGTATTAAAATTATCTGCATTATCATAAATAGCAGTCTCTACTTTTTCATAAATCATATCAACCCTGCAGTCATGTGATCACAATTTGAATGAATGGCAACTAGCTCACAATTATAGTAGTTGCAAATCTAGGAGTCAAATAATTATGATTTGCAATTTTCCTGGTTGTCTTCCAACAAGTACACTCATTTGGAAAAGCTGGATTGCTTAACAGCTGAGTGATTCACTGTAAATATTCACAGACCCCTCACATCCCGGACATAAACTGTTTCAACTCCTACTCTCAAAACACTATAGAGCACTGCACACCAAAACAACTTAGACACAAGGACAGTTTTTTCCCCAAGTGCCATCACTCTGCTAAACAACTAATTCCCTCAACACTGTCCAACTATTTATGAAGTCTGCGTTACTATTACTATTAATCTTCTCATCACTCCTTATCACCCATCCCCTCCCACTTGTAACTGTATGACTGTAACTTTATTGCTTGTATCCTTACAATTTATATTGACTGTTTCCTAGTATGATTTGATTGCTTATGCTTACCCTATGACTATTATTGTGGTACCTGATGATTCTTGACTCTTGACAAATGTATCTTTTATCTACACTGCAAGCATTTGCACCAAGACAAATTCCTTGTGTGTCCAATCACACTTGGCCAATAAAGAATTCTATTCTATTCTATTCTATTCTATTCTATTCTATTCTATTCTAT
>BLBF01000037.1:15492310-15517413 GCA_015471245.1 Laticauda colubrina
GGGGGGTTAGGTTGGAGCTATCAGAGGGAGTCTGTTTTTGCCCAGGTGTTTGCCTGGCTTGTGGCATGGAGATCTTTCTATTTGAGAGTGCAGGCTTCCAAATGATTGACAGTCTGGTGGAATCATCTCTTCTATTCATGCTGTCAGGTCTTTTTTCAATCTCTATGGCTTCTCTGATGATTCTGTGGCTCGGGTTTTCTATAGTGGCCAGGGTTTTAGTGCCATTGAAGTTGATGTTGTGACCTGTGGTTTTCATGTGTTGGACTAGTGAGGAGGTGTGTTCCAGATTTTTTACTGCATTTTTGTGTTCATCTAGGCGGGTACTTATTCTTCTATTGGTCTGTCCAATCTATGTGGCCGGGCATGATGTACAGGGAATTTCGTATATGCCTTGGTTTTCCAGGTCAATTTTGTCTTTGGGGTTCCTCAGGATGGCTGCTATTTTTTTGTCTGTTTTGAAGGCAGTCTTGATGTGATGCCTGTGTAGTATCTTACTGATTTTATCTGTGGTACCTCTTATGTAGGGCAGGAGAGCTGTTCCATGGATCTGTTGATCTTCTAGGTCTCTGTTATATCTTGGTGTGTTTTTGTGGATCAAGTTGGTGATTTTGTTTTTGTGGAAGCCATTGGCTGTCAATACTTCAGTCAGGGTGCATAGTTCAGTCTTTATATGTGTCTTGTCTGCCAGGCATTTGGTTCTGGTAATTAGTGTTTTCGCTACGGAATTTATCTGTGCTGGGTGGTGGTGGGATTGGACGTTGAGGTAGCGGTTGGTGTGTGTTTTCTTTTGGTATATGGTGTGTCCCAGTGTGCCATCTGTTCTTTTGTAGATTAGTACATCTAGGAATGGTAGTTGTTTGTTTATTTCCGTTTCCATGGTGAACTTGATTTTGGGGTGTGTGTTGTTTAGGTGTGTTAGGAAATTGTTTAGGTTTTCTTTTCCATGGGGCCAAATCACAAATGTGTCATTGATGTATCTTAGCCATAGTTTGGGTTTGTGGGTGGCATTAGCCAGGGCTCTGGATTCGAATTCTTCCATGAACAGGTTTGCAATGACGGGTGACAGTGGTGATCCCATAAGGGCTTTATGTATATATGTATATATATATATATATATATATAATAAACATCAACATTTCTTGTGACAAAAGGATATACATTCATCTATTAAAAAAAATATCAGTGCCCTTTCCCCTCTAAGTGGTCTATATTCTCCTATTGTCTAAATAACCTGTAATTGCATATACATTCTTATTACCCCTCATATCAATGCGGAATCCTCTTTCTTAATTCATTAACCATTATCTCTATGTATTCTAAACAGACAATTTTTCCATTATTTTACAATTCCCATATTTCTTTCTTTCCTGTTCCTGTTCACCTCTCTTCCCTTTTATTTTCCCAATCCTTTTCTCTCTCTGAATTATATCCCACTCCATCTTTATATCTTCATTCCACCTTTTATTTTTCTGCTGTTTCTTCCTGTCTTTCCCACTTTTACAGATATTCTCCTTTTTAGTTACTTTTTTAAATCTCCTATTTTTAACCCCCTTCTTTTCCCTCCTCTCTTTGTTGTATTCTTTGCATGATTGTCTATTTAAAATGGCTTCTTCTTAATCTAACTCCTCCTTCTCTGAAGTTTCTTCTTTATGTTTTTCAATCACCATTTCCATGGCTTTTAACACTGACCAAAAATGATTCACATCTTGCATCTAGTAGTTCTTTCATATTTTTAAGCATCATTTTTAATTCCCACAGAGATATCATCGTTGCACACTCTTGTATCTTATAATTTTAAAATCCACAAGGCAGCTTCTCTTTTTCTTTTTTCTTCTTCAGGCTTTCTGAATTCACAACTATTCCAACACTGGGTTTATACCAAACTCACCAAATTAGTCCAACAGTTCATTTCTTCTGACTTTTTGTTTTATTCTAGTTCATCTTTCACCTTCTGGGGTACTTATTTTATTGTTTCAATATTTCCTTTTCATTGTATTGAATCAAGTTCACAGAGAAACAGAAGTTTTTTCTTTATATTTTCTAGTTTAAATTTTTGTCCACAAGATGGCACTCTCCATTATACAAAGTCCTCACCCTTTTTTTTCCTCCCCGTTTTATTGTTAGGGGCTTTCTGAGCCTCAATATTCCAAAACAATCAAGCCTCCAATTTGTATATTTCCCCTTCTTTTTAATACTCTTAAATCCAGCTTTAGTTTGCGCCTGTTTGGTGCCAATGTATTTTAATTCAATTGATTTTAGGTTCTTGTTTTGGCTTGTTCCTCTCCTGGTTCAAAGCCCCGTTCAGCTGTCAAAGTTATTTTCTCTCTCTTTTTTTTCCCCTTCCCTTTTTAATTCCGCCACTTTCTTTTCTTTCTTAAGAATATTTAAAGCATCAATCCCAGGGTAGCTTTTATTTGGTTGTTGCGCTGAATTGTCCTCGTTCTTATGTTGTCCACCTTCTTCTCCACTCCTGCACAAATCTTCATCCAGCTGAATCATCATCTTCAGGGTGGCCATTTTGGAACACCGTTCGGTCGTTTCCAGGGGGAAAAAATGCCAAGCCCAGAGAGGAGAGATGCAGCTCTCAACCTGGCTGGCAGATTCCCCTTACTCTGCTGCCCCTTGGAGGCAGCTTCAGCCCCTAATCACAATGATTGGGGCTCTCCAACGAAAGAGCATGGACCGAAGCTGCAGACAGTCACGGACCCCGGTCCATCAGTGAGGAGGGCTTAACCAGAAGTTGGAACTCATCAAATTTTCAGGTGACACTAAACTGGCAGGAATAGCCAACACCCCAGAAGACAAGCTCAGAATCCAAAAAGAACTTGATCAACTTGAACAATGGGTCCTATCCAAAAAATAAATAATAATAATTTTAATGTGGAGAAAAGCAAAGCTTTACATTTAGGCAGGAAAAATCAAAGGTATAAGCAGAGATTAGGTGAGACATGGGTCAAAAATAGTAACTGTGAGAGTCCTAGTGGAGTCCTAGTGGATGATCATTTGAATATGAAACAGCAGTGTGGAGCAGCAGCCAAAAAAGTTAATACAATTCTGGATTGTTTAAACAGAGGCATAGAATCAAGATGATGTGAAGTGTTAGTACTGCTTTATAAAACCCTAGTAAGACCACACCTGGAATACTGCAATCAATGTTGGTCCCCATACTACAAAAAAGATGTTGAGACCTTGGAAAGAGTTCAGAATGTACTTAATTTGGAGGCAACTGGACTTCATGTTTCTTTCTTTGAAGACATTTAGCTTCTCATCCAAGGAACTTCTTCAGCTCTGACAGGATGGTGGGGAATGGAAGGATTTATATTCCTTGCAGACAGCTAGCTAGTTATTTGCATCATTTTAGTGGTCATTGAAGCATTTAGAAGTTTATCTGTGTCCTCAGGGTCACCTGAGGCACTACTCAGGTCTTACAATCCCTCCCTTCCTCCTCCACCCAGCAGTAGCCCCTTAATTGCCTGCTAGGAAGGGAAGATTTCTGAGCTCTGCCAGATTCCCATAAGGAAATTCAATGGGGAAGCTGGCAAGAAGTCAGAAGTTGCTCCTGCTCCCACTGCTTTTTGGTCTGCTTGTGGTCATTCTGTTTCTGTTTCGATAAGGAAATATCTCTGAAATTATGAGCCAACAGGACACTGTTGTCTATCATTAAACCCATAATATGATCCAAGCCCTTCTTTTTGCAGCCCTTATTTTTCATGTTGTCTTCTCACAGACACAAACACAACAAAGAGTAGTTAAACAAAAAGAAAGAAAAAAGAAAAAACAGATTAATTATTACTATTAGTTAAAAGCTTAAGCAAAAAAGGAGGACATGGCCTGGCATCTAATTGACAATGCTGCTGCTAGGAAACTTCATTAGAGAGGAAGTTTTAATAGCTCTCACAACAAAAAAGCCTTTTAGCACTTAAGACTTGAGACTGTTTTATTTTTCAAACCTGAGATAGTTATTTAAAACAATATCCAATACCAAATTATCTCATTATAAATGTGTCTCCTATATCTAACTCTAAGCTGAAAAGCGAATAGAGACTTTTGTATTGACGTGGATAATTAAAGCACAAAAGCTTCACAGACTTAAAAAACAAAATGCAAGTCTTTTATCAAAGGCATTCTTTTTATCTCAGTCTGACAGTTAACAGCATATAATCTAGTAAACAAATACTTTCACACAGTACAAAAGTGCCATTAAAGGCCAAAACTGTCAACACAAATTCCATTCTTGTGTGAAAAAAAAAATATAAACTGTTGATCACCTCTGATTTCCTTAACTAGAATGGAGGTTGTCATGGAAACATTCTTGCGAAGTTCACAGTGATGAAACAAAAACACTTCCAGTTTAATTGCTATTAGGTTTTGCATAGCAGTTTATTTATACTCAAAGTGCATTATGATAAAATGCAGTAGAAAGTAGACATTCAAAAATTGATCTACCATAACAAATCTACAGAGGAGATTTCAAAATACACAAATAAAATTAAAACCAAGAAATTTATATACAGTTGCCTATTAAAATACACATTAATATTCCAGCACACAAAGCATTTTTGAAGTTAGGAACAATGAACAAAAACAGAAATCTCATTTTGTAGTTGTAAAATTCTATAAGACAGGGCCCAATTATATAACCACGTTCCACCTGCAGTATATTTAGTTTTGCTTAGAGTATGCACTATTGAACTAAGTACAAGTAACCAAATTCTGTTTCGCCAAAACAAGTTAAATAAATTCTTTCCTTTTCAAAGCTTTGACAGCCTTCTACCTTATTATATATAGTTCCATCTGTTTTATTATTAAGAACAATAATTTAATATCATTCTGAGAATCAAGCTTTGATAAATCTATTTTAAGAACTCTACTAGATATATATTTAATTTAAAAAATCTAGAAATAAATCTAACAATAATATGAATACACTTATAAAATTAATACCAAAGATTTTAATCCAAGTATATGGCAAAACAAATGCAAACAAACTGCTTTACTATCAAGTTTTCCACTGATAAATTCCAGACAACTTTAAAAGAGAGACAGAGAGAGATGGAGACACGGTGAGCATATACAGCACTGACAATAGCATATAGAAAGTATAAATTTATTAAGTCTTCCTGCTATTCCAAGTCTGGAAAATGTTTTGAAAAAAAGTATTTTTTAAAAAAGAGAGAAGAAATGCAATGTTAAGTAAACATTTCAGACCTCAGCCTTCCTTACAAGCCTTTGAACCTTTTCTTTCATGTGCTGTATTTGATAGCCCATAGAGAATAACTGCTGAAAGCCCTAAAGATGGTAAAACAGAATTTCTGACTCAGGAAATAAAAATCAACTGAATATGATTCCCATGTGGCAATTCAGATCAATGGAAAGCAAGACCAAAATTTACAATATCTATACTGTACGATGTAACATGGTGGTTGTCTTTTGTGGCTGGCAGTAAAATTCCCAAAGGCTATAGATAAAGGTAGACACAGAGAATATAAATGAAGTAATAGTGAATTATATCAAAGAACATTTCCATGCAATCCAATAAATAAGTAGGTAAATCCTCTTTGATATACCTTGGTGTAAATTTAAAAAAAAACACATTTTCTAAATAAAGAAATTATCAATAACTTCATTATGAGTATGTATTTGTACCTCATAGAAAATTCATAATCATGGAGACCTCTGATGGAACACTATTTGTTTCAATGTGAGAAATCAGAGAGTAACATGCTTCTAAAAATAATGCTGTTGTGTACACATATACAATTTTAGAATTTCACAAAGATAGAAATAAATCCAGGAAACAATGAGTAAATTACCTGAAGAATTCAGTTTAACAAGATTCCTAAAATAATACCCTGATTATTATACATGAGTGCCTTTATGAGAACCTTGCATTCATGATGCAAAATGTATAAATAGGGAGCCTTTATATTTAATCTGCACTCACAGAAAGCTCTATTGTAGACCCAGGACTTTTGCAAAAGTGCTGTGAATTGTGGTTTTACTGTTGCAGAAAAGGAAATTAATATACACAGAATAATAACTAGCTGTAATTATAACAATATGCTGTAAATAAATATTATACATTAAATTGTATTTTTTGTCTTGATTGTCCTGATTCCTGTAGAGGAAAGACTCTCAGAAAGGGAAAGAACGACCTTAAAAGCTGAACTGTTGTATATTCCTCCAAAAATTCTATTTTGGAAGAGTGACTGAAATATTTTTAACAGAAACCTTTGACACAGAAATCTTAGCATGATATTCTATAATTTACCCCTTATATGATTTTCCAATATTAAGATCTTATGGGACAAGGCCAAGGTATGTTGTGGTCTGCAAAAAAACTGGATAAAATATGTGATCTTCCATTTATTCCATAGTATGTACACAAATCAAACGACAATGTTTCTGTAGTTTAAAGAACACAAGGCAGGTCAGGGACCATATATTGCTCTGTCTTCCAATACCTCAC
This sequence comes from Laticauda colubrina, assembly GCA_015471245.1. Classification (NCBI taxonomy): domain Eukaryota; kingdom Metazoa; phylum Chordata; class Lepidosauria; order Squamata; family Elapidae; genus Laticauda; species Laticauda colubrina. The sequence continues at coordinate 15,498,780 of BLBF01000037.1, forward strand.
ATGATTCATTCACTGTTTCAATCAAATACCTGCTCCTTTTTGAGTCAGAAAACCAGTGAAATGCAGTTAAGTACCTGGGTTAAAAAGCCCGTTTAAATCCATAGTTTAAGAAGATGGCCTATTGGAGCAAACTTTGAGTTAAAGATGAATACACAATGGTTCAAGTTCGTAACACAATATACTTATACGGTGTTATATAAAATGCTGTTCCATCTTACATGCAAATTCAAATTAAAGACTGACCTTGGGAATGTTCATTCCTACCTTTACTACAGAATCAGAATGAATGGATCCAAAAATGTACATAAATCCTTACTAATTTATTCATCTGCTTGCCCCTTCAAGATGTGCTGAACAGAACTAAGAAAAGAGGTAATCAAAGATGAAAACTAGTAAGTATGAACAATGCCAGAACACTAGTTCAGATTACAAACATAGCCAAACTACCTAGAACCATCTTGCTTTTCAAAATAGCATTTATAAAAGTAGGAAACTTGCATGTTTTAAAAAATTGTAAAGCTTTTTAGCAAATAAAAATAGGAACAGTTGTAGCCCAATGCAGAATGCAGTGATACGGGTATAATAAGAAGAAATCCTGGCAATGACTCAAGGGATGACATCTTGCATTTTTTAATACTAGACATCCATTTCTCATCCATTTTTGTATTTTTCAAACAAAGACGTATTGATTCTTTTTTTAAAAACAAGTTTTATTCAGTTTTCCCTATTTTAACGTCTCTTTTTAGTGAACAGCATGATTACAGGTTTCACATATACATACAAATATGACCATGGTTACATATTCAATTTTTATATCCAATTCCTTATCTTAACAGTACTTTTATACATTTTCTCTTTTATTGTATTATTCCAAATATTTATCTCATTATTTAATTAACTTATGATAACTTTGTAATCATTTTACTTTAAGGCCCTGTCACACTGCCCAACGGATGCAAAACGGACACAACGGACAAGAAAAATGTTCCATCCGTTGTTATCCGCTCTCAGTTTTGCTTTATTGTATCAATTGCCATGCAATTTCAAGAAACAAGAGTCAGCGGTCCGTCTTTGGGGAAACTCAAAACAGTCAACTGTTGATTGTCGGCATGTTGATTCTTCATATACAGTATTTGGGTCTCTTCCAATTTTCTTCTCTCCTATTTAGCAGACACTTTATAGATGTGGAATTCATTGTCTAGCTTTGAAATAAACAATCACCAGCCAAAACTCCAAAGAGAAAACAATAGTCATTTTATTTACTACTTTGCAAAGAAGGTGTACCATGCACAAGCAAGTATAGTGGACACACCATAAAACATCAATATACTTTCTGTATATTAAACATCAAATATTTCCAAACCAGTGGAGGTTTTGTTCCTTTAAATCTCTACTTTTTCTTTCCTTGGGAAACCTGTGGCTTGTTCTTCAAGAAGTAGGAAAACTCAAGGAGTGATTCCAATCAAAATGTGATGGGGGCCCTAGCCACTGTCTACCTGTTTTCCAAAGCTTTAAGCCCAAGTTGAGTAGCCCACTTAATTTGCTGGCTAGCAAACATGTCACAATTGTTGTTTACTTTTGTTTTGAGCTGCAGCTGCCCAATTGGACCTATACATAGGTAAAAGATCTGCAAATCTGGATATAATTCCTCTCATTTCTCTATTGGGTTTTTCTACTGGGGCCTCTCAGACATCATGATTTGAAATGTTGACTTCTGGCTGACATCGCAGCATGATCAGACACAAGGAGCAGGTCACCATCTCCCATGCCTAGTTCTCCCCATTGGAGGGCTCCAAAAGGAGCTAAAGCCCCCCTGTAGGGGTGGTGAAGAGGGGCATGCTGTAGGTTGGAAGAGTCACAACTCTCCTGCTTGACCCAGGGCTTTCTTTCCTCTCATCCACAGCAAGCAGAAGAGGCAGCCATCACGGCTGCTGTGAAGCTGGGACAGGCGAGATAACAAAGAAAGTGCAAGAGCGGTGTAGATGAACAGTGACTGGAACTGGGTGAGATGATTCCTTTTTTACCAAGAACCTAACACTAAAAGGAAAAAAGAATCCAGGAAGAGACTTTCAGAACTATCTGTTGAAGCAGCAAATAATTACTTAGAAAAAAATCCCAGACCCAAAAGAAAGAAACTAAGGGGAGAAAAAGTAAAAAAAACTTTTAAAACGCAGAAAATTGGACTTTTAAACTGGGTAGTTGTTTTGGAAAGGCAATTTAAAATGCTGGAACTATTTACTTAAAAAACTGACTTTGCTTCCATAAATTGAATTAAAATTGGATTAAAAACTTGTGAGATTTGAGACAGTGCTGAAATCTAAGCTGAGGGCGCTACATACTGATGAATGGAAAATAAACCATACCCCTACAAGTCTGGGAAAATTTCTGATAAGAGAAACAAATATTTATTTGGAGGACTGTGGTGATACCTACCATTCTATAATTACCCACTTTATGATTACTGGAGACTCAACTGCAAGAACAAGGAAGATACCTAAGTGAAGCCACTTTTGAATGTTAAGATATATGACTAAACTTATAGAGTGAACTTTGAGAGATATTTGGAAGGCATCCTATCTAAATGGAACTGATTGAATAATCCTGGGATATAAAGTACTATGATTATTGTGCTTTCTGAGGAGCAACATTAGGCCTGAATATATCGCTTTTTGGACTACTGAGCAAGAGTGGAACTTACTAAAATAAGATGAAATGCTCCATCAGGAAGAAATGAGTGGAATTTTAAAAGAAATAGTGTTGATGTTTCAAAGCATTAATGACAAAGAACCACAGGGAGATAAAGAACCTATTGCATGCATAGATGGAAAAATAGAAAATATCCTACAAGAGACAATGAACAAAGATCAAAATGTCCAGGAAAGACAGGAGACAACGAAGAATGAAGGAAAATATAGGATGGAAAAATCAGCAAATAAAGCAAGACAAGAAGAAGGCAATAAAGAAAATAATGACTGATGAAATAAATTGGGCGTTGTTTATCTGAACACCAGTTTTCCTTGTTAGGCAAGACAGGTCAGGATGGGTGATATTCCTTTTCAGCTGTTAAGGACTGAGTCTGTGTAAAAGGCTTATTAGCCTAGCTCTGCTCACTCTGGGTTATTCCTCAATAGACTGAATTGCCTCTAAGAAAAGGGAAAAAAAGAACAAGATTATTATCAGAACCCCCCTCCCAAAGGTCATTTGACCAGACCATTCCCCAAAGAGTGGGGCTGACCTGTCTTGCCTAAAAAGGAAAACTGGCTTTCAAGTAAACAATGCCCATTTTCCCTTGTAAGGCTGCAACAGATCAGGATGGGACATACCAAAGCAGGGTTGTCCTTGGGTTAAAATTGGTCCTGGCCTCCACAGTCCGAAACAACCTGTTGCAGGACTCGTCTTCCAAATGTCACATCCGCCGAAACAAAGGCGCCCAGCATCCAGTAATGTGGATGAAAGGCGAAGGTGATGTCCACATGGCTGCTCTGCAGACCTCCTCCACTGACGCTTGCATTGTCCAAGCCACCATAGTCGCCGCACTACGAATGGAATGTGCCATGATGCCCCAGGTACCAGAAGGGACCAACTGGAATAGGCTCGAACTATACGTGCCTTGATCCATCTACTTACTATGGATGGAGTCACCTTTCCTCCCAACATGGAAGTTTGGAAGGAACAAAAAAGAGATTCCGTCCTGAGGAATTCAGCAGTTCATTTGATGTAAATCTTTAAGGCTCTGCGCACATCCAAGGTGTGTCAAGCCTTCTCCAACTCATGGACCAGATGGGGACAAAAATCTGGGAGAACCAGTTCCTGAGCTCTGTGAAAGAAGGTACTGACCTCAGGAATAAAGGCCGGGTCCAAATGTAAGACAGCTTGGTGGGGAAGGAACAGACAGAGATCAGGTTGAACCGAGAGGGCGACCAACTCAGAAACTCTCCTCACCAAAGTAATTGCCACCAAGAATGCAACTTTCAGTGGAAGAAGATGTAGGCTGGACTGTCTGAGTGGCTTAAACTAAGGTCTGGTAAGGGACTGCAGGATCTTGGTCAAATCCCAAGTAGGGTACCTATGTACCATAGGAGGGCAAAGATTGGTTGCCCCTCTGAGGAACCTATGGACAGTAGGGTACTGCGACAAAGATTCTAACTTCCCACAAGTCAGCACCAATGAGATCGCCATCACCTGTTTGTGAAGTGTGTTGGGGACAAGACCTTTGTCTAGGCCAGCCTGTAGGAATTCCAAAACAGTAGTCACTGAGACTTGCAGAGGACAAATGTTAGCCTTGGCACACCAAGTAGAAAAGGATTGCCATGTAGCCTCATAAATACAGATGGTTGAGGGTCTCCTGGAGGCCTGAATGGTCTTAATCACCTTGTTGGAGAGGTGGACGTTTTTTAAGAAGCCCCACTCAATCGCCAAACTGCCAGATGTAGCCACTGGGGCTCCAGGTGAATCAGAGACCCCTCAAGAAGAGAGACATCCTCCCCAGGAATTTGCCAAGGGGGGAGCAACTGAGAAACCCATCAAATCAGTGAACTATGGCCTACGAGTAATAAGGAGCCACTAATATCACCTTGGCTTTCTCCAATAAGATTTTGTGAATCACAGCTGAGACCAGAGGCAATGGAGGAAAAGCGTATAGCAAGCCGGTAGGCCAGTTACAATGCAAGGCGTTGGTCCCGTGTCCCTTTGGTGAAATATTTAGAGAAAAACCTGGGCAATTGGGCATTAAGGAGGGTGGCAAACAAATCCACCTCTGGCAGACTAAATCTCCACGTAATTTGGCGAAAGAGAGAGGGATGTAAATTCCATTTGGAGTGATCAACTGAGATCCTGCTCAGCCAGTCCGCCTGAACATTATCCAAGCCCGAGATGTGATCAGCTCAGATAGACAGAAGATGACGCTCAGCCCATCTACCAAGGGCTTCTATTTCTGTCAAAAGTGATAAAGACCTGGTGACCCCGTCTGTTGATATGGGCTTTTGTAGCAACACTGTCCATCATAACTAGGACATGCAACCCAGATACCTGATGTCAGAACTGTCTCAGGGCCAAACAGACCACTATGAGCTCTAATCAATTTATGCACACAGGAAACTGTGAGCCTGTTTCCTCCAGAGACTATAAGCCCTGCACCCAGAGGGAATCTAGGTGAACCCCCCAACCTGCCAAGGAAGTGAGGATGATGCAGGGTTCCACCTTAAAGGAATGGCCTTTGGACATAGCTCTGGATAGTCACCAGTGGAAGGAAAATAAAACCTGCTTAGTCAACTTCATCTTCCAAAGGGAATGACTCAACCCAGACTTCTGATGAGGTAACAAGAACCACTGCAGGGACCTGGCATGAAGCCTGGCCCAGGGGACAATACCAATACAGGAAACCATTTTCCCCAAAATTTGAGATAAACGGGCCAGAGAGGTAGAATGTCTACTCCAAATGCCCCTAATCATCTCCTGCAGGCTGTCCAGCCGATCCTGTGAAAGGAAAACCTGACACACTCTTGTGTCAATAATGACTCCCAAATGAAGGAAATGGGTAGGAGTGAAATGGCTCTTTTTCCTATTAATGAAAAACCCCAGATCCTACAGAACCGACATCATGACCTGCAGATCTCTCTGAACTCTTTGAAAGGAAGAAGACATGATTAAAATATCATCTAAATAACACTGCAGAGGCACTGGAAAAGAACGAAGGTACGCCACGAGGGGAGCCAACACTTTGATGAAAATTCCAAGGGTGGAAGATAACTCAAAGGGGAGGGCCCTATATTGAAAATGTTGCTCCTAATAACAAAAACCTTAAATATTGCCTGTGAGATAAACAGATAGGAACATGTAAATAAGCTTCTGTCGAGTCAATGAATGTGAGGAAGTCCCCCTGCCAAACAACACTCTCTAGAATGGAAGAAAGAGAATGCATCTTAAAACACATGTACACAACATGTTTATTGAGTCGTTTCAGGTCAAGAATTGTCCTCCATCCCCCCAAGGTCATCTTGGGGATTACAAAAATTCTGGAGTAGAACCCTACACCAATCTCTTGAATGGCCCTGAGGTCCAGCAAATGCTGGATGGCCAACTTCATCAGACCCCTTCTCCCTGCGTCCCCAGATACTGAGCAGGAGATAAAAGAACCTCAGAGGAGTGGAGTAGAATTCCAGAGAAAGACCTGATCTAACTGTGGACAAAACTCAGTTAGAAGTAATACCCACCCATTGGGTCTGCAAACCATGCTAATTGGCCACCAACGGGAATAGACTGTGTACTTGCGCTGGTGATGGTATGGGTGACTTCCTCCTTCTCAAAAGGGTTGTTTAGCAGAAAACTGCTGCCTGCCCTTGCCTGAATGATCTGGAGGGGTTTCCTGGCAATGGTAAGCAGACTTTGATGGTTGTTGGAAACTGGAACTGGATTCCCCTCTGAACTGAGGTTTTTGAAGTAAGGAGCAGCTCGATGTTCAGCCCTCCTGAGAAGCAAAGGAAGAATTTTACGCTTATCTTTGGTTTCAACTAAAAGGGGCTCGAGGACCTCCCCAAAGAGCTTGTCCCCTTGGACCAGGGCAGATGTTAACTTCCATTTTTGTCTGTCATCAGCTTTCCAGTTGCATGGCCAGCACATGCACCTGGCTGCCACCAAGGAAGCAATGGCTTTGGTGGAAAATCTGGCACTATACAGGGTGGCATACGCCGTGAATTCTGCAGCCGCCATGATCTTGTTGATGTCCTGCTGGGCTCGGACATCTGATGTAGGAAGCTGATACCTCAACTGCTTAAGCCACTTGAGCGAAGTCCTCGTGAAGAACGACGCTGCTGTAGATGCCTTGACTGTCCAGGCAACCGCCATATGAGATCTCTACAGTGACTGTTCAACTCTTTTCTCTTCAGCCTTGACGACTTCCTCTGGATCAGATGGAGAAGACAAGGAGGAAGCTAAAGCTGCTACAGGAGCATCTATTGTGGGAACCTGGAGGGTTTGGGTGAGTTCAGGTCCCACATTAAAAATCCTGCGGTCGAAGGCCAGAGGGTTTAGGCCCCATGGCAGGGGATTCCAGCTGTTTCTTGATGACCTTCAGAAACGGTTTAGGAGACGGAATCACATCCTTCCTCACTTCCAGTTCATTGAACTGAACATCTGATTCCTCAGGAGAAAGTGAGGCAGCCACCTCATCATCTGCGCCTTGAATAACAAGGGATTAAACAACTTGTGAATGCAGGAACCTCCCGGGACGTGCCTTCATTTGCTGACATATCAGGTCCTGGCTTGTCAGGTTCCCCCACCCTAACCCCACCAAGGATGCAGCCACTAAGGGAACAAGAGCGTAGTCCTCAGCGAGAACAGAAACTGGATCCTGGACAAAGGAACCTCTTTCTGACAAGAGAGCTTCTCAAACCCGGGAACTTATTTCTGATAAATCAAAAACAGCCGAAAAATGGCGGGTTGCTCTCTTCAAACCTTCTGAAATGCACCTCCTGATGGCCTTATCAAGCAGAATTTGTAATTTGACAGGGACATCTGATTCAGAAGGTTCAGCTGGTCTGGCCCTAGCAGCAGTAGAAGAAAAGGAGGATTCTACCCTCTGCCTACTTCACCCACGCTCTTGCCAAGGTACAGCTTCTTGAAGTTCATCAAGCTGACTGCCTCCCTCAGGGGTAATTGGAGAAGCACTTCTCCTGGACATATTAGGGGACCAAGTCTGGATACTGGCTGTAGAAGAAGGCCCAGGCTCCTCCAAATGCTGAGAGATGCTGGAGAAATAGCTCTTGTAGTCATTAAGTGAGTAGAGGCCTGATACAGCTTGGCTATCTGCTACTCTATGGCCTGATGGCATCTGGCAGCATCCTTCTCCTCCGCTTTTGAGGACTTCTTCACGGGCTACTTTCCTTTGATAGAAGCAGCAGGAGCCACCTTTTGAGGCTTGGCAGCTTTAGAAGCTCTGGTTTCCCTTGGGGCTTCAGCCATCTTATAACAGCAAGGCCTAGTCTGGACTGAAAGTCCTGCAGAAGGAGGAGAGCACACGAACAGATTTATAAAGGGACTTCAGGGGAAATCTTCTCCATCCCCACTCCAACCACTAGTCTCTTCTGCCCTATGAACCTTCAGTAGGATGTTTTAACATTTCTACTGAGACTCATACCCTCCTGAGCCTAATAAGGCAATTAATATAGATCAGGCCCAGCTGGAAGGCCCAAGTGTCCTGGTCTACCTCGGGACAGGAAATTTGGAATAAAATGCACCTACCCTTTGATGTCTTCACTCAGAAGCAGCAGGAAATGGGCGTGATGGAGACAGACAAGGCATAGGTGTGGTGGGAAGAAGCTGGCCTAGATCCTTCAAAATGGCCATAGGTGATCTAAGATGTCTGGCCAGCCACAAGGCTGGTCCAAAATGGCCACTTCTGGCCAAGAGGTTTGGGAAAGGCAGTCGTCTATATCCCAGGGAGATTGGCTCTCTGTGCTCTCTGTGCTCTGTAGAACAGAAGCAGCTCCAGGAGCAGCCGCTAGACCACATGGATATTTGGCTTCCCCCGCAGCACTAGAAAAAGCATGGCAGCCATCCCCGTTCTTCAGAAAAGCCATTCGCTTGAAAAAACAGCTTCCTCTTCACCGTAGCAAGCGAAGGGCATCCTCACGGCTCTTCCACGAGGGCAGAAGCCCCTGCCCTCGAAAGGATCATCTGATCTTCTATCTTCACCCCAGAGGGCTGAAGAAGGCCCCCACGGCCCCTGCAGGCTGCTCCGGACCATAGGAGCCGTTATCAGCTGTTTGGCAGCACCAAATTTAAAGGGGAGGACAAAAACAGAGGCTTTTTTTCCTTCAGAAACAAAGGGAGATTTTTTCCTTGTAAGGCTGCCTTTGGACTGAAAGGGCTTTGGTACTTACCTGCTACGCCCATTGTCTGTGAGCATCCAGTAGTGGGAGATGCTTGTCTCTCCTAAGATAGGCTGGGCTTAATTAGAAGGACGCTCCTCCTCCTCCACGGTACTCCTCCCAAGCATCCCCCGGTTTTAGCAGTCGAAGTGTCTAAACATTTCTGTCCTTCACCCTATCTAACTGTTGGCTGAAATAGGGACCCCACCAGATGGAACTTGCGTGGGGCTAGATACTTTTCACAGCTCATGGGGAACGGGTATATCAGGTAAGAAGCAATGCCTTTTCTCCCGAGCTATTCAGAGCATCCTGTAGTAGGACAAACCAAAGCTTGGCCTTGTCCATCTGGCTCTATGTTCCCTCTTGGTCCCTGTGGACCCATTGTAACACTTTCCTACCAATGAGGCCTCTGCAGAGGCAAAGACATCAATTTTATAGTGTCTGATTCAGGGCATGTGAGAAGCCCAATTGCCATCCTACAAATTTCTTCTATTGGTGCTTACGTGGCCCATGCTGCTGACATTGCTGAGCTCCTTGTGGAATGCACCGTTATGCATCTGGACACTGGAAGTGATTGAGCCTCATACACCTTAGCAACTGTGGCTCTCAACCACCTCCCAATTGTAAAAGTTGAAACTTTGCACCCTTGGGTGGTAGTTTGAAATGAAACAAAAAGAGCTTCTGTTTTCCTAAATGAAGCTGTGCAATCTAAATAAATGCACAAAGGCGCACCTCACGTCAAGCCGATGCCATTGGTATTCAAGTCTATGACTTGGTCTTGGGCAAAAGTTTGGGAGCATCAACTCCTGCACTTTATGGAAAGTAGAATTAACTTTGGGCACAAATGTTGAATCTGGATGGAGGACAACCCTGTCATGATGAAATATACATAAAGTACTGGACTTTTTCCCTTCAATCGAAAAGAATGAACTTCTGAAGACCAGGTGTTTCAAAAGGAATTCTTTATTGAAAGGAATTTTATCGCAAAACTAGGCAGAGTCTAAAATATCACCAGGCACAGTCATAAAAAAAGTTAAAACCCCTCTCCTTATTCAGATGTGGATTTAGTCAAACAACGAACCAACATTTTAATTAAAAAAAAAACAAAAAACAAATTTTATTGGTTTTACAATTAAAAAAAGAAAAACACAACATAATTTTCTTTCTTGTATTTTCTTTTTTGTTTTTTTCTGGTTTTCTGGTCCTCTTTTCCCATCCCCTCTTTTTCTTTTCTTTCTACCCTTCAAAGAACCAACATTTTAATTCCCCCTCCCCTTCTCTGGGAACGTATCTTAGCAGAGTTCCCAAGAGTGTCTTCCAGAGCTGGAATTTTTATGGTTTTTTCCCATCTTGTTATCTCTTCAAGAGGTGATAGTTTCTGGACATCTGGCTCCACTCCTCCACTTGTCTATCATAAGTTATACAGAATCAATATAGGATTTAATATATTCAGGTTCCATCAAAAAGCATTACTTGTACCAACTGCCCCCCCCCTTCTTCCATTGAAGAATGGCAGATACACGGATCTGAAATCCTTCCCTCCTCAAAAATTTGATAAATCCACCTAGAAAATTTAAGATGTGTTACATTTACAACTTAGGATGATTTATGAGAGTATTTCAGGTGGAACTTCCTTAGTAATGTGGATGCTTTTAAATGTCGTTTGTCTACTCACTCATTTTCTGAAGAAGGAAGGTGTTTCCAAGCAACGAATCAAGGATATCTTTAATTTCAAAATGTTCCCCATGTACCATAATGGGAGTTGGAGGTGTGGGAAATGGGGGGGGGGGTGTCTAAGTTTGAAGTGATCTCTGGTTTGAGTCAGTTACAGTGAAATACTGGATGAACCCGTCTCAGTGTTTTGGGAAGTAGAAGCTCTACCGTAACAGGGTTAATCATTCTAGAGATAGGAAATGGCCCAATGAAATTTGGTCCCAGTTTCTTAGAGGGTTGCAACAATTTTAGGAATTTTGTGGACAAATATACGTGATCCCCAACTTTGAATGGTTTAGGATCACAGCGTTTTTTTTTTTGTCCACTTGAGCTTTAAAAGCTGCTCTAGCCTCTTGTAGGGCTAGTCTGACCAGTGTCTTGCAAATTATTAATCCACTCCTTAACGGAGGGAATTTCAGGTTCCTTAATGGATAGTTACGGCATGGGGTTGAATTCTTGGCCTGTGGCTATCTGGAATTGGGTGAAAACAGTGCTGCTTTGGACTAAGTTTTTATATGCTACCTCTGCAAAAGGTGGTCAGTCCAATTGTCCTGTTGGTAATTTGTAAAGCATCTTAAATATTGTTCTAATATGCTGTTCGATCTCTCAGACCCACCGTTAGTCTGGGGGTGATTTGACGACAAGCCGTGGATGAAGCCTAATAGGTTTTAAATACCCTCCAAAATGTGGATGTGAATTGTACACTCCTATCTCAGATAATCCGTTGGGGAGTTCCATGAAGATGATAAATGTGTATTAAAAACATCTTTGCCAAGGCCTTGGCTGTTCGGATCTTCTGGCATGGTACAAAATGAACCTTTTTTGAAAGAAGATCAGTTACAACCCAAATGATAATATTTCCTGCACTTTCAGGGAGCTCCACTATAAAGTCCGTAGAAATCTCTTTCTAGAATGCTGAAGGTTCTGCCACTGTTGTAAAAGTCCAGGAGATTTTCCTTGTCTTCTTTTTACAGCAGCACAGATGGGACAACTTAGCAACATAGTTTTCAATGTCCTTTTTGAGAGATGGCCACCAAAATTGTCTTTTGCAGGGTTTTTACAAAACCAAAGTGTCTCTCTCTATTTTTGAATCATGGCAATGTTTCATGAGGTCCATCCTCTGGCTGGCAGTACATAAAGTTTGTTTTCTACCCAGGTTAGACCATCTTTGAGTAAGCAAGTGTCTCTGTTAGCCTGGAGCCAGTCACCCTTAAGTAGCGCCTCCTTAAATATTGAAGTCGTTGTATTGTCAGTCAGTGATTCTTTCTTCTCTTGTGCCCGGGTGATTACTTTGGCTCAAGTTGGGTTGGTTGGTTGGATCCTGGGTTTTATAACTTCAATCTGTTGGGGTTTCCTGGACAGGACATCTGCCCAAAATTTTTTTCCCCGAGAGATATTTGAGAGTGAAATTAAACCATGTAAAGTATTGAGCCCACCTTATTTGTTTTTCTGAGTGTTTCCATGGAGTTTTCAGGGCTTCTAGATTTTTATGATCAGTCCAGACTTCAAAAGGGACTTGGTTTCCTTCCAGGAAATGTCTCCATGTAGGGAGTGCCTATCGCACAGCATATGCCTCTTTTTCCCATACAGCTCATCTTTGTTCGGTTCCTGTCAGTTTCTTGGAAGTATAAGCACATGGTTGTAGCTGTCTACGGCCATTCTTTTGGAGTAGAACTGCTCCAACTGCTACATCGCTAGCACCTGTTTGGATGACATATGGTTGTCTGGGTGTTTCAGGATTGGTTCTGCTGAGAACAGTTGTTTAAAGTTTTTCAAATGACACTTCCATCATCCAGGTAAGGGGTTTCCTGGGTTTGGGTTTCTCCCCCCACCCTTTCATTTTTAACAAGTTTGTGATGGGGAGGGCAGTATTCACAAAAGCTGGAATGAACTGGTGGTAAAAGTTTGCAAAACCTAGGAAGCTTTGCAGTTGTTTGCGTGTATGGAACGTCTCCCAATCGATAACAACGTTTACTTTTTGTGGGTCCATCTCTATTCCCTTGTGGGATATTCTGTATCCCAAGTAGTCAATTTTTTCCTGGTGGAATTTACATTTAGAGAGTTTTGTGTATAGTTTGGCATTTTGGAGTTTTGTGAGGACTACACAAAGTAATTTGGTTTGTTCTTTTGTATCAAGGTAGATTAAAATATTGAGATAAACCAGAACTCCTTTATACAAAAATTCATGGAAGGTCTCATTAATTAATTGCATGAACACGGCAGTTTAGGGCACAATGGGGTGGGAGTTCATTAGAACCCTCCTCGTTAAATGCTCGGGCTAAATCCTGGTATTCTTTGGGAAGTTAATGGGATCAACCAGCTGACCAGCCATGACTAGCCATGACTGTTTTCCATTCCCTTACTTTTCCTTTCCTGTAGGCAGTTTGCAAATGCTACATTTTTCTGGAAATGTATGGTTCCTCTCTTTCAGTTTATTTTTGGATTCCATTTCTGTAGCCACATGAGTCCTCGGACTAGTGGCCCTTCCATTCCTGGTGCTACAATGAATGTGAGTGTCTCACTATGGTTCCCCAGTCTTATTTTCAATGGATCTGTGGCAAAATTGGCTGGCTCCCCCCCTTCACTATTGTTCCATCTAATTGGCAAAAAGTGATGGGATTTTCCATTTTCTCTGGATTCCCAATTTCTCTGCTTGGAAGGGGTTGATTAGGTACTGGGTGCATCCTGAATCCAGTAATGTTGCAACTTCCTCCACCTTCCCTCAGCTGGATTAAACAGTCTCAGGGGTAGAACGATTGGTTCAATTGGGTCACGTACCAGCAGCTCATCTTCTGGATCATTTTCAGACTGGCTCAGGTCTCCTCAGGGTGTTGGGGATTCTTCCTCTGGGTCCAAGGGGACCGGAACCTCATAGCTTCTCATTCCAGTTTCTTTTCCTCGAGGGTTGGGTTTCCCAGGATTCCCCTGATGGGTGGTCTGGGTTTCTAGCAGGGGTTTTCGAATGACATTCTGCTGTCTGGTGCCCCTCTCCTTCCACACTTAAAGCAGTCAGCTGGTCTTGGGGTCATGGTGGTTTGGGGTTTGAAAACTTCCCACTTCCCCTGAGGTGGGGGATCTTCTTCAGATTTTGCCACTGTGGTACTGGTTTCAGGTCATGTCTATCTCTGCCTCCTCTGCCATCAGGTACCATTCATGCAAGAGGTTTGGGGCCCCACGGTCCAGGGCTGGCAGCATACAAGTTGTCATTGAGTCCATCTTTGAACCAACAGACTAGGATATCTTCTGGCCAGTCAACTCACCTGGCCAGGTCACAAAATTCCTCAGTGTACTCAGTTACTGGGCGACGGCCTTGCTTTACGACTCTAAAGTGATCACAGGCTTTTCTATCAGCGAGGGTTTTTTTGAAGTAATGGCGTAGGGCTGTCATGAATTGATTGAGGTTCCTCAACTCTGGGATGTTGATATTGTGGAGAGTCACCATCTATCTCGCTGCTGCCCCTTCTAGGACCAGGGTGACGACTTTCACTTGGAACCCCTCAGTCGGGAAATTCTACCCTTATTCTTGCATGAAAGTGAGGACTTGTGCCAGGAAAAATCCCAGCTTCTGGGGGTCCCCATCGAATTTTACTTCCAAATGTGGGACTTTTCTCTGCAGTTGTATGTTCCTGGGTTGGGGCAAATTAATCCCCTGCTCTGGGGCAGCAAGGGGTTGGGTACCTGGTATGACTGCTGAACCTTCGGCCTGTTCCTCTGACCGATCATTCTCAGTTGGATCAGGGATGACGGCTCAGGTTCTCTCAATTTCTTGTTCCCATGCTCTCCTACATTGGCAACCCATTCCATCCCTCACATTGAGGTCCTCCAGGGCTTCCTTCACAAGGTGATTTATGTGCTTTTTCAGTTGGTCATCCACCAGTAGTTCCTTGACCCATTCTTCCTGATCTGATAGGGCCACCAGCTCTAATTTCCACCCAGATTTATGGCTACCTCTTGGTTCTTCTTCCCAGCTGTCTCTCTTTCCTGCACTAATAGACCACTGGGCCTTTGTGGAATTTTCGCCAGCAGCTTCTCTGTCTCCGATGGGGTACACCAAGTCAGTGTCTGGCTGGGTAGATGTTGAAGTTTCTTCCCAGCATTCAGCTTCCCCTTGGCTCCTTGCTATATTCAGAAATTTTTGCAGGGTCTCGATAAGGGTGAAGATTTTTTTAAAAAATTCCTCTCCAGGATTGACCTCTATTGCAGACTCTGCTTTTTGTAAGTGTTGGACTTTTTCCCTTCAATCAAAAAGAATGAACTTCTGAAGACCAGGTGTTTCAAAAGGAATCCTTTATTGAAAGGGATTTTATCTCAACACTAGGCAAAGCAGAGTCTAAGATATCCCCAGACAAACAGTCATAGATAAAGGAAGTTAAAACCCCTGTCCTTATTCAGATGTGGATTTAGTCAAACAAAGAACCAACATTTTAATTCCCCTCTCCCCTTCGCTGGGAATGTATCTTAGCAGACTTCCCAGGAGTGTCTTCCAAAGCTGGAATTTTTTTGGTTCCTTCCCATCTTGTTATCTCTTCAAGAGGTGACAGTTTCTGGACATCTGGCTCCAATCCTCCAGTTGTATATCATGTGCAAGTTATACAGAATCAATATAGGATTTAATATATTCAGGTTACATCAAAAAGCATTACTTGTACCAACTTCTTACCCACCCCCCTTCTTCTTCCATTGAAGAATGGCAGATACACAGATCTGACACATAGATCCTTTCTGACTGATTTGGCAGCTAGCTCGGAAATTCGTCTTGTTGATGTAACAGCTATCAAAAACACCACCTTGTACATTAGAAAATGGAGACTCATTGTCTGCAGTGGCTCAAAGGGTTCCTTCGTGAGGGCAGAGAGGACCCTGTCAAGATCCCAAGTTGGGTAGCAGTGTATCACTGAGGGGCATAGATTTGTGGCTCCACAAATGAAACTGCAAATGCATGGATGATGTGAAATGGAGTTCACCCCTAGACGATGTGAAATGCAGTTCACCCCTAGAGACATCCGAAGCTAAGGCTGCCACCTATATTCACAAGGTGTTGGGTGAAAGTCCCCTGTCCAGATCATTCTGTAAAAATTCCAGTATTTGTGCCACTGATGGAGAAGTGGGGTTAATATTGGATTGAATGCACCATCTACAGAATATATTCCAGGTGGCATTGTAAATGCAATTTGTCGATGGGCGCCTGGCCTCTTGGATGATGGAGTAAACCCTGTTGGAAATTTTCTCACCTTTCAGATGGTCTCCGCTCAATCTCCATACAGCAAGGTGGAGCCATTGAGGATCTGAGTGTTGAACTGGACCCTGAGATAGAGCAACTCTGTCCGGCAGAATTCTCCATGGTTCCATTAATTCAGATCCCTGAGATCTGCAAACCACGGTCTTCTGGGCCAGTATGGTGCTACTAGCAACAGCTCCAGTTTCTCCTCCAGAAGCTTTTAGATGACCTTAGGGATCACTGGAAGAGGGGGAAATGCATACAGTAGACCTGGGGGCCAATGGCAGAGAAGGTCATTGATATTCTGTTCCTTGAGTTGGGTACCTTGAGATGAATCTCAGGAGTTGGGCGTTGAGAGGTGAGGCGAATAAGTTGATCATCGGTTGCCTGAATCTCAGAACTGCTTCTTGGAACAGTGTTGGGTGTAGATGCCATTCCAACTGGTCGACCGTGGCCCTGCTCAGCCAGTCTGCTTGGATGTTTGACAGACCGGAGATATGCTCTGCCTTGATGGAGATCAAGTTCCTCTCCACCCAAAGGCACTTCTCCACCTCCCTCATTAGTTGACCCGAATGGGTATCCCTGTTTGTTTATGAGCCTTCTTTGTAACCTTGTCTGTTTGAATCAGGATGTGCTTGGACCAAATTCACGAAAGGAGACTACGAAGAGCCAGATGAACAGCTCTGAATTCCAAAACGTTTATGCTGTACGATTGTTCGAGAGCAGACCAATGCCCTTGAGCCATGTGGTGATGGTAGTGTGCTCCCCATCCAAATAGCCTGGCATCTGTCATGATGATAGAACTGTTGGGTTCCTTGAATAGGCAACCCTTGTTGATGACAGGTGCAGTCCACCAGTGAAGGGATCTGAGGACCTTTGGTGGTACTGCAACTCGTGATTTGGAAGTGTCTCTTCCTGACCTTTGGAACGTCAACAGGTACCATTGTAGGGTTCTGGCATGTAGCCAGGCCCAGAGAATAGAAATGCAGGAGATAAATTTCCCCATTCATTTAGATAAACAGGCCAGGGATACCCGTTTATGGGTCCTGATCTCCTGAGCTAGTTGTTTAATGTTCTCCTGTCTGTCCAGGGAAAGGAAGACTCTTCTTTCCACAGTGTCTCGATGGCTCCTACATGAATTAGGCAAGTCGATGGAGTTAAGTGACTCTTTGCCCAGTTTATTGAGAACCCATGCTGTTGAAGGGTCTGTAGCATAAACTGGGTATCTTGTTCAGCCTGAAGAACTGATGATGACAAGATTAGAATGTCATCAAGGTAGCACAGTAACCGGACGGGTCTACCCCTGAGGTGTCTGGCCAGAAATGCCAAGACCTTTGTGAATGTCCTGGGCCCTGATGCTAGCCCAAAGGGAAGGGCAACATACTCGAACTGCATGTTATTATAACAAAATCTGAGAAATTTACTGTGAAAAGGCTGAATCAGAATGTGCATGTATGTCTCTGTTAGGTCTATAGATGTTAAAATGTCGCCCCTCCTGTTACCAAGTAGAATAGATTGTAAGGTGGTTGTTTTAAATTTTCAGTACACCAGAGAGCGGTTGAGGCGTTTTAGGTCTAAAATTGCCCTCCATCCCCCGAACTCTTTGGAACCATGAAAAAGTGTGAGTAAAAACCCTGTCCTTCCTGATCCGGTGCCACTGGTTGAATGGCCCAGATCTCCAGCAGATGACGTATAGCAGTTTGCATAAGAGATCTTTTGACAGGGTCTCTGGAGAGAGGGGATTTCATAAAGAAGTTCAGAGGAATGGATTGGAATTCCAGACATCTAATGATGTCTCTAACCCATGAGTCGGAAATAGAGGAATCCCATTAGTCAGAGAAGAATTTTAGTCAACCACCAATAGGAATCTCCTGAAATTCACTATTTGGGACGGCGGAAAGACCCATTTCCAGCTCCACTTGCCTTGTCCTCCTATTCCTGTCTCCAAAGTCGAACTTTTCAGGTTGTTGCCCTTGTCTATATCCCGGGGTCCTCTGAAATCTATTAGAGGAGGGACTCTGGTAGAAGGGACAAAAGGAGTTTCTCCGAAAGGACTGCAGGCTATTGTCCGATTTCTAAAAAAGAGATGGAAGGATTTTTTTTTCTTATTCGTACATTCTATTAGGAGCGGATCAAGGGCAGTGCCGAACAGCTTTTTGCCTGAGATGGGTGCAGAAGCAAGCTTCCACTTGTGCTTGATGTCAGCTTGCCAATGTCTGAGCCATAATAATCTACGTGCAGATACCTGAGAGGCAATGGCTCTGGAAGAAAATTTAACAGCATGAAACGTAGCATCTGCAGAAAATTCTGCTGTGTCTATCAGTTTGACAATGTCCTGATGCGCTAGATAGTGAAGCCATCTTAGAGAAGTTCTAGTAAAAAAGGATGTGGCCATAGCCGCTCTTATGGCCCACGCATCAGCTTGGTGAGCTCTACAAAGCGCAAGTTCAATACTTTTCTCTTCTGGTTTGAGTGCCTCCTCCGCTTCACTTGGGAGAGTAGAGGAGGATGCCAAGGCCACTATGGGATCATCGACCTCAGGGGTGTTAAGGGTGTTAGCAAAATCAGGGGCCAGATTATAAAATTTCCTGTCATATCCCATGGGAGCAAGGTAAGTAACAGTGGAAACCCATTGCTTTTGGACTAGGTCTGAGAACATGTGAGGTAGTAGAATGACATCTGCTTCGGTGACAGGTTGAAAGAAGATTAAGTCTTCTGACTCTTCCTGTAAGCTTGCTTGTTGCGAAGCTAGGGTCGGCTTGTTAAGTTGTGCGGTATTCTTGGCCTTGAATAATGACAACTTAAATAATTGAGGGCAAAACAGGCCTGTGAATAT
>BLBF01000037.1:15517423-15548680 GCA_015471245.1 Laticauda colubrina
CTCTGGGTGTATAGAAAACTCCCCATGGGGAGGTACCTGTAGGTAATGTTGATCCATTCTGCTTACCGACCGCAGAGATTGTGAGTTACAATCTAAGACTGTAGAACATTGTCTGATGGCTACAGACTGTTGAACTCCTGCTGCGATGCTCTGACGGATTGCCAGCTCCATCCAAGCCTTCATCTTGGCAGGAACTTTGTCTGGTAAGATGTCCTTCTGAAGAAGTCTGGCAACTGTAGGAGTGAATGTGGCCCCAAGGGCCCATCAAGGAACGGATGTTGCAGCCTAGATCTCAAGGTGAGGTTGCGAGGTGGATCCCTGCCTGGACTGTGAGGACAGGTCCAGGGGATGGGGCAGAGGGCTTGGTGCCTCAGCTGGTTGCAGGGTAGGTGGGGCTGGAGTGGTCTTCTCTGTCTCCCGCATACATCTCTTCATGTGCCTCTCAATGGCCTGATGATGTCTTTGAGCATCCTTTTTCAGAGGCTTTGGAAGGCCCTTTTGGATTCCTTGATTTTCCATGAGCCCTGGTTGTGGCTCTTGAGGATGAGGCCCTGGAACTACTACCACTTATGATTGCCTAGCTACCGATAGACTACCAAATATGTTATTCTTGTTTGAGCAATGAGGCTGCAGCCTGGGGCAGTTGGCATGCCCAGGGGCCTGTTCCACAATTGGGCAGGGAACCCTTATGAAAATAATCCCCACCAATTTGAATGAAATGGAATGGAAATACAATGTGAGAGTCAGCCAACTAATAATTCCTCTGATTTGTATGAGCAGGGCTGAAACCTCCTGGTCTTCTTGAAATACTCCCAGTGGGAAGGCAGTGTGGACTTTCTCACAAGTAAATAAACAACTCCTTTGAACCGCACACTGATCAAAATGGCAGCTGCTGTTTTGGCATGCAAAACTTCCAGCAACTACACCCGCTTAGAGCCGAGCCTCGTGGCAAGAAAGGCTTTTCGATGGCTGGAAAGGCTAAATTAGAGTGGGGCGCTAATGCCTCCATCCCTTGCGGTGGAGAAAATGCCTCAAGCCATTCAATCGGCTGAACATGAGTCACGCTCACTGTTCAGCCCAGCGTTGCTTAGAATCGAGATGACCAGCTAGATAAGGTTTCTTGAGACGGAAAGGTTGTTTGAGTATAAGCATGATGGTAAGGTGAGAAAA
Organism: Laticauda colubrina; assembly: GCA_015471245.1. NCBI lineage: Eukaryota > Metazoa > Chordata > Lepidosauria > Squamata > Elapidae > Laticauda > Laticauda colubrina. Next base: position 15,518,594 of record BLBF01000037.1, read on the forward strand.
CAGTGTTTCAAGGAAAAAGCCTCCTTTCGCCCTCGGAATGCTGAAGGCGCTGATGAGGGATCGTAAACACTCCAACGTTTGGATCCTTTTAACAATACTGACGGAGGTTCTCAAGGGATCTCTAGATGGCAATTAGATTCTAATTTAAGAGAGAGTAATCAAACCTGAGGGTTTTGGAGAATTTTTTGCTATTCCGGCCAACGAACAGAAAAAAACTGCCTAATCCTGCACAGACTGACAGAAACTAGGGGACACTCGGGAGGAGTATTGTGGAGGAAGAGGAGCATCCTTGTCATTAAGCCCAGCCTATCTTAGGAGAGACTGAAGCACCTCCCACTACTGGATGCTCTGAAAAACTCAGGAGAAACTCCAAAGGCAGGAGAGGCAATACTCTGCGTCCTACTCTGCTAAGGACTGAGTAGAAACTGAGACAGGCTACCCAGAGTGGGTGGAGCTAGGCTAATAAGCCTTTTGCACAGACTCAGTCCTAAGTAGCTAAAGGAGAGTATCACCCATTCTATCCATCCTGACCTATCACAGCCTTACAAGGGAAAAAATATGTCCAGTTGTTTTGGAATGCAATGCCCTGTAGTGGTGTTCCAAAGGGAGGAGTTGAAACAGTTTATATTCAGAATATGATGGGTCTGTAGATATGGTATTTTCTCAGCCCTCCTTCTGATCTCTGCAATATACATGTCTGATCTCTGCAATATACATGTCCTCAATGGAAGGTAGGCTGATTGCAATTGTTTCTTTCTGCAGTCCTATCTGTTGAGGTCTGAAGCAAACCAGACAGTTACAGAAGTACAAGACTCAATAATTCCTTTGTAGAACTATATCAACAGCTCCTGGGGCAGTCTGAGCTTTCTGTGTCAACACAGAAAAACATTCTTTGATATGCTATTTTAATGATGGTTCTAATTTTAGAGACCCATTTCAAGTCTTGGGAGAGATTAGAGCATCCCTCCAAAATTGAAGGACTCTACTGTTGATACTGTGCTTTCTAATATAGTAAGAGGTGGCAAAACAAGAGGGCTCCTCCTAAAATCTACCCTCATCTCCTTTTCTGAAGCCTTTGTCACTGTAAATTAGTCTTTGATTTAACTCCCAAGGGAAATGCTGTAGAAAAAAATCTCACAATGGTATCCCAATAAAAGATTACCTCTTATCATTTATCCTTTCATTCCAACATCACATTGAGAGTCAGATGTTCCCCATGGGAACTTCTCTGGAGCTGTTACTTCTCAAAGACAGGTCAAGCAGAAAGATATTCTATCATTCTATTTTTTTAATTTATTTATTAGCTCAATAATTCAAGCCCTGTCCCTCCACAATTATCTTTCTGAATTAGCAGATTGAATATTTCCATCTCTGTCTCTCAGATGGAAATGAGAAGGGCACAAAGATTTCGGAACTCAAACAACTGACGTCTTAGTATCTGCACAGAGTTATCATACAATTCAAAACTGACATATTAATAGCAATGCTTCTGAACAGATGTGCAGTTATAAATTACTTACACTGTACTCCATGCATTAGTGTTTGTATTATCTGGTGTTATACTTAGCATAGGTCTCCAGCTAACCTGACACTTTTCATTGAAAGAAGCTTATTTTATCCATGCAGCTTGCTAGGTCTATGTAGTCCAGTAGTTTAGCTTTTGGCAAAGCTTAATATGTATGTCTTTGTGGAAACAGTTCAATAGAATCCTTAAGCCATATCCCTCAATTGTTGACACATAATCTGGACAATTGTTATCCATGACATCCTTAGCAGAGAACATGATGTCTATTTGTTGCTCCTTCTGTCCAACTATTACTTGAATATATGCTTCTGGGTTTTCAGGATATACACACACATTCATTTCTATTTGTTTTTATCTGAATTTGACTGCTGGCTTGGTTTAATGTTTGCTTTAATTTGAAATTTAAAATAACATATCACATATTCCCATACTCACAAGCACAAACAAATATATATATGCACTCACATGTACTTTTTATTTATATATCTGCTCAAAACTAAAACACTGACTTCACTACCAATTCAATTGCTACAGACAGCTGCTATTATTTCCTTTATGTGAAATCTTTTTAAACTCATTTGTACTCCCATGTGTGAATATGAAATCTTTGACTTCTAGATATGTTACATAACATGTATCTGTATTACACCAGTTTTGTTTTATAATTTTAGCTCACCTAATTAAAATTATTTCAAATATGTTCTTTTTTACTGTACCATGCCTAACAAATTTAAAACACAAGCAGTATCAAAGCAATATACTATTTTTTACTATGAATACATACAAAACACGTTTTGAAACTGTCCCAGTTTTTTCTTCATATTGCTGCTTCTCCCACTGAACTCATTACAAGTACATAAGCAAACTAAGGCTGCTGACAACCCATTTACGTGCCAGTTGCCAAGCAGCTGAATTTTGATCACATTAACCATTAGGAAGCTGCAACAATCATTAGCGTAAAAACCATTCACAAGTCACTTTTTTCAGTACTGTTGTAACATCGAACAAATGATTGTTAAATTGAAAACTATATAGTGTGATAACTGCTTTCAGAAATAACCCCACTGCATACCACAAGTGGGGATCCTAAGGAGAGGCAAATGTCTGTTCATTTCCAATCTCAATAAAATACAGGTAATCCTTGACTTACAACAGTTCATTTAGTAACAGAACTAAAAAAGTGACCTATGACCATTTTTCACACTTATGACCATTGCAGCATCTCCATGGTCATAAGTGATTTACCTTTGGATGCTTGACTACCAGTTCATATTTATGATGGTTTCAGTGTCCTGGGTTCATGTGATCACATGCAACCTTCTGACATGCAGTCAATGGGGAAGCAAGATTCATTGAACAACCATGTTACTAATTTAACAACTAGAGTGATTCACTAACAAATGTGGCAAAAAAAGTAGTAAAATGGGACCAGTCATTTAACAGACTTCTCATTTAGCATTATAAATTCTGAGCTCAATTGTGGTCTTAAGTCAAAGACTATCTGTACAAGATTCAAAGTGACTAGGGATTCTTGCGTCCAGGCCTTCAAGTCAGTAAAAAGGCAATCAGCCCTTTAATACGTTACAGCTATTTTGCAGACAATAAATGCAGATATGACAAGGAACTATCTATTTTCAAAAACCATTTCTAGCTAATGGATTTTTCTACTCCAAAGAGGTTCTATCCACTTTAATATTGCAATTCCATGTCCCACCAATGTAGCTACTATCACCTAATACTTAAAATGAATGTCAGGGTATTTTTATATAAACTGAACGAACTTATTTGTTATGGGCAATAACCATAAGAAAATTTTCAGAAAATTAAGTTCGCTATAACTTTATGCATGAACCTAGCATTTTTCATGAAAGATGTAAGTGACCTAAAATGTATACAAACTACAAAAAGTTTTGACTACAAAAATAACATATATCAAAGAAAATTCTTTAAGGGGATATTTTATTGTTCTTTCCATAAGTTATAATCATTTATGATTTTTTTGCCCATATATTGCTTGCAAAAGAGCTATCGTATGCTTGCAAAAGAGCTATCGTAAATACCACTGCTACCCTTAAAAGTAATTCAAATTCATTCACAAGCAAGTCTGAATATTCTGTGTAACAGCATTTCATGATCATTTCCAAAGTAAGATCCTCATATGCATGCACTCATAGTGTTAATTGCTTTTTAATTGAAAAAAATCATCTTCATAATATGGAAGGCAATCTCCTGCATTTTCAGTTCTACAGTAGCTGCAAAATTCACAAGGTAATCAGTACTCCTTTCCTTAATAGCATTCTCTCATTAAGGTTATGAATGATTTTTCTACAATATTATAGAATTTCTCCATATTAGCAGAAGGGGAAAACATTAACTACATCAGCAGTTCTTCAACTATCTTGGGGGACTGTTCTGATCTGACTACATTATATCTTTTTAGCTTTTAGGTCATGAAAATTTGTAAGTACTGTTTTGCTTGTTGCTTTCACATGCAACAATGTGTTCCATCATAAATATTTTATTTTCCATTTTTAACTCTAAAATAAACCTTAGATGTCTGTTTTCTATAAACACATTTTTTCTAATTATAAAACATTGCATATGTTCAATAAGATATGTTTAAAGATGCAGGGATAATAATACATAATGGATAGCATAAGAAAGCTTTCAAAATGATATTAATGATTCAAAATCATCCTTCTTTTTAAGGACCAGATTAATTGTATTTCCATATTACATTACAAAAACACTACATCTTTTTAACTTTGAATGGGTAATTTTCCTAGATGATTAGTCATGTGGCAAAGTATTTTGTATATAAGCAGAGAAAAATAATCTCGTAGTTCAAACTTAAATTTATTTATAGATGAAAGTTTTGTTTATTCATTCATTTGATTTATATGGCCACTTGTCTGAAATAAGTGATTCTAGGCCATTACAACATTTTTTTAAAAAAGCAAAATCCAGAAAATTACAAAATAAATACAGTTGGAAACTTAAATTAACACAGATATAACATCAAAACAAATATATCACATTTGATATATCTAATTTAATTATGAAATAAGACAATTTTTGCTAACTTGTATTAAGATTTATCCTATGAAATGCTATAAATGAAAAAGATCACCAATTTTTAATGATGGTATTCATCTTCAACTTATTCAATGCTAATAGTTCCACACATTTTTACACCAATTCCCCAAAATACATAAACATAATATTGAGTTATGTTTCAGAAAGCTTTTTATAACAGGAATAGATAACATTTTGGAATTGGGATATAATATGCACACTTACAAAATGGTGGCTGTGGGAAAATTGACTAGACACAAACTTAAGATCATAGCAATATGGCCATTCTTACAGACTATTCTTTATAGAAAGCAAACAAGTCGCACACGAGCTTACAATCTCAATAGAATATGAATCCAAAAGCATTTCAACAAACAATAAAAGAGAGCTTGCATTATTATACAATGCAAATAGCAAATTTGATTTGCATCATTTTTCTAAAAAAAATCTGGAATAAATTTATACTCAGTGACACCACACTGCTTACTGTTAATGTTTTTATTTTTAAAAGAAGGGAGTACTACAGGAATTCATCTTTTTAATCTAACCATATAGGATAACTTCTCCCCAATTTCTAACCTTCCTTTTGGGAAAAGATTTTCAGAAAGAAAGCCAGAATTTGTGCATACACATGAGATGGAACACCAATGGTTGGTAACTTCAGTTGGAATCCAGGAGGTAGAAATGCACCAGTCCTGGAGCTTTCTGAGATCTCAGCAATGTTTGATGCCATTGATTATGGATTCATTCATTGATTATGGATTGTGTAAAGGGATGGGTGGAATGCACCATTTTACAGTGTTCCCTAAATAGTTCATCTGTTTTATTTATTTGATTTGTCAATTGCTTACAATACTGTTTCTCTAACAATATGGCCTCCCCCAATAGGAAGTCCCAGCATGTTTTCATAGGCATGAAATGAAATTAAGCCCTTCCCCCCAAATTAAGGCTTATATTAAAACATGCGAAATAGGGGGGAATGGTGGGGGGGCTTGCCATTAGGAAATACTTTTGCTGCATACCCAGAAATGGTGCTGCCTGCAATACGAAGTGCCCCACCAACGCCAAGGTCAATATCCAAGCCATCGCCACCTGCCCGCCCGAAGATGTAAGGGGGGAAATTAAGTCATCCCCAAAAAGACAGCCTAGCCATTTTTGGGGGGCTCAAAAAAAAAAAGACCTGGCCTTATTATATGAGAAACATGGTAGCTATAAGGATAAACATAGTTATGAATACAACAAATGAGTACATATAAGAAAAATAAAAGAAACAATAGGACAGGGGCGGTAGGCACTTTGGTACACTTATGCATGCCCCCTACAGACCTCTTAGGAAAGGTGCAAGATCAATAGTAGAAAGTCTAAGGTTAAAGTTTTTGGGGTTTGGGGAAGAAACCAGAATCAGATAGAGTATTCCAGACATTGACCACTCTGTTGCTGGAGTCGAATTTCCTGCAATCAAGTTTGGTGCGGCTAACCTTGAGTTTGTATCTATTATTTGCTCTTGTATTGTAATAGTTGAAGCTGAAGTATTCATTGACAGGTATGATGTTGCAATGTATGATTTTATATACTATACTTAGATTGGACCAAAGACATCATAATACAAGGTTTTCTAGGTCTAGAATTTTGAGTCTGGTGGCATAAGGTTTTCTGCAACGAATAGAGGAGTGTAGAACTCTTCTTGTGAAATATTTGTGGACTTTCTCAACTGTGTTGATATCAGTGGGTTCCAGACTGATGAGCTGTATTTGAGTATTGGTCTAGCAAATGTTTTGTATGCCCTAGTTAATAGTGTGATATTAACCAGAGAAAAAGCTACGTAGGATTAGGTTAACAACTCTTCCTGCCTTTTTGGCTATGGAGGTACAATGGGTTCTAGCACTTAGATCATTAGACATGAGTACTCCAAGGTTCTTGACAGAGTTTGGATCATCAACAAGGTCTTGACTTATTCAGCTTGCATTTTATTTTCTGGTTTTTTTTGCCAATATGTAAGACAGAGCAGTTTTTGTTGAGATTTGAAGTTGCCATTTGCTTGACCATTCTGATACATAGTCGAGGTCTTTTTGAAGGGCAGCAGTATTGTGGTGTTGAATAGCTTTACATCATCAGCAAAGAGAATGCAGTTGCTCTTAATATAATCGCAGAGGTCATTTATGTAGACTATGAAGAGAATAGGTCCTAGAACACTATCTTGGGGGACTCCACTGTTGACAGGTACAGAATTTGACCAATTTTGACCATTTGTTGTTTGTTTGACAGGAATGCTTCCATTCAGTTACGCAGTTGTCCAGATATACCATAAGAAGTTGCCATTTGTTTGACCATTCTGATGCATAGTCGAGGTCTTTTTGAAGGGTAGCAGTATTGTCTGTGGTGTTGAACAGCTTTACATCATGACCAAAGAGAATGCAGTTGCTCTTAATATGATATGTGATATGATATATGATATAATATGATCAGAGTGGTCATTTATGTAGAGTATAAGGAGATTTGGTCCTAGAGAGTTGGTCCCTTGGGGGACACCACTATTGACCATTTGTTGTCTGTTTGACAGGAATGCTTCTATCCAGTTACGCAGTTGTCCAGAGATACCATAAGATTTTAGTTTTAGGAGTAGTTTGTAGTGTACCACTGAATCAAAGGCTTCACAGGAGTCTATGTAGATTGCGTCTATTGCTTTGCCCTGATCGAGTTGTGTAGTCCATATGTTTTTGCAGTGTAAGAGTTGCAGATTACAGGATAGATTTTTTCTGAAACCAAATTGTTTATTAGAGTAGGTTTTTTTGTTTCTAAGTGGAGGATAATGGTTTGGTTAATAATTGATTCCATGATTTTACAGGTGACGCAGCAAAAGGAGATTGGTCTGTAATTTTCAACTTGGCTGGGGTCTCCATTTTTGAAGATGGGGATGACTGTGACTTGTGACCATAGGTTTGGCAAGGAGCTGGTCATGAAAGAGTTTCCAAAGATTATGCTTAGAGGCTTGGCTATGGCAGTGGATAGCTTTTTTAAGAAGTAGACACATATTCCATCTGGTCCAGTAGATAGGAGATGGTTTTAGATTGCGTAGTGCTTTTTCAACATTGTTTTCTGTAAAATTGATATGTATTAGATCATTGTAGTTGTCTGTGGTTCAACAAGGAAATACTGGGCATGATCCATTGCTGTTTACAAATACTGAGCTAAAGAATGTGCGAAAGAGGTTGCCTTTAATGGTGTCGTCGTTGCAGTATTTACCATTAGGTCCTTTCAGGAGTGGAATGGACTTTGAGTCTTTTAGTTTGTTGTTTACAAACTTGTAGAAAGTGTGGGTGAAATTGGTGCATAGGTTTTCCTCGTTTAATGTGATAATTGGTGCCTTCAGTCTTTATCTGGTGGCATAAATTTTTGTATCGGCTTTTGAAGTTGGCAACATGACCAGATTTGTTTTTCCACCAAAGTGATCTCTTTTGGTATTGAAGTTTCTTTATTGTTTTGGGTAATCTGTTTTTTCTGGTTTTGGGAATTGTTATTGGTACATAGAGTTTGATGACTCTTTGGACTTCAAGTAAAAATATGTTGTAATGGTCTTCAACAGTGTTGCATCCAGTGAATAGAGATTGCCAATCAAGGGATGAGAGATCATTGTCTATAAGATCAGTTGCCTTTTTTGAAGTTATCATTGGAGATCACATTGTTCTGATGATTCTTGTGCGGACATATGTTGAGCCAAAAGTCAATCATGTTGTGGTTGCTGTTGGAAAAGGAAGGAATCTATTAGGAATCTGTCCAACAATTAGTTGGGTTGGCAATATATAAAGCAACAATGTTATGTTTGTAGCTTTAAGACAAAATCACTGTATTGATTTGTACTGTATTCTGATTGGTTGAGTATGTTGCAAATTGCCATAAGAGGGAGCTAGAGATCATTGCTTGCTCTCTCTGACATTCTGTATCTCTGACATTCTGTTGCTATCTAAGGTTTTCTGTTGTGCTTATACTTTGATATCTTTCTTTACTGTAAATGACAAAGGCAACTGGTAAGAAGACTTTGTAATTGGATATTCTTTGGACTGTTAAACATACATTACCTGGACCATTTATTGGACTGTGCTATTTCTTAAAGTAAACTTTAACTCTATTTAGTGTATCAGTGTGTGGTTGAATAATTATTCATAACTACTGTCATAAACATTTCCATGTGCATATCCTTGTTACTCAAGTTATTCTGTACATATCATAATAGGTTATTTAATTTGTATTCCATAAATTGGAATAAACTGCAAACTATTGCAGAAGATGAGATCGAGGCAGTTGTTAAGTCTTGTATTGCTGGTTACTAGTTATTTCAGTCCTAGTTTTGTTACAGCATTGTAGAAGGTTGCATGTATGGGTTCAGTATTACATTCATTTAGGGTCCAGTTAATATGAGGTAGACTGAGGTCACCAAAAGTGTGTGTGCAGGATGATGCCCATCTTAGTAATGAATTTAGCTTCTTTACATGTTCTATGTCATAATCAGGGGCTCTGTAACATAGTAAGAATCGAAAAGTGATATTTAAGGACAGTTCACAGACGATGGTCTCAGAAAGAGCAAGCTCCTGGGTGACTTGGATGTTTTTTAGAGGTAAGGACTTTTTATAGAAGATAGCAACACCACTTCCTCTACAGATTTCACGATCTCATCAGTAAACATGATAGTCTCTTATTGTGGTAATGGAGTCACGGAGAGATGCATTGAGCCATGTTTCACAGACAAATATGATGTCATATTTAGCCGTATTTCATAAGAGGAAGAATTCAGGTATTTTATTCACTTGCATTGAGTAGCTTGCTATTAAGGCCAGCTGTAGTTGTAATTGAGATAGTTAGGGGCATGCATGCCTAGTCTTGGGTAATGGTGGATTAGTTGGAGTAGGGTTGGATGCTGAGTTGTGTGTTATGTGACTTACTTTTAATACAGTCAGCATGGTAGTCAGTGTACAGGTCCTTCTCTCCATTGTCTAGACATTTTTTGAGTTCTGTGCTGAGTACATGGGAGCGGGCATGTTGTTGTACAGTTAAGTCAGGGCGAGAATGAAGGTTCTTATGGTTGGTGTTGCTTTTGACGAGTGAGTTTATAATACAGATGAATCTACATTTGCTTGATTCATTTTTACAAACGACCCTGCAGAAGTGTGGGGCCATCGAGCCGTCTGTTTTTGATCTCTGGGCTGATGCAGGAAATGTCAAGTATTTCATCAGGGGAGATGCTTGATAGTGTCTGATGATGTTGCGGACAATTGTGATGTGATCATTTATACAGTGTGTGTTGCAAACAATTGTGATGTCATCATTTAGACATTGTGTGCAGGGAATAGTGTGATGGCTAACCTTACAGAGGTGGTGCTCTTGCCTCACTTTCAGATTGCTGTGAATTTGATCCTAGGTAGTGGCAAATGTTTCTCTCTGGGCGCAATGAGTAATTGTCTGCTGCGAACTCTGCATAAGCGTCAGGAAGGGCATCCAGCCAGTAAACACTCAAGCTCCATTTAGTTGCCCCAACTCCAACCCAATGCAAGGAATTACATGGTCGTTAAAAGTTTTTTTTTAAAAGTCAGTGTGCACAGAAGACTAGTCAACTTATTGTTACTTCACTGTGGGTATTCTAAACAGCTTGACTCACTCACTTTTAGCTGAGTACATATCATTGCCATTTACATTCAGGATGCTTTTACAATGATGATTCATGCCACCATCGTTTAATAATGTATTTTTCAAGGGCCACATCTGAAGATGCCTTAGCAGCTGCAAATAGTTCAAAGGAACCATTTTGATTGCTGACAAAAAAGTACTTCAACATTTTATTAAACATATTAAGACTGCTACATTGCTTACCAATAGGCTTCCTGGCTCAATCCCAGGTACTGATTTTAATGTCTATGAAGATTCTCAGCTATCCCAGTTATAGTTTTATCAAAAGTAATTTTTATTTTGAAAAGGCAACTGGACTGATTTTTGTATGTTTGTTTTCAGGAAAAACAATACATTTTGCTTTTTATCCTGGAAGCTTCATGACTTGTAGTCCTTTCTGGGTTATGATGTCCATTTGAAAAATTGTTATTTTTCATAGAAATGCTTATCACCTTATACAGCCCATCATTTTATAACTTGTATCACTTTCACCAGTTGTAAAATAAAACAGTGAAACACAGAAAAAAGCTGCAAACATTGGATCTATTATCTGCCACAAAATCTTGTCAAAAAAAGATGACTGTCATTGCTTCACAAAACACAACCAACATAGGGGCATCTTTATGCTTCTATTACATGGGTGCTTCCACCCTTCTTAACATCTTGTGTTGAAAGAAGCAGAGGAGGCTTATTCTGAAAGTGCGTGGGTACAAGCCATGTAACGTTAGAAGTTAAAATCAGTATGAAAAGTGGTTTTTATTTTGAAAAGGCAATTGCACTGACTTTTTTGAGGAAAAACAAAACATTTTGCTTCCTATCCTGGAAACTTCATGATGGTTGCTTGAATGCTGTGAGAGATGGAAGGACAGTTATTGACAGTTAATAGGTGATAGGAGTGGTAGGAGAAGGAATGACAGGTTTTGATAGGATGGGGGGGAACGGAAATGGAAGTTTTACTATTAAAATGTAATAAAATATTAGAAACAATTACAGCTTAATATACAAAAAAGAATGCTGAGCAGGTTGATAGAATTAAATAAGAATTATATATTTCCCTCCCCCCTCCCCCCATCCTATCAGAATCTAAAATTCCCTCTCCTACCAACTGATCTCAATTCTCAATAATTGTCCTTCCATCTCACTCTGCCTTCAGATGTTTTGGAGAATAGCTTGACACCCTCTTCTTTGTGGCAACCCCTGAGATATTCAAACACTGTATCATGCCACCCCTAGTCCTTCTTTTCATTAAACTAGACATACCCAATTCCAATTCTTTAGGTTTTAACCTCCAGTCCTCCAATTATCTTTGTTGCTTTTCTCTGCATTCTTTCTAGAGTCTCAACATCTTTTTTTACATCGTGATGACCAAAATTGTATTCTTACCAATTATCCTCTTACCAAGGCATTATAAAGTGGTATTAACACTTTACATAATCTTAACTTTATCTTTCTAGGTTAATGCAGCCTATAACTGTGTTGGTTTTTTTAGCAGCTGCAGCACGCTGCTGGCTCATATTTAAATGATTGTCCACTAAGGCTCCAAGATCCTTCTCACAGTTACTATTATTGAGCCAAATACCATGTATACTATACTTGTACAGCGGGGCTGCTGTCCAGGTCCTGAGCTCTGGCCGGTTACCCGGGAGACCAGGTAGCGGGAAGACTCAGGGAAAATGGAGAAGAAGATACAGGAGAAATCTACTGACACCAAAGGAGCCACAGGAACTGGGTGAGCTTCAAGTTCCCCTTGGGGCTGAGTGGCACAGGCAGGAGTGGTGGAGGTCAAACACCAGCTGGCCACTTTGTCCAAAGAGCACGTGCCCTGGCCATTGGCTCAGGAGCTCCACCGGTGGGGAGACAGCTTGGTGGCAGCTTCGGAATCCTGGAGCACCAGAAGCCACTGAAATGGCCAATGACCATCCTGGCTGGCTGAGGAGCACCTAACCAGCCATCCAGTTTCAGGAACCCCCAATCGCCTCGGCTCGAGCAGAGCATACCGTCTTTGAGTGGAGAGCTACAAGTCCTCTGGACCTCAGCAAGTCCAAGGAATGGAGAGTCCAGCCATTGTCGAGAAATCAGACCCTGGAAGGACTGCCAGAGAGGTTCGGCCAGCAGCCTAGGCCAGCATCCCTTACCTGGTCAGACCATCATGGCCTGGCCCAACAACCACTTGCCGTCACGGGAAGCTAGCATACTCCTCATTCCACTTGGCACTAGAACTGGATCTGGTCTCACCTCAATCACTATGGAGACCAGTACCAGTCCAACCAAGAGATGATTTCAGCTATTACAGACAACATGGAGGGTGAAACAGTCAAATGAGTGGTCCAACTGTATGTTGAGGGGGCTCCTGAACTCGGTGACACAGCCCAGGTGCAAGGCAGAGGCTGAGATCAGAGACTTCAAACAAAAGGGCCTCCCCGCAAAGTAGTATGGAAATTCTGAAGAGTAGCAAGAAAACAGGGAGACTGGCCAGAAAAGTCAAAACCAGCCTCAACTGTGGCCATCAAATGCTTTAGACACTGCCAACAAGGAAACTGAGCATCAGAGTGCCTGGCCCCGGCGTCCATCCCCCAGGTCTGGATCCCAGCAGGGCCTAAGCCAAAGAGGTCACCACACAAGACAGAGGACAAGGGGAGATTCGCCCAGTATGCCAATGAGGTTCCCCCTCTCCCTGCTAGAAGGGGATACTCTGGCTCCAGAAGGCCCACCGGTGTCCGCAAGTGACAGCAGTGATGTCAGTGAAGATGAGTCTACGGTAAGTGAGGCCATCCACCATTTCATAAGATCGCAAATAGTGGGGCCCAGGACGGGAGCCCATGGGAACATATAAGCTATTAGAGATACCGGGTGCACCAGATGCCTAATCAGCCTGCCCACTGTTTAAAACCTAGGGAAGCACTGTGTCCTTGACACACCCAATATGCTTCGAGAAAGTCAATGGGACATTAATAGACAGAGCCCCAGCCACCTTAGTCACTGAACCACTGAGGCTAGAAATGGCCTGTCACTGGGAACTCATCCGCTTTGTGGTGGCACCAAAAATGACAATCAGTCAGACCAGAAGTGAGGTCGTGGCGATGCCAGTTGCAAGGGAACGGAGCTCTCTGTTCCTGCATTGGCTTCTCCTTGATCGTGGGCTCTGTAAGACGCCAAAGCCACCATGGAGGGGTGGTGAAGCTGAAGAGGGGCATCCTGTGAGGTTCCAGGGGAGAATGCTTACTCCTCTGTAGAGCCCCAGGTCTTTCTAAGCCCTCTGTGGCATGGAAAGAAGAGGCAGACAAGATGGCTGCTACACAGCTGAAGAAAACTTTAACCTCAGAAGAGAGATTTGAAAATGGAAAGAGAAAGAAAGAAAATAGAAAATCTGCTAAAACACAGAAGATTGGAACTTTAAATTGGACAGATTTTGGTTTTGGATAAGCATTGTAAAATGCTGGATCCATTTACATAAACAGCAAATTTTATATTGATATTTTGCAAAATTTGGATAATTTGGAAGATAAAATGAAAACTGATGTAAGAACACCAGCTGCTGTCAAAAGAAGGCACAATATATTCCCCAAATACAGGAAAGGCCTGGCTTTTGGAGATTTTAAAGAGAGAAAACTTAATTATTAAAAAGACCCCTGAAAGTTTCAATATAGAATGAACTGGCAGGAGGTTCTATAAAGATCCCACTTTTGGATTATTCAGAACAGCTGACTGATTAACTGGAGGATATAAAGACTCCTGGGCATTGAACGTTGAATTCTTTGTTTGGGAAGTTGAATTATTGGACAAAAAGAAATAAATAAAAACAAAGATGATTGGGAAGAAATTGTGTCGGAAATTTAGGATATAAAGGAGATGTGAGGAAATTTTGAACAAAATGCAGAGGATAGATGAGCTGGAAACTAAGACACAAATGATAAAGAGAAAAACAGGGTGTCCAAGAAGAGGAGGAGTTAACCAAAAGAGCAGCTGTAGAAACAGAAAAGACAAAGCAAGAAGCAAGAAGCAAGAAGCAAAAAGAGAAATGGCAATGATTGATGACATAAATCAAGGGGAGATTATTTTGTGGGAAGTTAAACAGGAACTGGAATTGCAGGGAGATTTTCTGGAAGGAAAGATATAAGGGGTAAGAATAGACAACTTGAAAATGAGGCAATGGAAATGGGTAGAGAAGGGAGAAATGTTTAAGAGGATGGGTCAAGAAGTAGTAACAGATAGACCTAAAGATCCAAGAGAGGAATATGGGAGACAAGGCAAGAAATGAATAATTATAGTCCTAAGGCAAAAGAGAGCTGATGGATAATAAAAAGGGGCTAGAAGTTAGAGAAAGGGGATTAATGGAATAGATACTTTTACATTATAAGATGAATTCATAACAAAAGACTACAGAATTTCAATAAGAGTAACTTTGAATATGATAACATTGAATAATCAAATAAGAATATAATTTAACATAAATATGTGTATTATTAACTATACAGGGTTGATGAATGTAATAAATACGAGTATTAACATTGTATTTGCAGAAAAATATATAGAATTTGATAGATATAAAAATAACACATTAAAACATTGAAGAGAATAATGAAAGATTACAACTTGACAAACATTGTATTATTAGAATTATATAACTTGTCAAACGTAAATATGATGGTTATTTTATCTAAACTAAATAAGTTGTAAAATGTGATTAAAAAGGTGATTTTTTAAAAAACATAATAGTGGCAAAGTTAAAAATTAGAAAAAGGATAAATGGAAGATTATAATACAATATAAATTGGTGAATTATTATTGGAATCACATAATCTGTTAAACACTACAAATATAATTAATAATACTTTACCTGTAGAAAAAGAAGTATATTTAGATTATGGAAACTGACATAAAAATAAGATACTGAAATGGTGAAAAGGATATATGTGTATTAATATGAAAAATTATAACATTGTCAACTGTATTAAATACGAACAATATGGTCATATTTGTTTTCAAATGTAAGACACTCCGATATCACACTGTTCACACAATGATATGTTTGTAAATAAGAAAAAATTAAAAAAATATTTTAAAAAATGACAGTCGGTCATCCTGGGCCTGGCCTGGCTGGGTAAATGAGGTCCTGCCATCACACAGGAGGATGGCTATAGGAAATTAAAGATAGGCATGGGATTGTCGCCACCCCCGCCCTAGTGACAAAGCCCAACCACTGAGACCACCACACAACCCTGGAACCTGTGAGAAAGTTGCTGCCGTCACTGACTTGCCACCAGAATGTCCCTAAGTCTGCAAAGAATACCAGGACCTGGCTGAAGCATTCAGCAAGCAGGAAAGCAAAACCCTACACCCCCCGACCCATCAACTGTGTGGTAGAATTCACATCAGGAGCCAAGCTGCCAAAACAAAAGATGTATTCCACGACCACCAGGGACATGGATGAGCTAAGGAAATACACTGACAGCTAAACTATATGTGAAACTGTCAAAATGTGAGTTCCACAAGACCTCCTTAGACTACCTGGGCTACAAAGTGTAAAATGAGGGAATTGAAATGGACCCGGGAAAAGTAAATGATGGGGGGTTGCCCCGAAACCGCAACCTGGCCAGCCACTGGCTTCATCCCTGGACTGCCAGAATGCTTTTGAAAAAAAGCTATAGCCAATTTATGCGAAGGGTCTGTTTGGATATGGACCAAATGCCCTGAGCTATCTGGCCCTGCACATGGGAACCCCAACCCAGGAGGCTGGCATTGGTGGTTATCACTAGCCGGTCTGGGTCCCTGAACAGGAGTCCCCTCCAGATACATGGGGAATGCCACCAATTGAGAGATCTCCAGATTTGTGGCGGGAATGAAACTTTGATGGATGAGTGGCTGGTTCCTGCTCGTTGGTAGGGAAGCAGGAACCATTGGAGGGCTCGGGAATGGAGCCAAGCCCACGGGATGATGCCAATACAGGAAACCATCTCCCCCAGAAGTTTAGAAGCAGTGACAGAGGGACAATTTAAAGTTGCTGGATCTGGCTGATGATCTCTGCAAGGATCTTCCCACAAGCTGGGGACAGGAAAACCTGGCACGACATGGTATCGATGACTGCTCCCAAGTATTGCAATTTGGTTGTAGGAGAGAGCTGGCTCTTTATGGTTTTGATGGAAAATCCATGGGTATTTTCCAGATCCTGGAATTTGCAGGGTAATTTGCAGATCCTGATGGGTCGCAAGGATGGAAGAGGAAAGAATGTCATCCAAGTAGCATTGGATCCTCACAGGAATAGAATGCAGAGATGCCACCAATGCTGCCAGAACCTTTGTGAAGACACTTGGAGCTGATGAGAGGCCAAAGGGAAGTGCTCGATATTAGTATGGGTATTCTGATAACAGAAATGGAAAAATTGGCGATGATGAAGCCAAATTGGGAGGTGGAGGTAAGCCTCAGTGAGAAATGGAAGAGAGGAGGTCACCCTCCCAAACGTTCTCTAAAATAGAATGCAGAGTCTGCATTTTAAATTGTCTGCATTTTAAATTGCCTGTTTTTTACAAATTGGTTGAGAAATTTTAGATCAAGTATGGCTCGCCACCCCCCTGAGGCTTTGGGAACGATGAATAGGCGAGAATAAAGTCTAAGTCCCTGTTGAGACAGGGAACAGGTTGAATAGCCCTGATTTCAAGAAGGTGCTGAATGGCTTGATTCATGAGGGCTTGCCTGGAAATGTCCCGAGACACAGGACAGATCAGAAACATTTTTGGGGGGTGAGTTTAGGAAGTTCAATTATAACCCTGACCTAATAGTGCTGAGGACCCAGGTGTCCGTCATTGACTCCTCCCATTTGAAGGCAAAGAAGGCTAGGCTACCTCCGATGGGTGGGGAGAATGAGGGATTACTTAGAGCGATAGAAGGAACGACCCCCTCCCCCCTGAAAGGGCAGTTTACCAGTAGAAGGTTGTTGCCTGCCAGATGTTTACGCCCATTGGACTTGGCGTTGGGAGTATGGCCTGTGAGAGTGGGGGAAGCGAGATGAGATCTCCGCTTGGAAGGCAGGAGGGCGATAAGGAGCAGGGCGATAGTCGGCTTTCTTCCCAGAGGTAAGAAAGAATTTTACGTTTTTCTCTGGTTTCGATAAGGTTCCAGAGCATTGCCAAAAAACATATCGCCTGTGAATGGAATTGAAGCCAGCTTCCATTTTTGGCGTGACTCTGCCTGCCAATTTCGGAGCCATAAAAGTCTTGCTGCTACAGAAGATGCCATGGCCTTGGATGCAAATTTGGTGGAATTGAGAGTAGCATCCACAGTGAATTCCGCCGCTGCAATAATCTTGGTAAGACCGAAGGTCAGAAGCAGGCAATCTATTCTGGAGTTGGTGCAGTCACCATGTGGATGCCCTGGTGAAGAAGGATGCTGCTGTTGAAGCCCGAACAGCCCAAGCAGCAGCCTGGTGATTGAACTTGAAGTGTCTGTTTGGAACATTTATCATCCGATTTCAGAATATCTTCTGGTTCCACGAGTGCCAGAAGATGAGAACGAGGCCAGAACTGGAATGTCAAAAGAAGGCACTGCCAGGGTATTGTCCAGAGCTGCACACTGACATTGTAGAAATGCTTATCTAGAGAAGACCTGCCAAAGGAGAAGCGCACTGTTCCTTGACCATGTCCAGCAACAAAATGGGAGAAGGCAAAACCTCTGCATACACTACAGGCTTGGAGAAGAGTGAATCCCCTTGGCTAGAGGGATTTCCTTGTGGCTCAGGAGCCACTTCCTTTGGCGACAGCTTGGCAGTGACCAAGGCCTTGCTGAGTAATGGTCTGAAGAGAGTAGGTTTGAAGACCAATGCGAGAATCCTCTTCCTCTGATTTTGGTCAAAAATCTCACCCTCTTCACATTCTGAATGAGAAGAGTAACTGTGTTCAGATGGAGAAGACCTTCCTTCCTCATCAACTTCCTCCCATTCTGGTAGAGAAGAATGGACTCTGAGGTCCTGAGGCCTGTGTAAATCAGGATGATGAGGCAAGGAACTTATGGATTGAGAAGGGAGAAGGGCCTGAACCCTTTCCAGAGGTTGAAGAATTTGCTTGAAGCCTTCAGCCAATCCCTGCCTAATGGCTGATGAGACTACATCTTGGATATCCCTTGGTCTATACTCAAAGATAGAGGCAGAAGTCCGAAGGCCCGCTGCTGTGGGAGTGAAGGTGGCTTCAGGCCTAGATTGAGGAGAGGTTCGAGGCCTGGAGGGAGCGGGAGTGGCATAGGGCACAGAAGCCTGTTGGAAATAAGGCCCAGATCTGCTTAAATCCTGAGGATCTGACTGTACAGCAAGAGCATCAGGAGACCAGGATGGAGGATGGAAAGGATCAAAGATAACTTCTCCCCTGGGAGGGCTTGGTTGGGGCCCACAAGTATCACGTGAAACATGCTGTTGCACTCCCTTCTGTTGAATAGTTCTGTTGAACTGCCTCTCTAGAGCTGCATGTCTACGCTTCTCTGCCCTCAATTCAGCCTGAGTTGTCTTCTTAGGGGCTAGAGCCTTAGCTCTGATTTTAGCAGCCACCTCTCTCTGGACTGATTGGGTGCGTTGCCTATGTCTTTTTCTCTTATTGGGCTTAAGAGATTGTTCCACTGGGGGGGAAAGCTCTGCCTGAGCCTTATCTTGCTCCATTTGTAAAATAAAGGCTCTTGCATTGGAAAGAAGTGGTTTAGAAATTTTTCTATGAAGCCCCTTAGGATATAAATGGCCCCCAGGCTTACAAAATGGCCACTCACCTCGTGGTGGAAGGCTTGAATCCAAGATGGCCACTGACTACAGGAAAACAGGCTCCAAGATTGAAGAATCGCTCCTTAGGCTATACAGAGCCCCGAGCGAAGTCAGCAAGGGAAAAACACAGCAACCAGTTATACGATCAGCTGGCTGGAGCTCTTATCAGTTTGCCGATCGTATTTACGATCGCTCCAAACTGCAGGTGTGGGGGAGGTCTGCAGACACTGCCCAGCTTACCTGCACAGAGCTCTGGCATGCTTCTCCCAACGTTGCAGGGTTCTCCTGAAAGAGCAGCTGCCCAGATCCCTGGGAGCTGCTTGAAGAGAGGAAAAAAGTACTGAAGATCGCTGGTGATTGCTATCTAACAGAACAGAGACACAGCTACTGACTGAAAAGAGCTGAGTCAAAAGCTGGAGTCTCTCCCGGGGGCTGGCTTTGAAATGTTAATACAGACTCAGCTATGACATCATAGGAAGGAGTCAACCCCATCCATCCTGGGCTCTCAGCATGGAGAATAAAATATGAGAAAAATTGTGGGATTATTAGTGTATTATCATGAGACTATTTATCTGACACAAATTAATAGAATAAAACATGACATCATTAGATTGGATGAAATTGACCCAGCCATAGTAGTATATAGAAGATGTACAAACTAAAATACAGGAACAATTAAAAGAAAGGGATGACCAGGAATACAATGGAACTGATTTTGGTTTTGTTTCCATATACATGTCCCTAAATAGTATTCATTTTTATAGTTAATTTTTAAGATTCCAAATACTTTTATAAAAGTTGGTTGAATGTAAGATGCTCTTAACTGCAAAGATCTGTTCGAACTGTCACTGACACCTTATATGTCTTCATCAGAGTTAATCTAAGCCAATGATTCTTAAACTGTTTTTCTCCCAGGACCCTTTCTCACTTTTACAAATTATGTAGGATCCAGAAAAGAGTTTTATTATATGAGTTGTATTTTATTGATATTTGCTACATTAAAAAAATGAATTTGATGCATTCACTGCTCCTATTGCTTGTCATGATTCAATGGGATTTAATACTGTGTTGTTGTTTTTTTAATTAGACAACTTGCCACAGGACAAGTCGCTGGGGGACAATTCAACAGTTCAATTTAATTATTTAAAATAAAATTAAAAATTATTTGATATTTGTGTAACTCTTGTCCCATGGCAAGTTATCCGTGGCAAGTTGGCCATGGCAAGTTGGCCACTGTGAGTTGGCCGTAACTAGTTGTCGTAGACCCACACTTTCTCAACATAATCCAGCAAATAATTTTAATTTTGCAGGCCCAAGTGTGTCATGGGGTACTCCGAAAGGTTTTTGGACCACACTTTGAGAAACACTGATTTAAGCAATGCTATGTGTTATAAGCAATTTACAATATATAATAACAATATGTAAGAGCTTAAATAGTGTTTCCAAAAGAGTAACAGCACAAGCAACTACAAGGCAATTTTTAATGGGAAAATTGCAATGGATAAAAGGGAGAAATCAAAACAAATTCCTCATCCAAACAATAAATACTTGGAAAGTTGGAAGTTAACAAGTAATACTTGTTAATTCAAAATAGGAGACCAATTTCAGAAGTTAGTTCAGACTTTACTCCAAGACCCACCTTCCTAACCAGGTCACTGTTTTCAGGTATAATTTCTAAAAGCAAACCTTCAGATGCCACTCATTGACATAGCTGACTTTTGAAGGACAGCAAATGGGTCTTCTTCATTCAACCCACAATGAATAGAAATTTTCTCAATAAGAAAATCTACAGGCTAGCACTTCACAAACAAACATGGACCAGGCCATGACTAGTATTGCTTTCCAACAATGACCCATATAAAAATTGAAATAGCATGTGTCTCCAGTACCTCAGGCTGTGAATTTTTAATTAAGACTCTTATTTCCTAACAAGATATCTTAGTATCAGGTTACAAATTATGGAGACAATTTAATTAGAAGCACATTATGTAGTCATTTTAATTATAAGAAGGTATTTGTCTTTTTTTTTTCTCCTCCATCATTAATAGTAGCTGGAGGGAAAGTAACAACTACAGAAATGTTACCAGAAGAGAGAATTTAGAAAGGGGGGAAAAACCCTCTCCTCCTGTACAATTATCCATATAATTTCTTGGAGTCCCCACAGCTCCAAATTCTTCTTGAAAGCAAAGAGGATTTTAAAAAATTGAGGACATTCAATCACTTACTTATTTTATATGGCATGCTTTTGTCAGGGAGATCTACACTTTACAGAGTCATTCTGACAGCCTAATTACTCGTTCATTCAGTTTCACACCTGCGCGCTTATCCATAGTGGGCTATGGGGGGGGGCTAACTTGCATATTTAATAACTGATATCTCTCTTCAAAACTATCACAGTAGTATTTCCTGCTTACAATTAGTGAATATTCTAGAACATGAAAATGAAAGCCCCCAATTCAAACCATCATCCTATCCCTCTCTCATGTGCATTCTATCATCATCGGCTGTTTGGTTCCAAAAGCAGCAGGTCACCTGCTAGAGGAAACTAGTTCTAGTTCCAAAATTAAGTCTGAAGCAAAACTGGAATGATAAAAATAAGTAGTTTAATTTAGACTTCAATGGACCTACCCACAGATCAATATCTGATGAGCTGAAATAGTTATTGACAATAACTCTTCATTATATATAAAGAGACCATAATTAGCAACTGCTTAAAGCTAATAGAAATATAGTCACTAATGTCAGTTTAAATATTTTAATTAATTTGTTGAAATATGTATTTTATTTATCTTTGAATAAATGTACATCACATTGAATATTTTTACATTTACAGCTTTACATTTTAACTTCAAAGTTGAAGACTGAAAAACTACATCTATCAGAAAATATTACAATTAATCATACATGAAGTGCCTGTTGGGCAGCTAATAAATCCAAGTAAATAAATAAATGTTTGCCTCAAGTAAATAAGTAATCAATTATGTATTTAATTTATAATATTTAAAATTTATTACATATAAAGTTTGGTTTCCAAAGAATTGTTAGATAATACATTTATCACTATACATATTATTATATAGATAGTATATTTACACAATTTGACCAATTATTTGTTACACATTTTACTAAGTTAAAATACATTTCGATAAATGGAGGCCAAACTCTGATAAAATGCCAGTTACAGGAACACCTTCCATTTGAAACAATAAGACATCCTAGATCTGAATGAATGGAATATTCTTATTAAATATTTTGTTCATTACATAGTTGAACGTGCTGACAACAAAATCACACAAAAATTATCAACTGAAATCAAATTTAGCAACCAATGGAGGTCTGGATTTGAAGCTACATTCAAAATTAAAGTAGAAAAATTAAAGTGGAAATAAACATTAACTTTGATGTAATGTCCTTAAAACAAGTCAAAATGATGCTCAATAGTGTGTGTGGCCTCCATATGCCTGTATGACCTCACTACAGCACCTGGGCATGCTCCTGATGAGGTGGCGCATGGTCTCCTGAGGGATCTTCTCCCACACCTGGACTACAGCATCCCCCAACTCCTGGACAGTCTGTGGTGCAACGTGGCATTGGTGGATAGAGACATGATGTCCCAGATGTGCTCAATTGGATTGAGATCTGGAGAACAAGCGGGCCAGTCCATAGCATCAATGCCTTCGTCTTGCAGGAATTGCTGACACACTCCACCACATGAGGTGTAGCATTGTCATGCATTAGGAGGAACCCAGGGCCAACCGCACCAGCATATGGTCTCACAAGGGGTCCAAGGATCTCATCCTGGTACCTAATGGCAGTCAGGCTACCTCTGGCGAGCACATGGAGGTCTGTGAGGCATCCTAAAGAAATGCCATCCCACACCATTACTGGCCCACTGCCAAACCAGTCATGCTGGAGGATGTTGCAGGCAGCAGAATGTTCTCCACAGCATCTCCAGACCCTGTCATGTCTGTCACATGTGTTCAGTGTGAACCTGCTTTCATCTGTGAAGAACACAGGGTACCAGTGGCGAATTTGCCAATCCTGGTGTTCTCTGGCAAATGTTAAATGTCCTGCATGGTGTTGGGCTGTAAGCACAACCCCCACCTGTGGATGTCGTGCCCTCATACCACCCTCAGGGAGTCTATTTCTGACCGTTTGAGCAGCCACATGCATATTTGTGGCCCACTGGAGGTCATTTTGCAGGGTTCTGGCAGTGCTCCTCCAGTCCCTCCTTGCACAAAGGCAGAGGTAGCAGTCCTGATGCTGGGTTGTTGCCCTCCTACGGCCTCCTCCACATCTCCTGTTGTACTGGCCTGTCTCCTGGTAGCGCCTCCATGCTCTGGACACTACGCTGATAGACACAGCAAACCTTCTTGTCACAGCTCGCATTGATGTGCCATCCTGGATAAGTTGCACTACCTGAGCCACTTGTGAACTCCATCTCATGCTACCATTAGAGTTAAAGCACCGCCAGCATTTAAAAGTGACCAAACCATCAGCCAGAAAGCATAGGAACTGAGAAGTGGCCTGTGGTCACCACCTGCAGAACCATTCCTTTATTGGGGATGTCTTGCTAACTGCCTGTTTTCCACCTGTTGTCTATTCCATTTGCACAACAGCATGTGAAATTGATTGTCAATCAGTGTTGCTACCGAAGTGGACAGTTTTGATTTCACAGAAGTGTGATTGACTTGGAGTTACATTGTGTTAAATGTTCCCTTAATTTTTTTGAGCAGTGTATATGCCCACTGGAAAGAACTTTATGGCAGATGCACTCTCATGGTTGCCACAATATAACAGCTGGAAAGACAAGGTAGTACAATCTCTTTTCCCAGGATGGGATTCCATGTGTTAATTGAGCTCCCGATTGACAACAGAGCTTCACAAAGCAATACAGAATGACCACTGGTTGAAGAAGAATTCCACCCTATGTGAAAGTCAGGACAGACTGGCCTGGAGGGGTACAAAGCTGTATATACCTCCAGCACTATGAGACATGGTACTAAAAAGTTGTCATGGTTCTGAACAGGCTGGCCACTATGGATTTTTTAAGATGTTACATCTGGTGAAACGTCAATTTTGGTGGCCAGCTATGAGAGCAGAGATAGAGACCTGTATTAAAAAATGTAGTTTGTGCTACCACAAAAGTGAGGCCAGGAAAGCCATCGGGATTATTACAACCAGTCTTGGACCCTCACCGTCCATGTCAGGATATCCGTATGGACTTTATTGTAGACTTGCCGTGTAGCTGGGATTACATCGTCATCTGGACCATCATAGATCTATTGTCTAAGCAGGCACATTTTATCCCCTGTACTGGCCTCCCCTTGGCATGTCGATTGGCTGGACTGTTTATTAAGCATATTTACCGCTTATATAGGGAACCTTGATGTATTATATTTGACAGGGGGGTGTAGTTCACAGCTAATTTTGGAGATATTTTTTTTTACAGCTTATCAGTTCATCTCAAGGACTGAGTACAGCATACCACCCCAGTACTAATAGGGCTGCAGAGAATCAAACCAGCGATAGAATATTTATGCTGGTATGTGTCATACCAACAAACAGACTGGGCTACGCTAATACCCTTCACTGAGGTAAGTGAAACGATACACAGCAGCATAGGACAGACCCCTTTTAACATTGTGTATGGAATGGATTTCATGGTGATTCCGGAGTGGCCTCAGGCAACAACTGACCCTATCACATCCATTGCCTGGTCCAAAGATTACAGAAACATGGAAAACCGTACATGAAGCAATCCAGAAAGCCTTCCAAGAATATAACGCTCAAGCTGACAAAAAAGCAACAACAGTGATCAGAAACCATTCTGTGTAGGGGTATGGTGTACCTATCCACCAAATATTTGAGATTGGGAATCCCATGTAAAAGCTGGGCCCCAAATATATCGGTCCATTCCCCATAATCTGCGTGATCAATCCTGTTACTATATAGTTGAAATTGCCTTCATGTTTCAAATGAGCACACACAGCTTTTCATCTCAGTCTCAGTCTCCTCTTTTAGAAAAGCCTAAACCCAGTGAAAAGTCCCATTCCAAGGAAAGATGATCACTATGAGATAGAAGCTATTCTCAATTCCCAAGTATAGAGAGGGATCCTGCAGTACTTGGTCAAATGGAAGGGTTATCCTCTACCAGATGCCTAATGGGTTAGCCATGAACATGTGATTGCACGTCTGCAACAATGATTCCATGTACAATATCCTATGAAAGCAGGGGTCAGAGTATAGAGGGTTTTTACCGGATTACCCTTGGTCATATTGTTGTTCCGTTTTGCAGGTGGATCTGTGGTGGAGGGGGCTGCCTGTTAGGCTCCGAGTACAATGCTACTTTGGAACCCACCAGCTCACCGGACTTGGCAAGAATCATCCTCCTGGGAGGCTGAGCTGCCCTGGTTGCCGCCAGTGCTGTATCCGTCTTGTGTTGCAAGCAGCCCAATGTCCAACTGTGCTGGGAGTCGCGCTATGATGACACGGTCAATGTGGTGTAGCTCTGTGCTCCTGCCGGCTGCCGAAGGCTTAATTTAACAGCTGAGCATCTGCCAGAATATTTACAATGACAGGGACATTGAGTTGCGACAGAGTGGCTTGGGAGCCAGCTGGGAAACCTATGGGTGAGGGGTGGAGGTAAGAATGGATGGGGGGGGGTATGGTGAAGGTGGCACAGGGTGGAGATCAGTTATAAAAAGGTGGGATAGGACAAGGAAGTAGGCATTTGTGATGGTGAACTGTCAGAAGGGGGGGGGGGGTAATGAGCTAGGCAGGGCCAGAATTACAGCTGCATATATGCATGGGTGTGTCTGTTGTAATAATAAAAGGGAATAGAGTGGGGAAACTAACCTTGCCTGGCTTTGAGTCAATGCTGACCTTGCCTGACTGAGCCATTCTTGCTGGAGTTTGTTGTTTGCTTATCACAGAAAAAACTATCATTGGCCTACAGAACAGCTGTGTCTTTATTCACTTTGAGGCAAATGTTCAAGACTCAAGAACCAGCTGAGAATTCTTAAATATATTGAATAATAAGCTTGATGAAGAAACTGGCATGCCTTTTTCAAGGAGAAAATGCATGTTATATATGATACGCTGATCTGATATACGCTATACTTGGATTTCCAGTATCTTGGACGACATCTTAATAAACTTATAACAGAAAAAGAAGTGGGAATAGAATAAGAAAGTTTCTTATGTAGCATTATATATTAGAGCAGTAGTTCTCAACCTTTTGTTCACCATGGGCCCCCTTTAAATATCTTCTCCTCCTTGCTGCATCGAGAACCTAGAATAGGTTGACTCCTTCCTATGACATCATTTAGCTGAGTCTGCACTAACATATAAAAGCCAGCCCCCAGAAGAGACCCCAGCTTTTGACTCAGTTCCTTTCATTCAGTAGCTGTGTCTCTGAAAGCTTCTGTTAGATAACGCTCACCAGCGATCTTTCAGTACCGTTTTTCCTCGTTTTAAGCAGCTCCCAGGATCTGGCCAGCTGCTCTTCCAGGACATCAGGGCTCTCTCTCTCTCTCCTGCAACGTTGGGAGGAGTGTTGCCAGAGCGCTTTTCAGGCAAGTTGGGCAGCGTCTGTAGACCTCCCCCACGCCTGCGGTTTGAGCAGTCATAAAAAGCGATTGGCAAACCTATAGCAGCTTCAGCCAGCTGAGGTTCTGTACATAGCACTCACTAGCAATCTTCAGTACCTTTTTTCCTCACTTCAGCAGCTCCCAGGATCTGGGCAGCTGCTCTTCCAGGAGAGCAGGCTCTCTCTCCTGCAGCATTGGGAGCAGTGTTGCCAGAGTGCTGTTCAGGCAAGTTGGGCAGTGTCTGTAGACCTCCTCCACACCTGCGGTTTGAGCGGTCGTAAAAAGCGATCGGCAAACTGATACCAGCATCAGCCAGCTGATCGTGTGGCCAACAGCTGCCTTTTCCTTTGCTGACTTCACTCAGGGCTCTTCATAGCCTAAGGAGAGATTCTTCAATCTCAAAACCTGTTTCCCATAATCAGTGGCCATCTTGGATTGAAGCATTCCACCACGAGGTGAGTAAGCCCGGGGACCAATTTATACCCTAAGGGGCTTAATACAAAAAATTTACAAACAATTTCTTTCCATCATAAGAGCCTTTATTTTTCAAATGGAGCAAGATAAGGGTCAGGTAGTTTTCACCCCCAGTGGAACAATCTCTTAAGCCCAATAAGAGAAAAAGACATAGGCAACGCACCCAATCAGTCCAGAGGGAGGTGGCTGCTAAAATCAGAGCTAAGGCTCTAGCCCCTAAGAAGACAACTCAGGCTGAGTTGAGGGCAGAAAAGCACAGACATGCAGCTCTAGAGAGGCAGTTCAACAGAACTATTCAACAGAAGGGAGTGCAACTATAGCATGTTTCAGGTGATACTTATGGGCCCCAACCAAGCCCTCCCGGGGAGAAGTTATCTTTGAGCCTTTCCATCCTCCATCCTGGTCTCCTGATGCTCTTGCTGTACAGTCAGATCCTCAGGATTTAAGCAGATCTGGGCCTTATTTCCAATAGGCTTCTGTGCCCTATGCTACTCCCCCTCCCTCCAGGCCTCGAACCTCTCCTCAATCTAGGCCTGAAGTCACCTTCACTCCCACAGCAGCGGGCCTTCGGACTTCTGCCTCTATCTTTGAGTATAGACCAAGGGATATCCAAGATGTAGTCTCATCAGCCATTAGGCAGGGATTGGCTGAAGGCTTCAAGCAAATTCTTCAACCTCTGGAAAGGGTTCAGGCCCTTCTCCCTTCTCAATCCATAAGTTCCTTGCCTCATCATCCTGATTTACACAGGCCTCAGGACCTCAGAGTCCATTCTTCTCTACCAGAATGGGAGGAAGTTGATGAGGAAGGAAGGTCTTCTCCATCTGAACACAGTTACTCTTCTCATTCAGAATGTGAAGAGGGTGAGATTTTTGACCAAAATCTTTCAGAGGAAGAGGATTCTTGTTCAGAGCAGACATCCTCTGCATTGGGCTCTCAATGCAGCATGGAGGAGAATGGGCATTGGTAGAAGTTACCCTGAACGCCTGTTCTATCTATGCTGCAAGAGAGCCCAGCCCCTCCCTTGATTCATCCAGAGAGGGTAAGTCATATTTCTGTATTCATTTGTGCTTTCAGAGACACCTTTCAGTCTGTCAAGTATCTTCGTCAAAGCTGGGGTCTCTTCTGGGGCCTGGCTTTTATATCTTAGTGCAGACTCAGCTAAATGACATCATCAGAAGAAGTCAACCCATCCTGGGCTCTCTCACAGCATAGATAGAAAGGGCATTCAGGGTAACTTCTACCAACTCCCATTTTGTGGCCATGGACCTCCAAGATTTAATTCAAGATTTTATTCATAACATTTCTTTAAGTCTTCACACAGGCCCCCTGTGATGCCATCATGCCCCCCCCCAGGTTCTTCAGACCACAGGTTGAGAACAACTGTTAGAGAATAGCGAGCTTGGGACATAAGCAGAGTTCTTATAATAGAAGAAATAAATGGTAGGGTCCTAAGGAATTGAAATTTTCTGAACTAAGGAGTAACAATCCATTGGACAAACTTTACAAATTAGAACGGAAACCTAAACAAAATACAAAGAAATCCAGTTTAGAGTAGATGAGAATCAATGTAATTGAAACATGATTTGGCTTCCTCTGTCTTGGAACCTCTATTCTGGCACTTGCCAACTGTGGAAGTGTGGAAGCTGAAGTCCAAGAATCTTAAGGAGTGCCATGCAGGTAGCCTAGGCTAGAATACCCTAATCTACTACCGATAAAACATCGGCCGATAGAAGCTCCCCAAAGGCAGAGTGACCAGCTGCTTCTATCAGCCGGTAGAAGTGGCTGCCAATTCTGCCTTTGAGGAGCTTCCATCAGCTGATAGAAATGGCCTCCTGAGGGGAGCTCGCATTAGTTGTCTTTGAATCTACCAGCGGGGCAGGAGAGAAAGGCACACACGTCTCTGTGTCTGATTGAAAGTTGTGAGATTGCGACAGAGGGAATGGGAGAAAACGCCTTAGCCCAAATGTATTCTTGTTTTGCTTTCTTGCCCATTCTCTGATCAATCTCTCCGGGGCAGCTTTTAGCCTAAAATCGCCCAGGTCTCCCTCAGCTAAAGGAGAGGGGAGGTCTCCAAAGACCATCCCTACCTAACTTCCGCCATTTGAGAGGACCAAACTCATTGCTTCTCAAAGTTAGACCCACAAGTTTTTCAAAAGTTCTTCGGAACGCCTCCGACGTGCGATGAAATCAAGAAATGTCTCATGATTGAACTCAATTAAAAAAAAAAAAAGAACCTGCACCTCGTCACCAAGTCCCTGGTTTTATGGCTCCTCTCTCGTCCCAAAGTATGCCGAAATAAGGGATTCCGAGGCTGGAATTGGTTAATTGGTTAATGACAGGCACTCTTTCAAGCGGAGAGAGAGAGAGAGAGAGAGAGAGAGAGAGAGAGAGAGAGAGAGAGAGAGAAGGCATCGCTGAAGTTATCAGTCTCCCCCCAACTGTTAGCAATGCCACCCGTGAGCTGTGGCAGGATTGCCTTGAATCATGTGCAGAGTGCCTTCGCTATTCAGCTTCCCCCACCATAACTTAAGGTTCATACTAAAATTAGGCCTTTCCAACCAGCCCCTGAAAATATTTGGCCCTCACCAGAGCAATAGAAAGGACAGTTTAGCTTCTTTCCTGCCCTCCTCGCTCCAGCTCCCTCCCGCCCTCCTGTGCCGCGGCGGCGACCCTTTCACACTCACCCCGCTTCCCTGCTGCATTCCGAGGACCGTTCCTGCGTCTCCTTTCAGGAGCCCACCCAACTTCCCTTCTAAGGGTAGCCGAGCTCTGCTGCCTCCTTTTCCCTCCCTGGCGGCCCCCCCAGCTCCCCCAACCAGCGGCGGTAGCAGGTAAAGGGAGGTCCGCTGCCCTGGGACTTTGGCAGGGTGTCTGGAAAAGGTCTGACCTGGGGAGGGGAAGGCGGCAGTGGTAACCCCGCAGATGCTGAGACCTTCCCTCGCCAGAAGGGCTTGGTTGACCCAATGTAGGGACAAGGGCTAACAGGAGTGGTATGTGTGTGTGTGTGTGTGTGTGTGAGAGAGAGAGAG
>BLBF01000037.1:15548780-15603602 GCA_015471245.1 Laticauda colubrina
GGGGGGGGGGGGGAGAGAGAAATTCAGCTTGCTTCCCTTCTGCTAAGAAAAGTTTGCAGCTGCTCTCCCATGCGCACTCCCCTCGCCACAAATCCGTTTCTATCGGCCAATGAAAGCGGCTGGTAACTCTGCCTTTTGGAAGCTTCCATCAGCCAACAGAAATGGCCTCGAGGAGAGTGTGCGTGGGCTGCTCCTCTCAGGAGCACCCTGTGGGCAGCCACACCTCACCCCAAAACAGCTAGTGACTCTGCCTTTGGGGAGCTTCCATTGGCTGATAGAAACAGCTTTGTGGCGAGGTTAGTGCATGCGGGTGCTTGCCCCGAGGCCGCTTCTACTGGCCGATAGAAGCGGCTGGTGACTCTACCTTTGGGGAACTTCCAGTGGCGGCCTCATGGAGAGGTGAGTGTGCATGGGGCACTCTAGGTGGAGATGTGCATGGGGGAAGAAATTAAGTCACCCCCAAAAAGACAACATAGCCTTTTTTGGGGGCTGAAAAAAAAATAAGAGCCAGCTTTATCTTATGAGAAACACAGTAATCCTTTAACATCTTTGCTATAAAGTGGGCCAGCAGTTTCACTTGATTCTCTATTAGATTTTATTGGTTGTTTCAAGGCTCCTATAAATGGAATCTTAAAAAACCTTGTACTTCCCTCTAGTTTTATTAATTAAATTACATATATTTTGGCAGTATTTGTGTTCTTTCATATTCTCATGATGTAAGCAGGATTTCCACTTTCCAAAAAGAACTCCCTTCTTTAATTGTGCTTTTAATTATACTGGCAAATAAAAATCCAACATCTGCATTCTGTTCAAATTCTATTTAAAAGAGTTTTAAATTATCTCCAATAATTTTAGAGAATTATGTAGTAACAATAGATATTCTGTAAAGGGCGCACACAGCATACTGCTGTGCCTAATACACATGGGCCTCTTTGCATGATCTCACTCCCTGTCCCAGGCTGGTTAGTCCCGCACTTGGTACAATGATCTCACCTTACTAACATCACCACTATTCTTAAGGATTGGTGGGGGTTTTCACCAATCCTAATGCTGTATCTATGTTGCCTTTTGCTACATGTAAAGAACCATATAAAAGAAATAAATGCTGCCCAGGCAGTCAGACAACTTGGCACCCTGCACAATGACTGGTCTTTGAACTCCATCACGTGGCACCCGACCAGGGATCACAACCCCATGGGGTCACAACTCCCAACATACTTACCATTGTCTGGCACACAGACCCCTAAAGCACGCACCTTCGTCTCACGGAACCCCTCAGTGGTAAGTATGGGTTGTAATCTATGTCAGCACCAACATAAACATGTTCAGGAACTCAGATTTCTACTACATAAATCAGGTGTTATAGCAACCGAGGCTGATATAAGGAAGCTGGTGGGAGGTAGGGAAATGGTATCCTGAGCACAGATACTCAGGTTAAAGGGTTGGATATAAGGCATACTTTACATCTTGAATCCAGGGCTCCAGTCCAAATATTACATCAATGGTATCAATGCTGTCAAGCAGTGGAAACATCTGGCTCTGATGTCTCAGCAAAACGAGCTGCGCTCCTGATTATGATCAGGTAAAATTGTCACCCCAAAATCTTCTCTAATTGGACCTTCAGCTCCTTCTGAGGAGGCTAAATCTTTTATGGCTTCTCCATGGCCATTGTACACCCCCATAAGGCAAGTATTAGAGGAACAATTAGAAAAAAGGGGAGATTCAATCTAGAAACCCAGAACAGAAACACATAAATTTATTTAAAACTTTTATATTTAATCCTTTTTAACTATTTAGTGCTTAAGGAGATAGAACAATGGGTGTAACTAGAATGCGGGCAACTGCTCTCTTCTGATGCCCTGGATGGTGGGTTTGGAAGACATGCCCCATTGATTTCAATGGTCCAGTTAGCTCTGCTGTTCAGGAGCATGGAACTAAACACAGATCCTTGTTGGGAAGCCCCTCCATACAGTACAATGGTGCTGATCAAAGAAGATATGGTTAATTTTATGCTGTTATGTGTGGTAGAAAGAACTAAGAGAAGAAAAAATGTTTACTTATTTTCATAATGTGATTTCTATTAAAAATTCTTAGATATTTATGTATAATAATGTATAATAATTGCATGCAGAATAGAACTTAGAGGTGTATGTATTATAATGTATAATAATTGCATGTAGACTTGAATATGATTGAATTGAAGAAAAATATCCATTTCCTATGTATAGCCCCAGTTGTGGCTGCTGCAGTTCAAAATAAAATAATTGTAACATGTTTGGCAGCCAGATAATTAAATTGGCTTTTTGGATTGGACTTAGAGATGTGGGAAGCAGATAGGCAGTGGTTCGGGCCCACAATCACATTTGTGATTGGAACCGCTCCTTGAGTTATCCCACTTCTCTAAGAAAAAACTGCAGCTTGTCCAAAGGGAAAAAACATGGAGATTTGATGGGACAAAATCTTCCAAGGTCTGGAAATGTGTGTGAGAATGGGTCTGTGTGTAATCATTTCCAGCCCTGGAGGATGAGACCCTCTAATAACAGTACACAAAATTATTCAGACAATGGAACTTATTGGCTCCCAGAAAAGAAGTATGCAAGCAGTCTGATTACAGTACAAATTTCTGAGTATGTTGATAGTAAATAGTTGGTGTAAATGTTTGTATGTTGACCCCCATCCCAAATTAAAAAGAGAGTAAGAAATAGTATGTGCAAGGAAATGAGAAAGGTCCGGACATGAGAAAGATCCCATGGAGAAATGTATGTAATTTACTGGAAAGAGAGAATTATTTGTGTGCGCTTTACTGTGTTGAAAGTTATTTGTGTGTGATTTACTGAAGAGAGATAGATTTTGTTGAAAGAATGTTGAGTGTAAAAAATGGGTGAGATTTCTGTGTAGTATTTAAAAATCACCCCCTTCTTGTCCTCGCTGGTTAACTTTTTGCCTTGAAAGGGCAGAAGCGGGGCGGGGGGGGAGAGAGAGTGAGGCTTCTGCTCGCTTTAACAGTTTTTTTCCTCTTTCTCTCTGCTTTGAGAAAGGCAGGGCTGGAAAGTGGAAAGTGATTTTTTTTATAGGTTACATAGTTTGCACCAGTAGTCATTGCTGTAGAAATATTATTTCATCTCATTATTTTTCTTCGCGCTTTTGCAAACAAAGAAGTCTTAGATGGCTAGGCTGACATGGGCAATTTGCCTGGAACATTACCTTTGAAGGTGGCTCAGTTCCCAGGTGGGTAGTTTGCCTAGAACAATTATCTTTGAAGATGGCTCAGTTCCCAGTTTACAATGGAGCTCAGCAATGGAATCAAAATTCAGACTAGCTGCACTTTGTACATGCTCTTAATCCATATTTTGATTAAAGCAGAGAACTGACACTAAAGTTTGACTCCATCAGGAAGATTTACAACAAGAATGTGAAGAATGCATGACGATTACCAGCATAACAGATAAAATCACAAAAGGCATACAATAGGCTTTGCAAATAACTTTTCTTTGTAATTTTTGATAAGTACAGCAAGGTGTAAAAGGTGGAGTTGTGTAAATCTAGTCTTCAATTGTATTTTCAGAATAACTTATCTCTTCAATGTCCTTTAACTGACTATGTAGGCTGTATTGCATATCATTTGCCTAAAGATCTCGGCTCGGTTGCTTAATGACTTCTTCCTTTCCTGTCCATCCACTGCTTTACTGTTTTTTAAGATGGCGGATGAACAAGGAGTGATTGCTTACAAGGATGATGATACCTGGAAGGTGTCCTACACTGCAATGCAGTCCTCATCTCAAAGTTCAGAATTATCTCCTGCAATTTTAACTTTTCAAACCTTTTCTCAACAGCCTTTCAATTTAATCTCTGATTCTCATTGTGTGTGTCAACTTATTTTTAATCTTCCAGGTGCTTATATCATGCCCAGGATTGATCCTAATCTCATGGCTTTGTTTTTAACTTTGCAGCAACTGGTACAAGATCAAAAGCACTTTTACTAAGTTAAAAGCACAGTCACTCCCCCTTTATCTTGGGCCTCTTTCTGAAGGCAATAGTTATGCTGACATTGCTGTTCATATTTTACCTACTTTGTTTTCATTTTTTTTAGTCACTCTTTTTTCCATCAAAACGCTAGGGGGCTGACACACACTTGGCAAATTCCACTTGATCAAGCCACGCAGATTGTTTCATCATCAACTTTGGCAAATGGATGTTACCCATGTTCCCTCTTTAACTCCTTTGAAATACCTATTCAGGAGCAATTTGGGCCACACCTCAATGAGGAGAAACAGCTAATCATGTTATTTCCCATCTTTTTTCGGCCATTACAGCCCTAGGCAAGCCCTCTTTTTTACAAAGTGATAATCAGCTTTTTTGCAATTTTGAACAACCTGGAATAACAAGTTAATCAAGGACTGTCTCCACAAATAAATAAAAAAGGAGGGAAAGGGTCTCTAAACAGGTTAAAAAAGTATGTTTAAAAAGTATCCTTTACCTTAAATCAATTGAATGCAATTGAATGTTTCTATTTACCTTAAATTAATTGAATGTTTTTATTCAAAATTTAATTACTTGGGGATGAGGGGGTGAGGCTGTGCTTCTGTGCTTGCTCCTACAGGACCTTTGTGGATTCCAGCTCGTTGTGTCCATCCAGCCAAGAATGTCGTGGCACCAATCCCTGGATCCAGTTCCCTGATAAGTCTTTTGCTTATCTGAAGCCAATGATATGGAACATTTGCTTTCTATATGTTTAGTTCCTGTCTTCACTCCTTCTGCAGTAATTCAAAACTTCATTGGCTTAAGTAGCTTTTTATTAAATGGGAGCTTTAACTATGAGACAATATCTAATTGGGGATTTGCTGCCCATTATCCACCCCCTGATGCTATTGCTTTGCACACCCCAGTGGTAGCAATCCCTACAAATATAACCTGTGCAAAAGTAGCTAATTGTACATCTTCAAGTAAAAAAAACCTCACTGTCATTGCATTGGCTCACCTACTTTGAACTGTACAGCTTTTTAATTTTGCCCATGTTTGGCTACCACAAGGATGGTTTTTACATGTAGTCAAGAAACTTTTAATTATATTCCTGCTAATATTAGTGAAGCACAATGCTGCCTCAGCTGGCTAGTTCCTGTTTTGCTTTCCAAACAACAACTTTATCATTCAAATCGTTCTCAATGTGGGGTCACAATGGATAGCACTTGTGACTCTGAAACAGACTTACTTAATAAAGCAGAATATGTAGCACTAGCTGTGTCCATAGTAGGCGTGCCAGCAACTGCTGCTCGTGCACACCTTAACATTAACTCTGTTGCAAGTAATTTAGCAAAAACAATTAATGCTACTTCTTCAGCTATCTCAACAATCAACCGTGAGAAGCAAGCATTGAGGAAAGCTGTTCTACAAAATCTATGTTATTTTAATTTGTTTGATGAGTCTCGAACCATCCAGCACCAGCTTAATATTTTACACAATTTGGCCTCAGATTTAAAAATTGATAATGCAGGATCCTGGTGGGAAAGTTTTGGGGTTTTGATGCCCACAGGCTTACTGGGAAATATTCTGTGCTACGTATTTGTGCTGTTTTAATTAGTGGGTGCTGCTTTGTTCAATGTCTCTATTCCCTTTGCAACATATGCATCACAGCTTTTCACCCTAAACCCCCTCCTACATTGCCTCAGGGTCAGATATATGCCACGTATATGCCATGTATAAACAACTGCAAGCGTGCTTTTCTACTGATTATTATAATCCCCGAACACCTCTTATGACTATGCCTTGTCTAACAAAACAAAAAAGAGTTGTCGTAACAACAGAGATCCTGTAGAGGGTGCACGCAGCATACATGCTTCTTTGCATGATCTCACTCCCTGTCCCAGGCTACTTGGTACAATGATCTCACCTTTCTAACATCACCACTATTCTTAAGGATTTTCACCAATCCTAATGCTGTATCTATATTGCCTTTTACTACATGTAAAGAACCATATAAAAGGAATAAATGCTGCGCAGGCAGTCAAACATCTTGGCACCCTGCACAATAACTGGTCTTTAAACTTTGAGATTTTATCAATTTTGGTTTCAAATTGCCTTTAATTAAGCTTCTCAATGGTGAAATATTTTCTTTTTTGAAGCAATCATCTGATCACCTGGACTTTTTATTCACATATTTTGACTATCTGCTTTCTTTCCTCCTCTATGCCAGGGGTCCTCAAACTTGGCAACTTTAAGACTTGTGGACTTCAACTCCCAGAATACTCCAGCCAGCATTCTGGGAGTTGAAGTCCACAAATCTTAAAGTTGCCAAATTTGGGGACCCCTGCTCTATGCTCTCAAATATTTTGACAAGTAAGTATTATCTACAGAGCTAAATTTAATTTTCAGCATTCTTTAAATATAGTCTTTATTTTTTATCTTTTTTTTTACAGAAGGAAACATTTCAAAAATGCAATGATTCTGTTTCTTTTATATTAGTTATACATCTTTCAGCATTTATTGGAAAGAATAGTAAGATACCTACGAGTCTTCTAACCAACAGTTCAACATCTAAAATGTTCTAGTTTTAGGTATTATTCTAAAATATTAAAGCTTTAAAGAGGTTGACCATGTCTATGGTCCTTCTACATTTTAAAGATGTTAATCTTCTGTTAGCAAGTAGCTAACATACTTCTTGCTTTACATCTCAATACACTGGATTAGATCCAGTTCAATAGTATACTTGGTTTGTAACAATGTTTTCATTAATTGTCAGAGAATTGTCACCACAGGGATCAAAGCAAACTTGATGAACAGATGAATAACACAAATTGGCAGAGATTTCATTGCAGAAACATTGCCACTTTACAAATTATGATGCTTCACCATAGCCTATGACAGTTGGAGCAATTTTTATAATGCTTCACCATGGCCTATATGACAGGGGGAGCAATTTTTTTCTATTCTTCCACATTTAAAACACACAAAAACATTTTTTCTATGATACAAGAGCAGGGAAAATAACTAATGTCAAGGGGGAACAAGGTGGCTTTGTGTCCTATGACTGAAGAGCCACCCTAACAATCTTTCAAATAATATACCATGGCATCCAAGATAGACATCCAAGAGACCCTTAAGATCGAATAATTGGCTTGCTTCTCCCTCTCTACAGATATATACACAATATACACTGTGTGCATAATTATTAGGCAAGTGAGTATATCTTGACCATATCATTTTTATGCATATCTTCCACCTCCAGGCTGTATAATAGCAATAGAAATAACACTTAGACTTATATACTGCTTAACAGTGTTTTATAGCCCTTTCTAAATGGTTTACAGAGTCAGCATATTGCCCCCAACAATTTGGCTCCTCATTTTACCCACCTCAGAAGGATGGAAGGTTGAGTCAACCTTGAGCTTGGTGAGATTCGAACTGCTAAATTGCAGTCAGCCAACAGTCAGCAGATGTAGCCTGCAGTACTGCACTCTAACTATTGTGCCACCATGGCTCATATAAAATTGAATGCCTAGTTCAGGGGTGTCAAACTCATGTCATCACGGCAGCATCATGTGATGGATCAGGATTTTTTTCCCCCTTCATTAAACTGGGCATGGGTGGGGCCAGAATGTGATGCATCCAGCCCATGGGCCAGGAGTTTGACAGCCCTGGCCTAGTGGATATAAGAATATCAGGTGATGTGTATTTGTTTAATGAGGGATGATGTGGCCTAAGGAGATCAACACCCTATATTAAGGTGTGCATAATTATCAGCCAGCTTCTTTGCCTCAAGCAAAATGGGCCAAACAAGACATTTAACTGACTGAAAAGTCAAAATTGTAAAAAGTCTTTCAGAGGGATGCAGCACTCTTGAAATTGCTAGGATATTGGGGAGTCATCATAGAACCATCAAACATTTTGTTGCAAATAGTGAACAGAGTCACAAGAAACATGTTGAGAGAGAAAAAAAGCACATTAGCTTCCAAAGATTTTAAAAGAATCAAATGTGAAGCTACTCATTATCCTCCAGTGCTGTCATATTCCTGAACTGCAACCTACCTGCAGTGCCCAGAAGCACAAGGTGTTCAGTGCTCAGAGACATGGCCAAGGTAAGGAAGGCTGAAACACAACCACCACTGAACAAGACATACAAGTTGAAACGGTAATACTGAGCCAAGAAATATCTGAAGACAGATTTTTTCAAAGTTTTAATGGACTGATGAGATGAGAGTGACTCTTGATGGACCAGATGGATGGGACGTGGTTGGATCAGTTACGGAGCACAGAGCTCCACTTCAACTCAGATGGCAGCAAGGTGGAAGTGGGGTTCTGATATGGGCTGGTATTATTGAAGATGAACTAATTCAGTGGTTCCCAAAGTGGGTGGTACTGGCCCCTGGGGGAGTAGTGGGATGACTTAGGGGGGCGCTAAGAGGCAAGGGGGCCAGCAGGGGGTGCTAAGAGGTAAGGGGGCTGTTCGACACGCCAGCTCCGCAGGCTCACCCCATTGCGTCCCTTGCACTGCTCCAGTGCAACTGTCAATTAGGTGAGCCTGCGGGGCCAGCACCTCAAACACCCCCCTGCTGCCTCTTAGCGCCCCCAAAGGGGCCGGTAGAGGGCCACTAAGAGGGGGCAGGGGGTGTTCAAGGCACCGGCCCTGCAGGCTCACCACATTGACTGTTGCACTGCTCCGGAGCGGTCGCCTCAAATGCAGTGGTGGAGGCTTTGCTCTACTTTCCCAACGTGCTGTCGCATTCGAGGCGCCAGCTCTAGAGCAGTGCAACAGTCAATGGGGTGAGCCTTCAGGGCCGGTGCCTCGAACACCCCCCTGCCGTCTCTTAGTGCCCCTCTGTCAGGCCCCTTGGGGGCACTAAGAGGTAGCAGGGAGGCGTTCGATGCGCCAGCTCCGCAGGCTCACCCCATTGACTGTTGCACCGGAGTGGTGCAAGGGGCTCAATGGGATGAACCTGAGGAGCTGGTGCGTTGAACACAGTGGCAGCAGCATGTTGGGAAAGGAAAGCAAAGCTGTTCTGTCTTTGCTTTCCTTTCCCAACATGCCTCCGCTGCTG
The DNA here is from genome assembly GCA_015471245.1 of Laticauda colubrina. Taxonomy (NCBI): domain Eukaryota; kingdom Metazoa; phylum Chordata; class Lepidosauria; order Squamata; family Elapidae; genus Laticauda; species Laticauda colubrina. Next base: position 15,557,813 of record BLBF01000037.1, read on the forward strand.
CATTCTGTCTATCCATCCGTACATCCATCCAAAAGGTCTGTCTGCCTGCCTGCCTTCCTGCCTACCTACCTGCCTTTCTGTCTATCTACCGACCAATATAGATCTATCTACCTACTTACCTGTCTACCTACCTACTTATCTATCAATCTACCTATCTATCCATCCATCCAAAAGGTCTGCCTGCGAACTACCAATATATCTACATATCTACCTATCGACTAATATAGATCTATCTACCTACATACATACCTATCGATCTACCTATCTACCAATCTACCTACATATATATCTATACATTCCTCCCAAAGGTCTGCCTGATTACCTACCAATATATCTATCAATCTACCTACCTTCCGACCAACATATCTATACCTACCTACCTACCTACATCTATCTATCTATCTATCTATTCATCCATTCATGTTCAAAGCACTGGCCCTGCAGGCACATCGGGAAAGTAGAGCAAAGCCAGTCTGGGCGGGGAGGGGGAGAGAGAGAGAGAGAGCAAGAGAGCTGATGCAACAGATTGAAATGAGGCCTAGTTTAGACTGAGGCTCTTTTCCACATTAAAACATCTTTGCCTTCTATTAAAGGTTTTGTGGATGAAACATGATGAAGACTATTAGGAAGCTCTCACATTTTGTTGAGGCTTTAAACAGGATCCATTGGACCAGATTTCCATCCTAAAAAAATTACTTTTCCCCAATGTATTACAGTGCCAATTCTGAAGAAGGCAAAACCAAAACGTACTGGTAAATTACAAGGAGAATTGTAATTAGAAGGAGTTATTAGAAAGGAATTTCATTCCCTTCTAACCCTGCTGGAGCAGGGATTGGACTAGAATAGATATTATCTTTCTCCTCCCTCCTTTATTTTTCTTTTTTTTCTGTCCCTTCCTTCCATCCCCCCTCTTTCTTTGTCTGTTCCTTTTTCTTTCTTTCCCTTTTCTCTTTCTCTTCTTCTTTCTCTCTCTCTTTCTCTCTCTCACCATTGACTTGATGCACCGCTGCACTTGGACTTGCTTGAACAGGTCTCTCCAGTGCAGCAGGGCTGGCACCTAGAACGCGGCAGCAGTGGCACATTTGAAAAGTAGAGCAAAGCCAGAGATCGGTAATTTTTGCTGCAAAGAATCACAAAAGTTTCTGGGCTGTGCACAAGAAGGGACACACATATCAATGCAATTCAGCAACATAAAATAAAGAAATACAAATAAAACAAATCAACAAGAATCAGCAAACATCTCTGATTGGATTCAATTTGCTACTAGAATCTGATCAGAGATGCTTTGCTGATTCTAGTCCAATGACCTGCTCCAGCAAGGTTAGAAGGGAGCGCAGCACGTGTGTATGTGTGTGCATGGCTGTGAAAACTCCAAAAACAGGTCAAGCAGCTCTGGGAAGGGCAGTCATAAATTAGAACACTTGCTAAACAACCGGCCATTAAGTGAGGATATAACTTGTATTTGGTTTGCTAGTCACCTGGTCACACCCACCCAGTCACATGACCACCAAACCACACCTATCCGGTCATGTAACCACCAAGCCACGCCCAGCCAGTCACATGATCAGCAAGCCATGCCCAGCCAGTAATGTGACCAGCAAGCCACACCCTCAAATTAGGCCATACCCACAGAAATTTGAATCCCACCCCTGCGTGGGAGGCACCAAGGATGAATTTGTAGCACCAAGGGGGCAGTGGACTGAAAAAGTTTGGGAACCACTGAACAAGTTGGACCTTTTATGGTTGAAGATGGACTCAAAATCAACTCCCAAGCCTACTGCCAAATTTTAGAAGACACTTTGTTCAAGCATGGTACAGGAAAAAGTCTGCATCTTTCAAGAAGACCATGATTTTTATGCAGGACAATGCTCCATCGCATGCATCGAAGTACTCCACTGTGTGGCTTAAAGATGAAAGAATGATGACATGGCCCTCTTCTTCACCTGACTTAAACCCTATTGAGAACTTGTGGGCCCTTCTTAAAGGGAGATTTACAGTGAAGGAAATCAGTACACCTCTCTGAACAGTGTCTGGGAGGGTGCTGCTGAACAAAAAGTTGATCAATAGAACAAGAAAATGATAGACTCCATGAATGGAAAGCTTATGACTGTTATTGAAAGAAGGGTGACTATATTGATCACTAATTTTTTTTTTTAAATGTCCGAAATGTTTATTTGTACATTTTGAGTTGTTTATTATTCTTACTTTAACAGTGAATAAACTAGTGAAATGGGCAAATTTTCATTTTTCATTTAGTTGCATAAAAATTCTACGCACTTATAATTGTCCAATAATTGTACACACAAAGTCTCCTTAAAAATCCAAAAATCCACTTTTACCTTAAATATTCAAATTTGAGATTTATTAATATTTTGGATTGACCAAGGCCTCTGTAGTTATTCAATACTCAAATTAATTCTCCAAAGTACAACTTGACTAATAATTGTGCAAATAGTATATTCCAGTTCTAGCAATCATTTGAAATGAATTCCCTATTTAATTATTTCCCAATGAACTATATCTAAAATGATTTCAGGCATCCAAAGAAAACCCATTTCAAATCTGACACAGAATATTGAACATACAGTATATTTTGTTCTTGTATCTATAATAGGATTATTAGCCTACCAAAAACAGTATTTCACAAATTGTCAGATCCATGTATCTGCCATTCTTCAATGGAAGGGGGGGGAGTTGGTACAAGTAATCCCTTTTGATGTAACCTGAATATATTAAATCTTATATTGAATCTGTATAACTTGCACATGATATACAACTGGAGGACTGGAGCCAGATGTCTAGAAACTTGTCACCTCTGGGAGAGATAGCAAGAGGAGAAGGCACCATAAAAATTCCAGCTCTGGAAGATACTCCCTGGGAACCTCTTCTAAGATATGTTCCCAGAAAAGGGGAGGGGGAATTAACATGTTCGTTCTTTGTTTGACTAAATCCACATATAAATAAGGGGAAGGGTTCTAACTCCCTTTATCTATTACTGTATTCCTGGAAGCATCTTAGATTCTGCTTTGACTAATCCTGGGATCATTTCTTTTCACTAAAGAATTCCTTTCAAAGTGCCTAGCTTTCAGAAGTTCATTCTTTTTCGGTTGAAGGGGAATAGTCCAGAATCTGCAATACAGGTCAACCTTGAGAGGAATTAAAAAACAAACAAACTTCACTCTACCAAGGGGCCCCTGAAAAAATGACTGAATATAGCAAGGAGCAAGGAGAAGCCGAATGCTGGGGAGAAACTTCGACAACTATCCGGCCAGACATTGACTTTTGTACCCCATTGAAGACAGTGAAGCTATCTGTGAAAATTCCACAAAGCCCCGGTGGTCTATAGGCGTAGCACAGAGAGACAACTGGGATGGAAGAATGAGGGGAATAACCCTCACCTGGGGTAATCGTAACCCCTGGGTGGAAAATTGAGCTGGAGGTCCTCTCTGATCATGAAGAATGGGTCAAGGAACCACTGGCAGATGAGCAACTGAAACAGTACATAAATCGCCTCATGAGGGAAACGCTGGAGAACCTCAATGTGAGGGATGAACCAGATCGACAATGTAGGAGAGCGAGGGAACCAGAAATTGAGAAAAACCGACCCATCACCCCTGATACAGTGGAGAATGATTAGGCATTGGAACAAGCCAGAGGACCAGCAGGCATACCAGGTACCCAACCCCTAGCCACTCCAGAGCAGGGGATTAACCCTGGCCAACCCAAAGACATGCAACTGCAGAGAAAGGTCCCACTCTTGGGGGTAAAATTCAATGGGGACCCCCAGAAACTGGGATTTTTCCTGGTGTAAGTCCTCACCTACATGCAAGACTACGGGCGGAATTCCCCGAGTGTGAATCGTCACCCTGGCCCTAGAAGGGGCAGCAGCCAAATGGATGGTGACCCTCCACAATGTCAAGGCCCCAGAACTGAGGAACCTCGATCGATTCATGAAAGCCCTACGCCACTGCTTTGAAGACCTCCTTGCCGACAGAAAAGCATGAGATTGCATTAGAGTCGTAAAGCAAGGCCATCACCCGGTAGCTGAGTACACCAAGGAATGACCTGGCCAGCCAAAATCAACTGGCCAGAAGATATCCTAGTCTGTTGTTTCAAAGATGGACTCAATGATGACTTAGATCCTGCCTGCCTGGCCTGTGGGGCCCCAAACCTCTTGCATGAATGGTATCTGATGGAAGAGGCAGCAAAGATAGACATAACCCATAACCATTACCACAGTAGCAGAGTCTGGAGAAGATCCCCAGGGGAAGCAGGAATTTTTCAAACCCCAAACCACCATGACTCCAAAACCATCTGAATGCTTCAAGTGTGGAAAAGAGGGGCACCGTGCAGCAGAATGCCATTTGAAAACCCCTGCCAGAAAACCAGACCACCCATCAGGGGGAAAACCTGGAAAACCCAACCCTTGAGGAAAAGAAACTGGCCCGAGAAGCTGTAAGGTTTCCTTTCCCCCCAACCCAGAAGAAGAATTCCCAATGCCCCGAGGAGACCTGAGCCAGTCTGAAAGCGATCCAGAAGACAACCCGCTGGTAAGCGACCCAATTGAACCATTCACTCTACCCCAAGACTGTTTATCCCCAGCCGAGGGAAGGGGGAGAAAGTTGCAGCATTACTGGATTCAGGATGCAGCCGGTGTCTAATCAACCCCTCCCTACCAGAGAAATTGGGAATCCAATGAAGGAAAATGGAAAATCCCATCACTTTCTGCCAATTAGATGGAAATATAGCAAGGGGCATCCATTTTTGCCACAGCACCATTGAAAATAAGACTGGGGAACCATAATGAGATGCTCACATTCATTGTAGCACAAGGAATGGAAGGGCCACTTGTCCTAGGACTCACATGGCTACGGAAATGGAATCCAAAAATAAACTGGAAGAGAGGAACCGTACATTTCCAGAAACATGTAGCATTTGCAAATAGCCCAGAGGAAAGGAAAAGAAAGAAAACAGAGAACAGAGAACAGAGAACCAGCCATGGCTGGACCATCAGCTGAACCCATTAACATCCCCAAAGAGTACCAGGATTTAGCACAAGAATTTAGCGAGAAAGCTTCTGATGAACTCCCACCCCATCACGCCACAGACTGCGCCATTGAAATCCTACCAGGGGCTAAACTTCCAAAACCAAAAATGTACTGCTTGTCCCACAGAGAACTAAAAGAACTCAGAGCATTTATCGATAAAAATCTAAAAAGGGGTTTCATCGAACCTACCCAACCAAAAATAGCAGTCTCAGTATTATTCCGCAAAAAGAAAGATGGCTCTTTGCATCTGTGTGTGGATTACAAAAATCTAAATACCATCAGCGTGGAGAATATGTACCCACTCCTCCTCATGAAGGACATGTTAGCCTACCGTTGTAAAGGATCTTTTTTCAAAGTTAGACCTATGGGAGGCATGCTACAGCATCAGAATAAGGGAAGGGGATGAGTGGAAGATGGCTTTTAATACCCCACTGAAATGCTACCAATTTAAAGTGCTCCCTTTTGGACTACAAGGAGCACCTGCTGTGTTCACGCAATTAATTAATAAGACTCTTCATGATTTTTCATACAAAGAGGTTCTTGTTTATCTCAATATTTTAATCTACACTGAAACAAAAGAAGAACACATCAAGTTACCCTGAACAGTTCTCACAAAACTCCTAAACGCCAAACTATATGCAAAGCTCTCTAAATGTGAATTCCACCAAGAAAAAATTGACTACCTGGAATATAGAATATCCCACGAGGGAATAGATACGGACCCACAAAAATTAAAAGCTGTCAACGATTGGGAACCACCCCATATTCACAAACAATTGCAGAACTTCCTGGGTTTTGCAAACGTTTAACTGCCAGTTCATTCCAGCTTTTGTGAATACTGCCCTCCGCATCACAAACTTGTTAAAAATGAAAGGGGGGGAGAAACCCAAATCAAGGCAACCCCTTACCTGGACGATGGAATGCCAAGCGGCATTAGAAAAACTTAAACAACTGTTCTCAGCAGAACCAATCCTGAAACACCCAGACAATCATTTGTCATCCAAACAGGTGCTAGCGATGTAGCAGTGGGAGTTCTACTCCAAAAGAATGGACATGGACAGTTACAACCATGTGCTTATACTTCCAAGAAACTGACAGGAACCGAACAAAGATGAGCCATACGGAAGAAAGAGGCATATGCTGTGCGATGGGCACTCCTCACATGGAGACAGTTCCAAGAAGGGAACCAAATCCCCTTGAAGTCTGGACTGATTATAAAAATCTAAAAGCCATGAAAACTCCACAGAAACTCTCAGAAAAACAAATAAGGTGGGCTCAATACTTTAAATGGTTTAATTTCTCCCAGGGGGAAAATTTTTTGGGCAGATGCCCTGTCCAGGAAACCCCAACAGATTGAAGTTATAAAACCCAGGATCCAACCAACCCAACTTGCAGTCAAAGTAATCACCCGGGCACAAGAGAAGAAAGAATCACTGACTGACAATGCAATGACTTCAATATACAAGGAGGCACTACTTAAGGGCGACTGGCTCCAGGCTAACAAAAACACTTGCTTACTCAAAGATGGTCTAGCCTGGGTAGAAAACAAACTTTATGTCCTGCCAGCCAGAGGATGGACCTCATGAAACATTGCCATGATTCAAAAATAGAGAGACACTTTGGTTTTGTAAAAACCCTGCACCTCATCAAAAGACAATTTTGGTGGCCATCTCTCAAAAAGGACATTGAAAACTATGTTGCTAGTTGCTAGCATCTGTGCTGCTGTAAAAAGAAGACAAGGAAAATCTCCTGGACTTTGACAACAGTGGCAGAACCTTCAGCATCCTGGAAAGGATTCTATGGACTTTATAGTGGAGCTCCCTGAAAGTGCAGGAAATACTGTCATTTGGGTTGTAACTGATCTTTTTTCAAAACAGGTTCATTTTTCACCATGCCAAAAGATCCCAACAGCCAAGGCCTCGGCAAAGATGTTTTTAATACACAATTATCGCCTTCATGGAGCTCCCCAACGGATAATCTCAGATAGGAGTGTATGATTCACATCCACATTTTGGCGGGTATTTTTAAATTTTTAAAGGCTTCACCCAGGGGTTGTCATCTTCCTATCACCCCCAGACTAATGGCAAAGCAGAATGACTGAACAGCGTATTAGAACAATATTTAAGATGCTTTACGAATTACTAACAGGACAATTGGACTGACCTTACTTTTGCAGAGGTAGTATACATCAACTCGGTCCACAGCAGCACTGGTTTCACCCCATTTCAGGTAGCCACAAGCCAAGAATTCAATCCCATGCCAGAACTACCCACCAAGGAACCTGAAATTCCCTCCCTTAAGGACTGGATTAATTATTTGCAAGCCACTTGGTCAGTGGTCAGACTTGCCCTACAAGAGGCTAGAGCAGCTTTTAAAGCTCAAGTGGATAAAAAACATTGTGATCCTAAACCATTCAAAGTTGAGGACTACGTATATTTATCCACAAAATTCCTAAAATTGTTTCAACTCTCAAAGAAACTGGGTCCAAAATTCATTGGGCCATTTTCCATCTTCAGAATTATTAACCCTGTTACCGTAGAGCTTCTACTTCCTAAAACACTTTAGACAGGTTCATCCAGTATTTCACTGTAGCTGACACAAACCAGAGATCACTTCAAACCTTAGACACCCCCCCTTCCCACACCTCCAACTCCCATTATGGTACATGGGAAACATTTTGAAATTAAAGATATCCTTGATTTGCGCACTCACCATGGATCCACACAATATTTAGTAGCTTGGAAACACCTTCCTTCCTCAGAAAATGAGAGGGTAGCCAAACGACATGTTAAAACATCCATATTACTACGGAAGTTCCATCTGGAATACCTTCATAAACCATCCTAAGTTGTAAATGTAACACGTTTTATGTCTTCCAGGTGGATTTCTCAAATTTTTGAGGACAGTGTGTCAGATCTATGTATCTGCCATTCTTCAATGGAAGAAGGGGGGGAAGTTGGTACAAGTACAAGAGTTTTCAAAATGACTGCACAGATAGGTGCTGCGGCTAACTGCTCCTTCTTTCAGTGTATGGTGTGTATGATTCTGTGTGTATTTTGGATCCTTTCCTTGTTTGAATCCTGTGGGGCAAGGAGCATCTATAGTCGGCAAGCCTTGTTACAAATTGGACTGAAATGTGAAAGGGCTATTACAGATGATTTTATAAATTCTTATAATATAACGAAGCAGGCAGTTACGCCCCTGGGGGAGCCATGGATCAATATCCCTGTAGGAAGGAGGAAGAGGCAGAGAAAGAAGAACAGGAAGAGGAAGAGAGGATGCCGTACTGGGGTTTTCTTTAGGCTGAGCAAGTTTCCTCACAAGCCTTCAATTCAAGTATATTTCTTACCAATGCAAGAACTCTGACTAACAAAATGGATGAATTAAGGCTACAAATTGCAAAGACTAAATTCATCAAGAATTGCTGTGTTTTGCTAATCAAAGAAACTTGACTTCATTCACTCATTCCAGATGCAGCTGTTGAGCTGGAAGGCAAGATCGGTCACCGGCAGGACAGTAGAGATTCTGACAAGATCAAAGGAGGAGGTTTAAGCCTTTATGTGAACAAAAGCTATGTATCAATACAAAGACTGTAGACAGCCACTGATCCATGGATCTGGAGTATATGACTCTTAAATGTAGACCCGTATATCTTCCGCAGCAATTCAGTGTGGTTTTGATTACTGCAGTCTATGTCCCACCTGATGCCAATACTACCATAACTTTGGGATTCTTGTGTAAAGGCAAGGTCACACTGGCCGGCGGATGCAAAATGTATGCAAAAAGGACACAGTGGACGAACAAAATTTCAGGGGTGGCTCCATCGTTATCCGCTCTCAAAAGTGCCCCAAATTTGCATAAACAGAACGGAAAACAACGGAAAGGAACAGACATGGGGAGGATGTAGCGGGGATGTAAAGCCGACGTTCGTAGGAAGCCTAGCGGATGAAAGCAGATGGAAGCGGACACATCCGCAGGGCTTCCAGGGGAGAATAGCAAACCGGATGCGTAGCGGAAGGAGCGGATGCGTAGCGGATGACGTGGATGCGTAGCGGATAATGTGGATGCATCACGGAGGCCTATAAGATGCATAGCGGATGCCTAGCAGATGCCTAGCAGATGCAAAGCATTCACCGCGCATGCGGGGAGGATGAATTGCATCAGCTCCGCAGATATAAAAGGATGCAGGTTGCAAGCAGTCACCATTCAGAGGAAAGACCTGCTGCCAGAGACATCTTGAGAGAACACCATGGGGAAGAAGAGGAAGCCTGTGCCTACTCCTGCCAGCCCTGGCAAGAAGGACAGAACCACCATCCCACCCCCTGGCGCTGACTCTGAAGCTGCTGGTACTTCTGCTGCTCCTGGTGGTGCTGCTGCTGGTGCTTCTCCTGCTGATGCTGCTGGTGCTTCTCCTGCTGGTGCTGCTCCTGCTGGTGCTTCTCCTGCTGGTGCTACTGCTGCTGGTGCTTCTCCTGCTGCTGCTGGTGCTTCTCCTGCTGCTGCTGCTGTGGTGGACCAGCCCCAAGGCCCTCAAAGCCCTGCTGCTGAAGCCCCTGAAGCCCCTGCCAGAGGGAGGAAGAGGCAAGGCAAGGAGAAGAGAGAGAGGAAACAGTACTCCATTTCCGAAGACCATGAGGAAGAGGTGCTGGAATGGCTGCGGGAGAACGAGTACCTGTGGAGAAAGGGCCACAGGCTCTATCGAGACACCAAGAGAAAGCAGGCAGCTTGGAGAGAGAAGGCGGAGAGACTGGGCTACATTTCAGATGTCCTCCTGGGGTGGTCAAAGCACATGCACACCTGGTATGGCAAGCAGCACCTGAAGAAATCCGGGCAGGCCGCTGTCAAACTCCTCTTCCAGCCAGGAGACTGCTACCTTGTCCAGGCAGGTCCTCTTTGGAGGACCCCACGACAGAGATCCCCCCTGAACAGCTGCACTCCCCGTACCAGAGGACGTGGAGGATCCCCTGTCTCAGATGGAGCAAGAAGAAGCAGCCACCAGAGACCAACCCACACCCACACCCAGCTCCACCTCCACAGAAAGCAGGCAGAGAGGCAGACCAGAGGGACAGAGCCACACTGTCCTCTTGGAGATCAGGGACACAATCAAAGCTAGCACAGATCTTCTCTCCCAGCTGGTCCACTTCAACATACCATCCTCAAACTGCAAGCCCTTCATCACGTATGTGAGCCAGACCCTCAGGGATATACCCGAGGCCCAGTACCAGGTGATGAAGGAGAGGATCATGGCTCTTCTGCACCACCCTCCAGGCCCAGCTGAACCTGCTCCTACCCACTCCAGGTCTGCTCCTCCATCCCAGGTGATGTCACAGCCCTTCCACGGATTTCAACAGCCCCTCACCTACCAAGCCTACCACTACCAGGACTTCCCACAGCAGAGGCAGCCCTTCCCAGTCCAGGCCCAGGTTCATCGGACGCCACAGACGCCCACCTGACCCAGCTGCAGACCAGACAGCCCCACTACACTCCTCCTTCCTCCACCCCACAGCCAATCCCTTCCTCAGAACATCTGTCATCAGTCTTGGGCCTCACATCCCAGGTACTTGATGAAGGGCCTCTCAACCTCATGGGACTGAGTCAACTCTCTGAGCGCTTCCTGCACACACCATCTCCTGTTGTACTCTTGGGGCCAGGCACCCCAATGGCGCCTCAGACCAGCACTCCAGCCACAGCCACCTGCATAGTCCCTGGCCTCTTTACATCTGAGACCATGGGAACACCTCAGAGTGACTGAGAAGAGTGCCAGAGACTGAGTTGTCACCTGTTCACTTTATCTTTGCTTAAGAGTCATACAGTTTGTTATTAATAAAGGTAATATTTGCTTCACACACTTGGTTCATTTTTTTTTACTTAATAAAGTGTTGGTGAAAACTTTGATAAAAGGGTTAAGCCTTTGCATGCTTGTGGGATGGGTAAGGATAGCTGTGGGATGGATAGCTGTGGGATGGGTAAGGATAGCTGTGGGATGGGTAAGGATAGTTGTGGGATGGGTAAGGATAGTTGTGGGATAGATAAACCTCCAGTGCAATAATAGTGGGACTGTATGATCCACCCTCCCAGCTGCCACACATGTCCCTTTATTATCAATAACAATTTATTCATTGATCAACACATTTCAAAATAAACAAAAACTCTTTATTAATGACCTGTTCATTGTAGGGCCACTCAACATACATGGTACAATCTCATCAGTGTTATGAGACAGGCTCAAGGAAGCATCCATTAAGCGTCTATCATCCTGTCTTGCCACTCCACTGCTCCAGCTGGGGAGTTGCACCAGTGTTTCAGGAGGTTGCCTGTTTCTTCCCTTCAAATGAAGCTCTGTTGGGGCCTTGCACATCCACAGTGTCTCTCAGGTTTTGTCCTTGGCCTCCATTTCCCAGGCTCCATGTCCCCATTGCCTTGTTGACGGTCCACAAGCCTGTTCTGCAACACTGGGTAGCGGGTGCACATGAGATTGTGCAGGATGCAGCAAATTTCCATGATGCTCCTCACAGTCTGTGGGCGATGCTGCATGGTGGTGAGAAGTACCTGGAACCTGTAGGCCAGGATGCCAAAGGCGTTCTCCACCACCTGTCTTGCCCTGGACAGCCTGTAGTTGAAGATCCTCTCTTCACGGGTGAGGTATCTTGAAGTGTAGGACTTCATGAGGTAGGCTCTGATGTAGAAGGCGTCATCACCCACGATGAAGTAGGGCACATCTTGTGTGTCGTTGGGTAGGGGGTCTGGATCTGGAAAACCCATGATGAGGTTGCCTTCCAGCCCCTCGAGGTCACTGGTGTTGTATATCTGGGCATCTGAAGATGAGCCGTTGCCTGAAGCATTGATGTACATGAACTTGTAGTCAGCATCAACCATGGCAAAGAGGATGATGCTGAAGAAGCCCTTGTACTTGAAATAATTGGACCCTGAGTTGGCTGGAGATTTGCAGGCCACGTGCTTCCCATCTATGGCTCCAACGGTGTGGGGAAAGTTCCACCTCTGATACCACTGCTCTGCAACTATCCTCCAGTCTTCTTCAGTGGTGGGACACTGGAGGAGCTCCTCCACGTATTCTTCGATGATGGCCTGCACCACTGCTCTGACCACAATGCTGATGGTGTTGTGTGGCACCCTCCAGGCATACTGCATGTTTCTGTACGTGGTCCCAGAGGCCAGGTGGCACAGAGTCAGTGCCACCTTCAGCCCAGGGTCCAGGCTGGGCCGGAAGTTGGTGTTTGCCTTGGTCAACCTGGGTCTCAAGACGCTCTACAACTTCATCAAACATGGCTGGTGGCATCCTCATGAAGTGCTGGAATGCACAAGGGTCTTCATTCCTCAGCTCCACCATCAGCTTGTCATAGAGTCCAAACTCCACTCTTCTCCCAATCCATCTTCGGACCCAGACAGCTCTTGGACATCTCCTTCTTCTCATTGTGTAGAAAAGGTGAAACAGTCTGAAGAGGGCTTGGTTCTGGTGTTGAATGATGGCGGCTACCAAAAGAAGTGTGCGATGATCCATGGTGGACATCAATGGATGATGTGGAAGAGCAAGAGCAAGGCTGAAGAGGTCTGCACACCACGGCTGCTGGACTGATAGTGAGATCCAGGTGATTTCCTCCCCCTTTTTATAGGAAATGTCGGTTTTCCGCTAGGTGTCCTTCCACATACTCTAGATGTCCTCCAGACATCCTAAATATCTGAGATACGTCCCATATACAAACGTTTTGTCCATTTTAATGCTTTATATCCAAGCTGCGTCCGCTTTCATCCTTTCTATGTCCGTGCTGCTAACACTGTGTGGACGTTCTGCGTACCTTTCGCTTCCTCCCTCTTTCCGCTTTCCACTGGAGCGGATGTGAGTTGCGCGGATGGCCAGAGGATGCCGAGAGGATACATCGGACGTGTAACAGATGACAACGGACATAGAACGTTTGTTGCCCATATGTGTCACAGATGTAGATTGTACGCGGCGGAAAGTTCATCCGCTCAAAAAGTTTTGTGCAGGTCAAAACTTTTTGAGTGGATGAAATAGCAGTAGACGGATGTTTGACGGATAGAGCGTATGAAAGACGTACGCAGTGAGTACACAATGGATGCATCGCATTTTCCAATGGATGGCAAGCGTTTTTCTCCATTTTACATCCTCTTTGCATCCGTTGGTGCAGTGTGACATGGGCTTAACATTGTTAGTTATCAGCAGAATAAGTATCCTGATGCTGTGTATATCATAGCGGGGGACTTTAATCAAGCTGATTTAAAAGAAGTGCTCCCTAAATTCTATCAGCATGTTAAGTGTGCTACTAGACACATTGGACAAAGTAGATACCAACATCAAACATGGCTATAAGGTTGTACAATTACCACATTTGGGACAATCCGACCATATGTCACTGCTTTTAGCACCAGCTTACATCCCTCTTAGGTGACGGGCTCTGCCTATAATAAAGACAGTGAAATCTTGGCCAGAAGATGCTTCCAAAGAACTTCAGGATTGTTTTGAGAACACAAATTGGGACATCTTTTACCGCCCTGACCTAGAGGTGCACACTGCAACTGTTCTGTGCAAAATCAAGCACTGCATAGATACTATCACTGTGGATAAACGTATTAGGATCTATCCCAATCAGAAACCCTGGATGACCAAGGAAGTCCAGCGCCTCTTGCATGATAGGACCAAGGCGTTTTGGTCTGGTGATGGGGCAAGATACATTGCTGCCAGAGCTAATCTGAAGAAAGGTATTCAGAAGGCCAAGACTGATTATAAGAAGAAGATTGAAGATAATTTTTACAGCAATAACATGAGGCAGGTGTGGCGAGGGATTCAACAAATTACAAACCACCAACAGATGGAGACATCAGAGACAGATAAAACACAACTACCAGCCAACTGTAGCCCCCACCTCATTGTGGAGGAACAAGAGGTGAGGAGCATTCTGAGGGCTGTGGACCCTAGAAAGGCTGCCAGTCCTGATGGTATCTCTGGCCAAGTGCTTAAAGACTGTGCTGATCAGGTGGCTGGAGTCTTTACCAGGATATTCAATTGGTCTTTATCCCAGTCCACTATTACATCTTGTTTCTAGTCTTCCGCATACATTTGATAAACACCAGTTTGCTTTCAGAAAAAATAGACCTATGGAGGACGCTATAGCCATCACTCTTCACATTGCTCTGACTCATCTAGAACAACGGTGGGCAGCTATGTGAGGATGCTTTTTGTGGATTTTAGTTCTGCGTTTAACACAATTCTTCCACATAAACTAGTGTCTAAACTTCTGGACCTTGGGCTTTCAAATTCAATCTGCCTTTGGATTATGGATTTCCTGTCTGGCCCCTCACAGAGGGTGAGATTAAGTAATCATACCTCTTCAGCCCTTATTCTTTACAATAGTACACCACAGGGTTGCGTGTTGAGTTCCTTATTCTATACTCTTTATGTGTATGACTGCATTACCACTCATGCTAGTAATACTATTGCTAAATTTGCAGATGATACAACAGTGGTGGGACTTATCTCCGGGGCGAGGATGAGTCTGCCTACCAAGATGAGGTGGACCAGTTACTTTCGTGGTGTGGAGACAGTAACTTGGTCCTCAACACCAATAAGACCAAGGAGCTTTTTGTGGATTATAGAAGGAACAGATCAGACATCCAGCCCTTGCTTATCAATGGAGACTGAGTGGAACAAGTGGCCAGTTTTAAGTTTCTGGGTGTTACCCAAAAAGAGGACCTGACCTGGGGTGTCCACATAGCAGCCCTGGTCCAAAGGGCCCAGCAGAGATTATACTATCTGAGACTTCTCAGAAAACAACTGAATGAAAAACTTCTGGTGACCTTCTACCACCAAAGAGAGCATTTTAATATACTGCACCTCTGTATGGTTTGCCAATTGCACAGTAGCATATAGGAAAGCACTCCAGAGGGTTAATGCCATTGCCCAGAAGATCATTGGTTGCCCTCTCCCCTCTTTGGAAGAGCTTTATAGCTCCCGTTGCCTTAAGAAAGTTCAAAACATTCTCAAAGATCCATCTAATCCTGGGAACCCTTTTTTTGAACTATTACCATCTGGCAGATGGTATAGAATAATAAAAATAAGGACAAATAGGCTGAAAAACAGCTTCTATCTCAGGGCAGTAGCTCTTTTGAATTCTGCTGTTTAGTGTACTGTTGGTGTGGTGTCGGGGTTTTCCAGTTCAATGTGTGAAGGGTGAAGGATGTGTGTTTGTGTTTATTTTCAAGCTCATGGTCATGATGTGCACTGAAGATGGTGTTTGATTTAGTTGTGTTAGGTGCAATGACAATAAAGTAAACTAAACTGAAGTAATCCTTTTTGGTGTAACCTGAATATATCAAATCTTATATTGAATCTGTATAACTTGCACATGATATACAACTGGAGGACTGGAGCCAGATGTCTGGAAACTTGTCACCTCTGGGAGAGATAGCAAGAGGAGAAGGCACCATAAAAATTCCAGCTCTGGAAGATACTCCCTGGGAACCTCTTCTAAGATATGTTCCCAGAAAAGGGGAGGGGGGAATTAACATGTTGGTTCTTTGTTTGACTAAATCCACATCTAAATAAGGGGAAGGGTTGTAACTCCCTTTATCTATTACTGTATTCCTGGAAGCATCTTAGATTCTGCTTTGACTAATCCTGGGATCATTTCTTTTCACTAAAGAATTCCTTTTGAAGTGCCTAGCTTTCAGAAGTTCATTCTTTTTCGGTTGAGGGCGTTTTTGGAAAAGTCCAGTGCTTACACAAATATTAATTAACTTTAATGTTCATAACAATCAAGCAAAAAAATCCACATTTTGTAATTTTAAGAGGAAAACAAAATTAGCTTACTATTAATTAAAACCTCTTAATATTTTGATCTTGAATATATTTACAAGTGTATATATATACCTATGTATTTACAGGAAAGTTTCATTTAAAATAATGTCATTATCTTCCAATAAACATTAAGACCAAATTGTAAACTGAATTCAGTACAAGTACTTTGGCTTAATTGAGAAGTATAAAGCAGTTCCAAATGACCATTTAAAACCATATTCATTACATATTTACTGTATCTAGAGTGTGTAACTTCTAAATCGCTTCTTGAAAGATAATAAACATATCAAGTTTCTCCTTGATCTTCACACATGCTTTTCTATTTGACTTAATTCTCATTTCCAATGTATCTTTCAAATAAATTATATCACTGATACACAGAAGAATATACAAATAATGCACAGAAATTCAGATCTTCCCAACAGATCTGAATTAGTTCAACCCTAGGAATCTTACTGCCAATAGTGGAGAACTTCGGTAACAGCAATCATCTCTTGCCTGCCATTCAATAACTCAAGCATATTTTTTCATGCATCTCCCTTACCTGTGATAACAAAGGCTTAACTTTTACTAAGAAGTCATAGCTACAATTCTGAAATATACTCTCCAGAAATCAAGATTTATTCCCACTATAACTTGTGAGTATATTACCATATAATTAAATCTCTCTGGCATCAGTGGTGACATTCCAAAATTTATAACTATGCAATCACAAAATGTTGCAAGGCACTTTATTTTAAAAATGCACCCTTGAGTTCTTCATGCATGATTACCTAGAAATTCTACCTATTATATCATTTGAAAAAGAGATGAATGTATACTTCACTATAGAACATACTCTCCAAGACATGTGTTTATTTCTCTCCTGTCAGTTATTTTAAAATGAAATCTTAATAAGTATTACTTCTTGGCAATATTTATTCTTTTCTAATAAATATTTTTGGAAGCACAATGAGATCAGACATTCACATTAACAGCTTAGTTGTATGATGGAAAGATCATACATATGATAGAAAGAACTATTAAACTGTGTACATAAAGCAGTTTGGTTCGACCAAGATATATTAATACATTGTGATATATAAATGCTACTATAAAGGTATTCTTTTACAACTATTTTATGTATTTTGCCACAAGATGGAATTTAACTTGTAGCCTACAAATTATTTTCAATGATACATTTGATGACTAATGATTCCAGGTATGCTTAACATTAAGATACTAAAGTGTTGACGTGCATTGATTTATGGTTTATGGTTCTGACATTAACAGCCCTATTAATATATCACAATCTCTCATTTAAAATCTTTATTGGATGCTAAGAACCAGCAAAAATAATTCAAAATGGAAATGATATGAGTGATTACTGGTTAATAGCTAGACATGACTATCTTAGGTTCACGTTTACTTTCCTTTATGGAAATATGAATTAATCTTTCTAAATAACCAACTTTGCATTAAAAGTATTGTTATCCATGATAATTTATTTTAAAATTTTGCTTTTGCTACTAATTTCTAATGTGCAACTAATAATAGTTAATGTTTGGCCTTTGAATCATAATCAGTTAAATACAGTAATTTAAAAACCAAGAAATATCTGGTTTATAAAAATGAGCATTCACATCATTTAATATTCTTTGTAAAAATCATTTTAAATATTAACACATATAATTAGGCCTAATAATTACTTTTATACTTAAATACAAAATATCTTATTGGTTGTATTTTAACTATTTATCACAATTATTAATTTATGATGGTGTTAATTGTTCCCTTCTATATAAGAATCTACCAATATAACTACATTTTATCAAGTAATAAAGTTGACTAAAATATTTTAGAAGTGCCAATTAGTTCCTTCAGAGACAGTTGGATTTAGTTCTAGAACCATAAACTAATATAAAAATAGTAAATAATTCCTTTAAATTCTAATCTTAAAATTCTTGTATGTGAAAATAATGAATGTATAAGTTCAAGGAATAGATATGGAGGTATCTTGGGATGGAACATTGAATTATTATTCTGCTCACACCTGCCCAAAGCTAAGCCCTAAAGAACACTGAAATAATGATTACTCTCCTCCATTATATTTCCCCTATTTTTATATACTAGAACTATGACTGGAAATGAAATATTTTCTTATTCTCCATTCCCCAAAACTTCTCCAATAGCTAATATTACTGTAACCCAAATTATTTACCAAATATGGCAGCCTCGCCAAGACTTCAGATTTACTGGATTTCAACTCCCATGATTCCCAGCCATCATATCTACCAAAATTTAAGTTGAAAAAGAATGGCAGCTTTCTTTTTTGCAGTGGCATGAGTTTGATTCCAGAATTAATTATTATTCCCAGACTGAATGTGCATTCATGTGCATTTGTCTGCTTGTGCCATTATTTTGCTCCTGGCTCTGTTTGATGGGCCACAAAATTCTATCAAAGGGAGGGGGGGAACAGAATGTGCAAGCCTGAAATTTTCCAAAACAGCAAAACAAGCATGTATTATTTAAGTCTTGCCATTAAATAACTGATAAAATAGTTTTAGTGGAAAGTTACTTATAAATAGAATCTGCCTCAAGCAATTAGCTTAGTTTCTTGGGAAATCTGTCCAATCTTCTTATTCATCCATATATGACTTTTAATGTCTGAGAAATCACTTGAGTAAAAAGAACTAGCATTTTATTTTTTCCTTTCCTATTTCCACACTCATAACTCCATAGTCCAATATGCCTTACAGCCATTTACCTAGAGACCTCAAAAGCTGTTAGAATTAAACTTTCACTACTCTACATCTTGAATTTCAAGAAGGAAATTCAGGAGAAGACTCTCCCACAAGCTAGAATCATGCCTCAAGAGTTCCATCTAAGTCTACTATTATTTATTAATCACTTGTTTTAGGCTAGCATTCTGTATTGTTACTATTCAAGGCTAACGGTTTTCAGCAAAACCAATCAAAAACACTGTGAAAAAGATGTTGTGAGACTCACCAATAAAATGCACTAAAGTGGATAAAAATCCAGAAATGCAATAGTTTATCTTAACCACCAAAATAGATAAACAAAAATTCAGACATGTAATTAATGGCTTATACTACCAGAGAGGGTGAACACTGAACAACCATACTATACTTTTTGAAATGCACATGCTGGATATAGCCAAATATTAAAACTGGGCCTTCCAGTTATCTACTTTAAAAGTCTGGTATGAAAGGTGAAGGTCCCATAGCTCTTAAAGAACATAGCTACTTTAGATTTAAATATCTTGAATGTGGCCTGGACAGAAAATGACAACAGCAGCAAGTTGAGAAATAACATAGCCCACACTTATAAATATCACACTAAATGTTCAGTTTAAAGAACCAAGAAAACTGGTTCTTTTAAGATGCACTTTTTACTTCAGTACATTACTAGTAACACCTCGCTAGCCGATTTCGACAGTTCACAAACCTTGAAACCTCTGGTGTGCATCCAATACACCACCCTGAGGCGCAGGCGCAATTAAAGTGTGCCCGCACAGCCGTCTTGTGGCGTTAAATGAGCGTTCATCCACCAAATATCAAACGCAACGCATCCGACTCCACGGGTGCACAAAAACTCTTCGTGCGCGAGTATGTACTCGAACACGCGAGAGGGGCGTTTTTAAAAGGGAACTTCGAAATCCCGCCGTTCCTCTTACATTTACAATCTCTCTCTAGGGAAACAATGCGGGCGTATAAAATCAAATCGCCCAGCAAATCCCTGTATCATTTAGAAATGGGAATGACAAGTTGATTCAATAAAATGTGAAGTGGGGGAGGTTAAAAGTGTACAAAGGGGAGGAGCACCTTCCACCTGCGAAGAACAAACCTGGACACATGTCACGTTGGTAGCCTTCCGCGTTCCGGGCAGCTTGGAGAAAACTTTGTTGCCACAAAGAGCACCGGAATGAAGAGGAGAAGCAACAGATTTAAAGTAATTACAGTCGTCAACCCCAGGTGTGGGGGGGCAAGCTTACCACAGCGCACGCTCCGTAGACAGTCCCGAGCAGATGAGACCGCGGGGAAAGCGGGACCGTTCGCCCCACGCAACGCAAACACAGCGCCACGGCGAAAAAGTGTTTTGCCAGAAGAGACGTCGTCAGTGACCTGGACGCGGGAGAAGAGCCGCCGGGTGGGAGGGCGTCTCGAAGAAAGCAACACAACACGAGAAAGGAGCGACAACAACAGCTTCTCTGAATGGAGCTGATATTCTTCCGCGGGCGGCGCTGGCTCGGCGACTCCGGGCCTAGGCAGCCAGGAATCCGACGAAACCAAGCAGCGCCTGTAAAAACAGGCTCAAAAGCAGCTGCGCGGGGTCTCGCATCTCCTCTCTGAGGTTCGCGTCCCTTCTCGCGTTTTGCCCGCCCCTTGGGGGTGTGGGTGGGGGTGGGTGTAAATGTTCCTAGATGGAGCGTGCCGCCGGTTCTTTTCTATGCGCGCGTTTGTTGAGGATTCAAATTATTTAAAAAAAAAAAAAAAAGCCGACCCTTGCACGCACGCGCCCCCGCAACTTGGGGGTGGGGGGAGAGAGAGAGAAACACAGGCTGCCTGGGAAGTTGCAAAGTTGTGATGAAGCTTTGCGGCGGGGAATAGAGCGTCTGTGTTGTCAGCACCTTCCCACTCAACCACCCACCCCTTTCTTCCCCGTCAAAAGTTCAATAGGAGGCGCGCCGGGGCTCTGCCTCTTCCTCGCACTTCTGGGCTGCCAGCTTTGCTCGCAGAGCAGGACGTTGGGCTTCGCGGTCAAGCGGCCTCCTTGACGCCAGGCCCACCTGCTAGGTAAACAAAATGACTCGGGGGAAGTTGTTTGTTCTTTTCCGCCTCTTGATTTCCCACCCCGGTTTAGCAAAGCTCTGCAAGGAAATATATATATATATATATCGCGCTCAATTGGCGATGCCGAAGTCGCGCCCGCACTTCGAAGGCTTTTGAACTGATGCGGAGAGGAGGTTTCCAAGGGCTCTTTCGCGACTCTGCTTCGAAGCGCAGGAAGAGCGGCTGAAAACAATCGCCTTGGGCCGCGACTTTAGGAATTTGCCCAAAGCGAGCACGTTTCAGACCGCCTTTCCCTTACTCAACGTGGCGCTTTAGTTTCCAGTAAACCCGAGGACCCTAACTGACCTCCAACGCATCCCATTTTCGCGAGAAGGGCGAAAGGCACCTGGGTCCTTCAAATGGACTAAACTGAACGACCTCGCCTCTCGCACAAAGAACCGTGGCGCAAATCTCTCGCGGCCCATTTCATCCCCTTCGAACAGCTGATGCGGAGAGACTCGATTTGAAGTGACCGGACGGACAACTCGCCCCTTTTTGCGCAGCGCAATTTCCCGTGTTTGTATTCAAAGGCTCCCAATGTTTTTTATCCTGGCATTTATCAAAACCGGAATTGCATTCCTTACCGAATCCACGCAGGTTTTACTCCTAAATAAATCTTAGGGCATCCCGCTTGCTTCTGCAAAGGTGTAAAACGATAGCCCGACTGCCAAGTGATAACGTTCGATCTTTGGTGCGTTCAAAGATGAAGACGAAAAAACACCCTGCACAAGATCAGGAACTTTTTGCACCTTATGGTTCTCTACTTGTTTTAAAAGTGAACTGTGGCAGTGATTGGAAGCTTGTCACCTTTTACTTTTCTCTTAAACTGCATAGGTGCAAAGGGCGTTTTAACGCGGGTGTGCTGCAGTATATTCGACAAGTGGTCTTCCCTTCCGCTACAGAAATTGGGATTTTGGCCAAGGCCCGCGGAATACATTCAATTGCAAAAAGACAATTAAAGCAACCTATCCATTTCTTGCCCATTTGCGTGTCTGATATTTGCGCGTCTGATACTGCAATGGCAACGTGACCCGGGAACATTTTTTTGAGAGATTACACGAGCAACTAAGAAGATAAAAGAAAAAAAACTACTTAAGCTCGGAAAGTGGCATAAGCTATTCTTGAGAGGACTTTCCTCCCGTCCGGTTTCAATCCACCTGCCTGTCTGTCAACTCTATGTACGGGCGAAGTCCACCTCTTGCAAATACGGACCTTGTGTCCCGCTGAAGCAGCCTCCGTCAAAGGGACGGTCAGATCCTAAGACTCATAAAGTGCAACTATACACATACGTGCTAAGTATTTTTAGAACCGTTGTAGTGCTAAAAGAATTTCTGGCGACATATATTCGACCATGATGAACCCCCTTAAAGTAATAAAAACACATTTGTATCTCAAATCTATAAACTTTATTGCAATTCTATTTGCAACAACTACGCAAAATAGGCTTATGTGACTAAGCTGAATTAATTTAAGACGAATTTGGACGGTTTGAAGTTTAGCTTACTCTGTAGGAAGAGCTGTCAGGGTGTTTTTAAAAGAACTGGATCTGACTGAAATAGCCTCACAAAGGCAACGCGAAGTATTTTCAATGGGCCCTACACAAATTAGGGGTCCCTCACGGAGGAGTAGTTGTGTCTGCAACGGGTGGAAAACGGGTCAGGGACAGAAGGCAAAAAGAACTGCAGTACTGCCAGTTCTGAGAAAGTACTTTCATGAGAAAGTACTTTCTCATTTCATGAGATATTAAAGGGAAAACTGAAGAAAGTAGGACAAGGTCGGAAAATCACAGTTCCATAAAGATGATGGGTTGCTGCAGCAAGCGGAGCAAAAATAAAATAAAAATAAAGACCTGGGAAAGGTACAAAGAGAGAGGAAGAAGTGTTGCACGCGCGCGATGATTGTACAATTGTTTCACTCGCGCTCTGGAAAACAGCCAGTTCCTATCAGTGTAAGTATAACCGAACCTTTACTTCGTACACTTTTAGGGCCGCGTTAGGAGACCTTCGGGCAGATCAGACTGACTGGTTGTCCATCCGCATCGGAAAAGGCAGGAGGGACGAGGAAACGGGACCAAAATCCCGAAATGTTGGCGCCCGGTTTTGCTTGGAGCCGAAGTGTGTTTTGCTCAGATTCCTAACCCTCAGCCAATAGGGCTTCCCCGAGTTCGAGAGGTGAAAGTTCAGCCCGAGGGCGCGCGCTATTACTCGGACTAGAATCAGAATTTCCCGACGGTCTCGCGCCTCCCTTCCCCCTCCCCCCTCCCCCCCCCCAAATGAAAAGAATTCGGAAGCGAACGCAGAACTAATTTCCGAATAAATGCTTGCGGAAAGAGAAGTTAGGCCGGGGTCGACTGAAGTTATCGAAGGTTTTTCTTTTCCCTAAGCCGAGCCACCAGTTTTGGAACGGAGCGCTGTTCCGCAGAAGTAGAGGAAACAAGTTTCTCCGCCCCAATTGTGGGCTCCAGGATTTGCTTAGATAAACGGAAACGAATGGCCCAGTTGTGGCCCAGTGTAAAGGGCCCCTAGACAACTCTAGCGAAACGCCAAACGAAATTTCAACTCCCGGTGCGGGAAAGCTCGTTCGTCACGCGCTGCCTGCAAGCTTTGGCTCAGGCGATTCGGCAAGAGGACGCCCGGGCCCGAGTTCAGGCATCCTGCAAGAACTTGATTTCCAAACGTACCTCTTCAAATGCACCGCCTTAAGGGGGTCGACACCGTTTCCTTTTATCAGAATTAAACCGAGGACCAAGCAAAAGTCTGAAATTCGGACGGCAAAGTCAGTCGAGGTTTTCTGCCTTAGGACTCCGCGTGTACCGTGCAAAGAAACCTGAGAAGGTTCCTATCCCCCCCCCCCCACCCGCATGCAAAAAGAAGACGGCCCCGTTGCACAAGATTTTCAATATCTTGGGTCTGGAGTCGTTTAAATCGGTATTTAGGCTTTTCTTCCCGGGGTACATTCCGATGTCTCTGATTTTCGCCATTCGTCCGCGAGGGCTCTCGCGCCTAAGAACTTTTGCGTTGGGATCAAGTTTGCTGGAAATCAGCGGAAACTTAATTCCAAATTCAGCTGTTGTGAGCTGGCCAGTATAGCCTGCTTAGATTATGCTTATATTTTCAAGAACCTTTTAGAGATAAACCATTCTCCTGTGCTTTCTATTCTTAGTATTGTCGTTTTCTTTAAAACCCCTAGAAAGCTGTTATTTGGAAACCATTTTCTTTCCAAAGTCAAGCTGTTTTGTTTGTTTCTCTTGTAGGCTCCAGATCTCACCTCCGTTGGAGTTGCGTTATATTGCCGACTTCAAATAACCTACTTTCAATTCATATATTTATTTTCCTTGTGCCTTGCAACACTGGGTGGAGATCAGATTGCCAGTTTTCATTAGGTTTGTTTGCAAAGGAAAAGAGAAAAACAAACATGCTCTTCTAATGTGATTATCTTTTCCGCCACCACCACACAGCCTTTTCCCCCTTCCTGCTGCCTCCTTTATTGTTAACTGAGACAGTTTGAAAGAGGAGGCAAACAACTCTGCCTTTGAACAACTGATTTCAGATCAAGGGGATTCTTTGATTATAGCAAAAGCAAAAAGCGACATAGATAGAGTTATACCACCATCTATTGTTAAATGTCGGGACTACAAAATATCAGTCTCTTAACAAACTGTAATGAGAGCGGACAATCCCTTTCCAAGTTCTCCTCTCCATTTTGATACTCTATTTCAAGATGTGTATTAATGGCCTGACACTATTGTGCAGTATGGTTTTCCCAGGAAAGATTCTTTTTCAAGGCAACTTTGAAACAGTTGCTAGTTAGTTGCATGAATCTTAGTTCTGCCTTTAGATGCATAGAAATGTAGGTTATCAAATCTGTAAGCATTCAGAAGACCATTAACTAGCAACAAAGAGATACCAAAAACTCTACTTCTTTCCTATGGTCTGCTAGTAATTTTTTAGTACAGATCTAATGGTTCTACAGAACGGGACAGTAAATGTGAAAGGGAAAAATAGACCAGATGCTGATTCCCATGTGTAATAGTGGTGGTTCTGCCTTCCCCAAACATAGAAGGAGGATATAATTCTAATATTTATTTCATACTTCTCATATGATCTCTGAAACTTTTTTAAAAAGATTTTTTAATTTTTCAATATAAACATAAAATATTTTGTTTTGCATTGTTTTGCATTGTTTTGTTTTGCATATTTTGCATTGACTGGGTCAAATATGTTTTTGAGCAACAGTAACAATAATAATACAAATAAGTATATGTAATTCTAATCTTACAACTTCAACAGAGCTAATCTCTTTTCATAATCCATTTCTCATTTTACCATTAGCTCATTTAAAGATAAATAACATTTCTTTGGACCATATGTATAGTCCCCAAATACTATTATTTAATATTTTTTAAGAATTATTCATAGTTGCACCATAACTTCAATATTCCAATTGTGTAGGGTTAATAATAACACTAAATATTAACAATATTTAATCAATCCCGGTAGTGTATCTCAAAATCCAACACAATTTCTAGTCCTTAATATTTTAAATTCATGATATATTTTAACACACTATTAATATTAATAATATAGTTTAATTATCTTGTCCTAAATTGCCATCTACTGTCTTGACTTATTTATTATATTGTTAAATTATATTGTCTTACATATACTATTTTCCCTGTATATATTTTCCCATTTTATTGAAATATTTTCTCATTATCCATCATCTCTTAATCTTTTTGAAATTCCATTGTTTATTGATTTTTTTAATCCACCTTTTATCTCTCTTTGACTTTTGTATCTCTTTTTGTTTTTGTTTTGTACCTACTAATCTTCCCCTTCTGAGTACCTTTTGTCTCTTCTGTAGTATTTGAGCTCCCATCAACAAAGCTTCTTTTTTATTTATCTTAAGGAGATTTTTTCCTTTTCTCAATAGATTCTGTTATAAACTTTTAGGGGGTTATGTCTTCTACTTATTAATCTTTTCTCCTCTTTTTTTTTAACTGCTTGCATCTCATTTTGCTTTCCCCCTTCCACTGCTTTTTCTAACTTCTCACCTATTTCTTGAATATCATGTTCTTTTCCCCCCAATTGTTGAGTAGCTTCTACATTCATTTCTGTATCTTTAAGCAATCCCCTTGTCTCCTTATTGTCTTTTAAAGATTCACGAATATTTTTGAACATAAACAGTATTTCTCCATATAGCTCTATTGTCTCTTGTAAATTCATTTTGTACAACCCCTTATTTTACCATTTACAATTTATATTTCCCCAATTATATATCTCCCAATTGTCCAAATTTTAAAGTCTTGTTTAGCTTCCTTCTTTTCTTCTAGCACTTTTTTTCTAGGATGTTCTGTTAAATAACATTAAAAATTCAAGTCCAAGTCTCAAAAAAATTTCCAATAGTTGGTTCAGTTAAATGTTTCCAAATTATCCAAGTTGTCAACAGTAGAGTCAAGGTTAGGCCATCCTCCAGATGTTGTTGCTTCTATTCTGTGTATTAGGCTTTGTGTTTGTTGAAATAACTTTCTCTTGTATGCTGCAGCTATAGTGCAGTAGTACTTCTCTTCCTCCAGTAGATGATTCTCTTAAACCAAATCCAGTATTAAATAGTCTGTCAAAAACAGCTGATTTTCCAAATAAATCCAGGGGGTTTAAAAATACAAATAAACCAGATAAATTCTTCTGCAGATCACTTTTCAAATTATTTGAGCTTTTTCCAAGCTTTCTGTATTTTATTAGCTTGTCTTAGGCTTCTTTTGCCTCTTTGTTCTCAGTCTTTTTCTCTGTGTGTCAATCCGCCACTATCTTAAGCTTATGAGTATCTTTTAATGTTGTTACTTCCAATCTTTAGAGTAAAAGTTGGTAATTATCTCATCCAGTTTAAATGTTCTGTCCATACACTGCTCCAGCACAAATCTTGTGGTCCCGGTTGTCCCAGCTTCATGACAGCCAAAGAAAATGGCTGTCATCCCTGCTGTCGTTCGGCAAGAGCTTGCTTTGGACCTAACAAGGCAATTGCCATTTCCTCATGGTCGGCAAAGTGCTTCTCCTTCCTTCACCACTCTTCCAAGGCAGCTATGACCCTGAAGGGTCTCCCAACAGGGTTACCTGCTAGATTTTGTGGGGCTCACTAGAGCCCTCTATTTTCCAGCCGTTCACGCCATGACATCAATCAGAAGGCATATAATCTCTGAAACTTGAGCAACCATGCTTGAATAAAAGAAATACCTGCAGCAGTTTCTTTGAAAAGGACAAATGTTGTAGTACAGTCAATGCTTTGTATCAACTGACTCCTGATGCTAAATTGGGGTAAATGAAAAATCTTCTCCCATAATAATTTATAATATTTTGAGGATTTACCAGAGGCTAAAGGCTTTTCTGCACCTGTGTTTGTCTCTGGTGAATAAACTGGCTAGAAGTGAATTAAGGAATTCTCTCTATAATTTCAGCCCTTTCCTCTGTTTTGGCTATTGTGATGGTTCTCTCTGAACCATATTTACCATGGCTCTCGACTGATGGATTCCCAATTTTTATGAGAAAGGAATCACAGGTTTTTTCCCCAATCACTGGGATAAAAATTCTGTTCAATTTCACTTGATTAAAAAACCAAAAACCTATGGTTTTCTTCTTTCCACCAATGAAATTAATGAAATCACATAATAGGACATTTCACATTTGCACAAAAATACATAAAAGGCAAGTCAGTGGGACAAACTACTTTTTGGGATTATTGCTGCCCAAATAACATCTAGGACTTGTGTTCCTTTCCCCCTTTTTCTTTACCAACTCTCCATTAGCTTTCTCAGCCTTTCTGTCTGACCAGCATATTGCCAGGGACAGATCACTTTTCAGAAATCCAATTAATCCTTGAAAAGAGTTTTTGAAATTAGTTCAAGAGCCACAGAAATAGATCTTGTAACCTCATTTAATTGGGCAACATTAAACTAATGAAGCTGTTGGTATGCCAAGTTTTGACCTTATTCAAGGACTGTTATACAATAAATACTTGTATTAGGATGTGCAAAATGTGCCTGAAAGAGTTCGTTATTTGCTTAAATTGAGACACATAGTTTATCTGAGCTAAGATACAAAAGCTTAAGAAAGCATCCCAAATGTTGATATTCTAGATTCAAAAAGCTTGGGCTGTAGAGAACATGCTGTAGTAGCAGAATATGATATTTTTAAATAAATAAATGTTCCTAGGAGAGAGAGAATGACATAAATCCAATGAATAACTAAGATCTCAGTACTTCCTAAAATCACTATCTATGGCTAGCAAGATTGAGTAATTTGTTGAAAAGTTGATATCCTTCACAAATATAATCAATATCCTGTTTTATGTTCCTTCAGTGAAGACGTAGGGTTGAATTTTGCAGAAAAGATTTTGCTGAGTGCTGCTTATCAGAACATCAGAACATTGGCCTGTAATTATTTTTTTTCAACATAGATCACCAAAGCATCAGAGATAGAGAACAGGACCACATAACTTAATCATTGCAGGAACAAAGCTTTCCTTCCACAGGAAGCAAATCTACTTGACAGAAACTTAGTCAAGCTAATTTTATATAGTTCTTCCAATATAGAGAAACTCTTAGTAGAACCTTTCTGGTATCAACAGGATAGAAGAAAATGTCTTGCAAAAACAGGAAATAAAAATGCCTTTTCATCATTTCCTTGGAGTAAGTATGTTATTTAAGTTTAAAAAATACCCATGGTTTCATAAATTGAATAATACTAATTATTAAAATCAGTCCAATCCTTTCATCATGTTCAATGTGACTTGTTACAACTTTTTCAAGCTTGAAAAAACATTAAATGTTTGATGCTATACTATTTGTAGAGAAGAAAAAAATGCCTGTGCTATGGCATTGGAGAAAGGTAGAGCTGTAATTGAGAAATGAATTGGAGGTAAATTTTGATAAATTTTAATAAGGTCAAAGAATGAACTGGGACTTTTCTAATGTGTTAAAGCACCAATTTTCTGTATGCAAGTAGTCCTTGACTTACAACCACAATTGAGCCCAAATTTTTTGTTGTTAAGTGAGTCGTTTGTTAAGTAAGTTGTGCCCCATTTTACTACATTTCTTGCTACAATTATTAAGTGAGTCAATGTAGTTGATAACTTACTAATATAGTTAAGAGAAGTTGACTTCCCCACTGACTATTTGTAAAAAGGTTGCAAATGGTGATCACATGACTTTGGGACCCAGCAATAGTCATAAATATGAACTAGCTGCCAAGCATCTGAATCTTAATCACATGTCATGGGAATGCTACAAAGGTTGTAACTGTGAAAAAATCACTTTTTTCAGTGCTATTGTAACTTTGAATGGTCACTAAATGAACTATTGTAAATCGAATACTATTTGTACAGGAAATTTTCTATTCATAAAGAATGAGAAAATTCAAAATGATTTTGTGGTGGCAGAAGAATTGGACCTTTTTCAGGAATGGATTGAAAATGCCACCTCAGTACCTACACTGAATGTTCTATTTCATTGCTAAAAGCAAATGTAAAAAGAATCAAGTCAGAACTCAGGATTTAGGGAGATGGTGTTACAGGCTCACTGACTGCATCTCAAATGATCTATTTGTTAAAATACTGAAGTTTGCTAATGATACAACAGTGATTGGTCTCATTCAAGACAACGATGAATCTGCATACAGACAGGAGTGTAGCCGGAACAAACTGGAACTGAACATACTTGAAACCGTAGAAATGGTGGTAAACTTTAGAAAAAATCCTCCCATACTACCACCTCTTACAATACTAGAACAATACAATATCAACAGTAGAGACCTTCAAATTTCTAGGTTCTACAATATCACATGACCTAAAATGGACACCTAACATCAAAAACATCATCAAAAAGGCACAACAAAGAATGTTATTTCTACACCAACTCAGAAAGCTCAAACTGCCCAAGGAACTACTGATCCAGTTCTACAGAGGAATTATTGAGTCTATCATCTGCACCTCTATAACTGTGGTTTGGTTCTGCAACCCAACAGAAAAGACACAGACTTCAGAAGATAATTAGGACTGCAGAAAAAACAATTAGTACCCACCTGCCTTCAATTGAGGACCTGTATACTGCACGAGTCAAAAAGAGGGCTGTGAAAATATTTACAGACCCCTCACATCCCGGACATAAGCTGTTTCAACTCCTACCCTCAAAACAACGCTATAGAGCACTGCACACCAGAACAACGAGACATATGAACAGTTTTATCCCGAAAGCCATCACTCTGCTGAACAAATAATTCCCTCAACACTGTTCAACTATTTACAAAGTGTGCACTACTATTACTGTTAATCTTCTCATCACTCTTTATCACCCATCCCCTCCCACTTGTGATTGTAGGACTGTAACTTTGTTGTTTGTATCCATATGATTTATACTGACTGTTTCCTAGTATGATTTGATTGTACCCTTTGACTATCATTAAGTGTTTATGTTATGCTTCTTGATTCTTAACTAATGTACCTTTTCTTTATGTATACTGAGAGTATTTACACCAAGACAAATTCCTTGTGTGTCCAATCACACTTGGCCAATAAAGTATTCTATTTTTTGGGTTCATGAATTGCATGCAGCCTTGATTTTATTTAATAAACTACAGTTGGTTGAGTTCATATGTACCACTATATCATAAATTAGTGTAGGAAGCCCTTCCCTCCAGATTAAGATATTATTTATTCTTAATATTAAAAATAGGCAGAATAGAATATTTTCCCTAAAGGAGAAATGGAGAAAAATCTTAACAAAGGCAGAAAGTAGGCCCAGTCCTGCCAAAGGAAAACAGCCTCAAACAGAAGCTTGAATTGGCTGGTTTTTTGAATGGAGGTTAGCAAAGAAATTCCAAATAAGCAACACAATACAAACACAAAAACTGGCAAGAGTAGCTCAGACAAGCACCTAGGACAGTGATGGCAAACCTTTTTGTTGTGTGCCGAAAGCGTGCGTGCACGATGGTGTGCCAAAAGCTTGCATGTGCTGGCACCCACAATGCAATGCACCCTGCTTCCCTACATATGTGTGTGCAACACCCCTGCCCCATCCTCTTATCTGCACTGCACATACATGTGTCTCCTAGCTGATTTTCGGCCTGTTTGAGGCTGTTTTCACTCTCCCAGGGGCTCGAGGGCAGCCTCTGCAACCTCAGGAGGCCAAAAAACAGGCCTTCTGGAAATATCGAAAGTGCCCATTTCAGCCTCCAGAGGGCCTCTGGAGCCTGGGGGAGGCAGTTTTCACCCTCCTGGGGGCTCAAGGGAAGCCTCTGCAGCCTCGGGAGGCCGAAAAACAAACCTCCCAGAAATACTAGAAGTACCTGTTTTGAGCTTCCGGAGGGCCTCTGTAGCCTCTGCAGGCTGAAAATTGGGACTGTTTTGGCACTTTTGGCATTTCTGGAAGGCCTGTTTTTCAGCCTCTGAGGCTGCAGGGGCTGCCCTCGAGCCCCTGGGAGAGTGAAAACAGCCTCAAACAGGCCGAAAATCAGCTGGGAGGTGTGCACATGCGCAGTGCAGGTAAGTGGCTGTGGCTTGCATGCCTGTACAAATGGGTCTGCGTGCCACCTGTGGCATGCGTGCCATAGGTTCGCCATCACGGACCTAGGATTTGCATTTCACCTTTTGCCTTTAGAGCCATCCATGAACCCCACATGACTCCAAAGGAATCTGACAACAGCCATTAAAATATATATTGTGACATACTAAGTACATATTCTTGCACAGGAAAGGCATCTGAATCACAAAGCCCCAAAGAATGTATAAAAGCCCATCTACTCTCAACAACCATTTTGTCAGCCATCCCAGAAACATGCTGCTGTCATTTGTTTCTGGAAACCAAATAAACAGACTTCAGCCTGCCTCCATTTTATTTCCAGCATCTTTCTTCCAGCTTGGAATTGGACCAGGTTTTTCTTTCAATATTAGTATTCCTCAGCCTGTTATCCTTTTAATCTGTTATGAGTTCAACTACCATAATATCCCATATCCCTCATTTTTAGGAGTTGTAGTTGTTCAGACACATTTTGGAAATGAAATTCTGTGAAAATGAGTTTGGGAAGCAAATGCAAAGGGTTGCCTAGCTTTGCTCTGTGGTTTAAATTCTGTCAGCCAAAATGCTTGAAGAGCTTTTCATACAAATTCAAATAATTCAACTACCTCCAGCAATTTTCTGAAAGAATCCAGTCCCTCAAAAAACTGGGAAATACATTTTACCTGAATAAGAAATTTTTATTGGAAAAGGAAAAATTATTTCAGGGATCTATTACTGAAGTCTTTTTAGAAGGTCCAGTTCTTCCTGTTTCTCAAATGGATCTTTTAATCTGGAAGATGCTGTTTCTAGAAAAAGCCATGCCAGTTTTTATACTATTTGATAGAAAGTAAATATACTTCTTATGAAAAATATACCTCCCTACTAAATTTTGGACTTAAAGACACTATAAGTATTCCGTAATGAGAAGTAAAAAGCAGTTATATCTTCTGCTTATTTTTCTTATTGTAAATAAATTTCTTCAAAGGTAGCACCAAGAAAACCAGGCAAATAAAACTTTTATCAAGTGCTGTTTGTTTGAAATGTTCATGCATTGCTCTTGAAAAATACGCCAGTGTTCTAATTGTGTTTAGTTTAGCACAGTAAACAGCTATCTGAAAATAATTGTAACTGGACTACACGAAAAGCTTTCGTGAGGTTGTTCTGTATTTTCATATTCACATCTACTATGCTTTATTTACTACTCATTTAGAAAACCAACAACAGTACATCTTAATCCAGAGAAGACAATTCTAAAGTAGCATATGGCAGATATTCCATCCAGAATACTATATGGGAGCAAACTAAGCAATAATAAGAAAGGTCAGCTGCATGGATCAACTATGCATTCTCCTTCGCAGAATATAGAAATGGTTTATTGCACACTTAATTTAGTCTAACATTCACACTGATGCTCAGAAACTACAGAGGTCTTTGGAGGCAGTTAGATTTATTATAACTTCTGAAGGTGTTTTCTTTAGTTTGGTGCTGAATTAAACATCCATAACTCTCAGAATCTCCATCACTGGCCTGGTACTTTGCTGGGTTCCTGCCATCAAAAAGGAAGGGGGGGGGGGGAAATCCACACCTCTATCTGGTGGTGGGAAATGGGGGAGGGGGAAGTTACAATGGAAGACCAGATCACCAAATCAGGATCTTCAAGGCCATTTGCACGAAGAATGGAATGTTACCAATTTCACATCTCAGAGTTTCTCAAAATATACTGGTATTACATTGGCTGGCGCGGAGACTGATCATGGGTGAGGGATTGGGAGTTGAAAAGAATTTTGTGCAGGAATATCAGATTGTGCCTGACTTTGTTGCAACCAGTTTCAGTAAAAGTTCGTTTCCAACTAAATAGAGTCATGAGTCCTACTTTCCTGGTAGAGCAAACTGGGGCAGGTCTGACATTAGGCAAAATCTGCAATTTTGGTCAACCCAGACAGGATTTTATCTCTACTATGGGGACTTGCATACAATGTTGACTCATTGAGTGACCAAAAAGAAATTGAAACCTGGTTGGAGTCATCTATGAGACCCCTTCTGGAAAAACTGGATCTGTTCAAGTGACTGATATAAAATAGTCACTTGCCAAGACCCAGATTATCCTATGGGTTAGGAGAAAAGAGTGGAAGTAGAAACCCCTAGGGCAGTGGTTCTCAACCTTCCTAATGCTGCAACCCTTTAATACAGTTCCTCATGTTGTGGTGACCCCAACCATAAAATTATCTTCATTGCTATTTCATAACTGTAATTTTGCTACTGTTATTAATCATAATGTAAATATCTGATATGCAGGATATATTTTCATTGTTACAAATTGAACATAATTAAAGCATAGTGATTAATCACAAAAACAATATGTAATATTGTTATATGTAATATAAAATATGTGTTTTCTGATGGTCTTAGGCGATCCTTGTGAAAGGGTTGTTTGACCCCCCAAAGGGGTCATGACCCACAGGTTGAGAACCACTGCCCTAGGGGTAACATTCACCTTCAGGAGCAGACTCAGTTGCTGATGCAGAAAATGAGCTGAGCTGGAAGGGCTGGAGGAAGAAAGAATGAGTGTGGAGAGTGACCAGGTGGATTGGATGATGGAATTAGCCATGAAATTCATGCAGGGGAACTTCGAGAACCACAAAGCATGAGAAACCCTGAGTCAGATGGGGCAACCTGATGCTCATCCCACAGCTGGCAATGCAATATACATTCCCACTGCAGCAGCCAGCATCTCTGCCAGCCCAATGGCAATGGCTGCCTCTCCCCCAGCAGTGGGAGGAGCTGCCTGATGGAGCACCTGTGAAATCAGCCATGGTGGGAGAGAGAGCCTGCAAGGCACCCCCTCAGGTGTGAAGCTTAACGGAGACCCCCAGCAACTGGGATTCTTCCTGGCCCAGGCATGGACCTCCAGTACAGGGTGGAGTATGGCCCAGAAATGCACACCAAAAGAGCCAAAAAATCTCAACCATTTAATGGCTTCCCTCCAGAAGTGGTTTGAAGATCCCCTGGCTGATCAACAAAGCCAGGAACACATCAACCTGCAGGGGAGAAGGGGGGGTGACCAAGTACACCCAACAATTTTGCAAGATGGTATGCTGACTAACAGACCAGCCACAAGATATACTCATCAGTTACTTCAAGGATGGGCTCAGGGATGGAATTTATAACACTTGTGTCTCCAAGGGCACTCCCCCACACACACACTACTTGGATGGTTCATCCTCGTGAAGGAAGTAGAAATTGAGTTGGCCCAGAACAAGCACTGACTGAGACACATGAAAGCCCTCTCCCCCGAGAAGCAGGATGCCCCCAAACCACTGATAAGCACCCAAGGCCCAGAGCAGCACTCAACTGCTTGCTTCAAATGTGGAAGGCAGGGGCATCATGCAGCTGAGTGAAGAACCTGCAAAAGTCAAGCCCTGCAAAGAAGTCCACCAAGCCACCACTGCAGACCCAAGAAATGGTTCTAGAAGGAGTACATGTTCTCCCTACCTCCCAGGAGTGATGGCAAAACTTTGAGCAACACAATGGAGGGCTCTGGGAAAACTGACTCCAATGACAACTTCTTAGTAGGTGGCTTCATCACCCTTGTGACTATCCCCATCGAACTAGTGGTCCAATCCTCAGGATTCAAAGCAAGCTTGCTAGGCCTCCTGGATTCAGGTTGCACCAGATGCCTGATCAACTCTGTCTAGTTTAGAAACAAGGGATCAGGTTGAAGCAGCTTAAGATGCCAGTGGCCTTCTGCCAGCTGGATGGCGACATAGCAGTGATGTTCATCACCAAACCAGTGCGGGTGCAGATAAGGGCACATACCTAGATTGAGTTTTATAGTGGACCCTGGTATGGAGAGATCACTGGCGCTGGAACTAATATGGCTGCTGTAATAAACCCTTACATGAACTGGAGGAGGGGGCTGTTAAAAATACAATGGACAAACTCAGTGAAAAATCAGAGAATGGACCAGGGGGCCCAAGACCATGGACAGGAGATGGAAGCTGCTCCCAGGAACAGAAGGAAGCAAGCGAATCCCCAAAGAGTACCAAGACCTATGTGATGTATTTAGTGAAAAGGGGTTGGATGCACTCCCACCCCACCGGCTCACTGACTATTTCACAGAAATTCTACCAGTGGCCAAATTACCCAAACCCAAGCTATATTCAGTGACTCCTAGTGAACTGGGTTAGCTATAGACTTTCACTGACAAAAAACTAGAAGGGGGACTTGCCTAACCTTGGGTAGCTACCTCAGTTCTGTCCTGAAAGATGGGTCCCTTCCAGAGTTGGTATTCAGCCAGTTTTGACAGGTTCTGGAGAACTGGTAGTGGAAATGTTAAGTAGTTTGGAGAACTGGTAAATACCACCTCTGGTTAGCCCAGCCCCCATCTACTCACTGCCTCCTGAATCCCAGCTGATCAGAGTCCCAGCTGATTGACTGGGTCTTCTTTTGTTGCCCTGCACATGAGAGTGGAGCTGGAAAGCAAGTTAGTGGAGTGGGGCGGGAATCAGGATTTTACAGTATCCTTCCCCTGGAGTGGGGTGGAAATGGAGATTTTACAGTGTCCTTCCCCTGCCACGCCCACCAAGCCACGCCCACAGAATCAGTAGTAAAAAAATGTGAATACCACCACTGGTCCTTTCATCTGTGTGTGGACTACAAAGGGTTAAATGTCTGTGTGGAAAAAGTTTTCCCCCTGCCCCTAATGAAAGACATGCTGACTCATTTGGCAAAGGAGAAAATTATTCACAAAGCCAGACCTGTGAGAAACATACTATTGAGTTAGAATCAAAGAGGGAGATGAGTGAAAGACAACGGTCAACTTCCCCTTAGGGTATTTCCAGTTCAGAGTCCTCCCATTTGGACTGCAAGGAGCCCCTGCGGTCTTCATGTAGCTGATAAATGAGGTGCTGCACAAACATTTATACAAAGGGATGCTGGTATAAGGTGACATTTTAATCTATACCGAAAAATGGCAGAGCATGCCAGGCTGGTGTGGGCAATACTGAAGAAATTCTGTGCTACCCAGCGATACCCTAAACTTTATAAATGTGAGTTGCATCAAAGCAAAATTAACTACTTGGATTACTTTTTATCCCACAAAGGGATAAAAATGGACCCAGAGAAAGTCTATGTGGTACTGAACTAGGCTGCACCCCGCCTTAGGAAACAACTGTAGAAATTTTTGGTATTTGCAAACGTTTATCAGCGATTCATCCCCTTGTTCACACAAATCGCTCTCCCCATCTCAAACTTGCTAAAAACATAGAAAGTGGGGATGCCCAAGCCCAACTAGCTGCTACAATGGACAAGGACTATCACATGTTTGAGAAAGTTAAACATCTGTTTGTAGCCAAGCTGGTCCTAAAGCACCCAGACTCAAATGTTCCTTTTGTCATCCAAGCCTATGTCAGTAATGTGGCTGTGGGGGCAGTCCTACAAAGAAACCAGGAGGGGCCCCTGCAATCATGCACCTATACACCTCAAAAACTCAATGACACCAAGCATTGATGGACCATATGGGGGGAAAAAAGCATATGCAGGGTGATGGGCATTACTTACATAGAGACATTTCCTGGAGGGGGCCAAGGCCACAAAAATCTAGAGGCCCTAAAATTCCCCAAAAGCTTTCATCCAAAAGTCCAATGGATGCAATACTTTAATTGCTTCAATTTCAATTGAAATACCTCCCAGGGGAAAAAGAAAACCTTCCTAGCTGATACACTATCTAGAATGCCTCAGTATAATAGTTCTAAACCAGAAATACTCAGACCAGTCATTCCACAAATGCACCATGAGAGATGGTCTGGCGTGGGTGAAAGCTAAACTGTATGTCCTGAAAAGCCAAATTCTCGAAAAAAGCCATAACTCTAAAATTGTGGCACATTTTAGGTTCATAAAAATGCTTCATTTAGTCAAATGACAGTTTTGTAGAACTCCCTGAGATCTCAGAAAATTCTGTGATCTGAGTCATAATGGACCTATTCTCCAAACAAGTACATTTTGTATTCTGCCAAAGGATCCCATCCTTCTGGTAGAAGAGGCAAGGGATGCCTATAAAAAGCAAGCAGACAAAAAATGCAGGACTTTAATGTAGGAGATTGAGTGTATTTAGCTACCAATTACTTGCAATCCAGGCAACCCTTGAAAAACTGGGGCCCAAGTATGTTGGACATTTTCCCATTAAATGCCTGATTAACCCAGACACGGTAGAACTCAAACTCCCTAAATCACTCAGGTGCATCCACTCAATTTTCCACTGAAGTCTGCTGAAACTTAGAACATAGAATAGCAGAGTTGGAAAGGACCTTGGAGGTATTCTAGTCCAACCCTCTGCTTAGGCAGGAAACCTGGTATCACTTCAGATAAATGGTTATCCAACATCTTTTTAAAAAGTTCCAGTGTTGGAGCATTCATAACTTCTGGAGGCAAGTTGTTCTAATGATTAATTGTTCTAACTGTCAGGAAATTTCTCCTTAGTTCTAAGCTGCTTCTCTCTTTGATTAGTTTCCACAGTTGCTTCTTGTCCTGCCCTCAGGTGCTTTGGAGAACAGCTTGACTCCATCTTCTTTGTGGCAGCCTCTGAGATATTGGAACACTGCTAACATGTCTCCCATAATCCTTCTTTTCATTAAAGCCCCTGTCACACAGCACCAACGGATGGAAAGAGGATGTAAAACAGAGAGAAACACTTGCCATCCGTTGGTTAACGCGATGCATCCATTCTGTACTCACTGCGTCCGTTTTTCATACTCTCTATCCGTCCAGCATCCGTCTACTGACATTTCATCTGCTCAAAAAGTTTTGAGCTGCACGAAACTTTTTGAGCGGAAAATGTATCCAACGCATCCATGCTACATCCACTACGCGTACGGGAAAAATCTGTTATACGTCCATCGTCATCCATTACGCGTCCGCTATATCCGCTAGGCATCCGCTGCGCATCTGCGCAACTCGCATCCGCTCCAGTGGAAAACGGACACAGGGAGGAAGCGAAACAGATGCAGAATGGACACACAGCATTAGTAGCACGGACGTAGAAAGAATGAAAGTGGATGCAGCTCGCATACAAAGCATTAAAACGGAAAAAACGTTCGCAGAGGGGACCTATCTCGGATATTAAGGATGTCTAGAGGATGCCTAGAGGATGCAAAAGGACACATAGGGGAAAACCTATATTGTCTATAAAAAGGGGGAGGAACTCACCTGGATCTCACTTTCAGACCAGCAGCCCTGCTGTGCAGACCTCTGCAGCCTTCATCTTGCTCTTGCTCTTCCACAGCATCCAGTCATCTCCACCATGGATCGTCGCACATTCCTTTTGGTAGCCGCCATCGTTCTACAACAGTGCGAAGCCTTCTACAGGCTCTTTCACCTGTTCTACGGGAAGAAAAGGAGGCGTCCAAGAAGTGTCTGGGTCCGAAGATGGATCGGGAGAAGAGCCGAGTATGGACTGTATAACAAGCTGATGGTGGAGCTGAGGAACGAAGACTCATGTGCATTCCAGAACTTCATGAGGATGCTGCCAGCCATGTTTGATGAAGTTGTGGAGTGGCTGAGACCCAGGTTGACCAAGGCAAACACCAACTTCCGGCCCAGCCTGGACCCTGGGCTGAAGGTGGCACTGACTCTGCGCCACCTGGCCTCAGGGACCACGTACAGGAGCATGCAGTACGGCTGGAGGGTGCCACACAACACCTCAGCGTTGTGGTCAGAGAAGTGGTGCAGGCCATCATCGAAGAATACCTGGAGGAGCTCCTCCAGTGCCCCTCCACTGAAGAAGGCTGAAGAAAGTTGCAGAGCAGTGGTATCAGAAGTGGAACTTCCCCCACACTGTTGGAGTCATAGATGGGAAGCACGTGGCCTGCAAAGCTCCAGCCAACTCAGGGTCCACTTATCACAACTACAAGGGCTTCTTCAGCATCATTCTCTTCGCCATGGTCGATGCTGACTACAAGTTCATGTACATCGATGCTTCAGGCAATGAGTCATCTTCAGATGCCCAGGTACACAACACCAGTCACCTCAAGGAGGGGCTGGAATGCAACCTCATCATGGGCTTCCCAGATCCAGACCCCCTGCCCAACGACACACAAGATGTGCCCTACTTCATCGTGGGGGATGACGCCTTCTCCCTCAGAACCTACCTCATGAAGCCCTACACTTCCAGATGCCTCACCTGTGAAGAGAGGATCTTCAACTACAGGCTGTCCAGGGCAAGGCGGGTGGTGGAGAACGCCTTTGGCATCCTGGCCAACAGGTTCCAGGTACTTCTCACCACCATGCAGCATCACCCACAGACTATGAGGGACATCATGGAAGCTTGCTGCATCCTGCAGAATCTCATGCTCACCCGCTACCCAGTGTTGCAGAACAGGCTTGTGGACCACAAATAAGGGAATGGGGACATGGAGCCTGGTGAATGGAGGCAAGGGCGAAACCTGATAGATACTGTGGATGTGCAAGGCCCCAACAGAACTTCATGTGAAGGAAAGAAGCAGCGCAACCTTCTGAAACACTGGTGCAACTCCCCAGCTGGAGCAGTGGAGTGGCAAGAGAGGATGGTAGATGCTTAATGGATGCTTCCTTCAGCCTGTCTCATCACACTGATGAACAGGGCATTTAATAAAGAGTTGTGTTTATGTTAAAATGTGTTGATGAATGATTAAATTGTTATTGATAATAAAGGGCCATAGGTGTGGCACCTGGGAGGGTGGACCATGCAGTCCAACTATGCTTGTACTGGAGGTTTATCTATCCCACAGCTATTACCCATCCCACAGGTATCCCTGCCCATCCCATTGCTATCCTAACCCATCCCACAGCTATTACCCATCCCACAGATATCTCTGCCCATCCCACTGCTATCTTAACCCATCCCACAGCTATTACCCATCCCACAGGTATCCCTGCCCATCCCACAGTTATTACCCATCCCACAGGTATTCCTGCCCATCCCATTGCTATCCTTACCCATCCCACAAGCATGCAGAGGCTTAAACCATTTCTAAAACTTTCCACCAAGACTTTATTTACTAAAATAAATGAACCAAGCGTGTAAAGCAAAGATAAACTTTATTAATAACAAACTGTAAAAGCAAAATGACCCAAGAAAAGTGTCCTAAGCAAAGATAAAGTCAACAGGTAGCAATCCAGTCTCTGGCAGTCTTCTCAGTCACTCTGAGGCATGCCCATAGTCTCAGGAGTGAAGGGTCCAGGTGCTGTGGAGGTGGCTGCTGCTGGAATGCTGGTCTGAGGTTGCATTGGGGTGCCTAGCCCCAAGAGGACAACAGGGGATGGTGTGTGGAGGAAGCTTTCAGAGTGCTGGCTTAGTCCTGTGATGTTGAGAGCCCCTTCCTCCATGACATGGGGTGTCAGTCCCAAGACCGGTGACAGATGTTCTGAGGCCGGGCTTGGTTGTGAGGTGGAGGAAGGAGGAGTGTAGTGGGGATGTCTGGTCTGCAGGTGAGCGAGGTGAGGCGTCAGTGGCATCTGTGGCGTGGGTGGCATCGGTGGCATCGGTGGCATCGGTGGCATTCGATGAACCTGTGCCTGGACTGGGAAGGGCTGACTGTGCTGCTGGAACTCCTGGTAGCCATAGCCTTGGTAGGTGGGGACCTGTGGAAAGCCTTGGAAGGGCTGTGACTTCACCTGGGGTGGAGGAGCAGACCTGGACTGGGTCGGAGCAGATTCAGCTGGGCCTGGAGGGTTGTGCAGAAGACCGGTGATCCTCTCCTTGATCACCTGGTACTGTAATTCGGACATGTCCAGGAAGGTTTGGTTGACGTAGGTGAGGAAGGGCTTGCGGTTTGAGGATGGTATGTCAGTGTGTACCAGCTGAGAGAGGAGATCTATGCTGTTTTTGATGGTGTCCCTGATCTCCAGCAGGACAGTGTGGCTCTGCCCCTCCGGTCTGCCTCTCTGCTTTCTGTGGAGGTGGAGCTGGGGATGGATGTGGATTGAGCTGTGGTGGAAGTGCCCTCTCCTTGCTCCCACTGCATCAGGGGGTCCTCCACGTGCTCTGCCATGGGGAGTGCAGCTGTCGGGGGGGGGGGTGTCTCTGTCATGGGACGCCCACAGATACCTGTCTGGACACAGGAGCTGACTCTTGGCCAGAAGAGGACTGGCTCTCTGGGGGCTGCCTGAGAGAGAGGGTTGTCAGAGGGGCTGCTCCTCGGTGGTGGATCTCACCCTCCAAGAAGCTGCACTTGGCCATCATGTAGGTCTCTCGGTCCGTTAGCTTGACCATGGCCTGGCCAGATTTCTTGAGTTGCAGCTTCCCGTACCAGGTGAGTATTTGCTTCCACCAGCCGAGGAGGACCTCCGAAGTGTAGCCCAGGCTCTCCGCCTTCTCTCTCCAAGCAGCCTGCTTCCTTTTGGTGTCTCGATAGAGCCTGTGTCCCTTCCACCATAGATACTCATTCTCCCTCAGCCATTCCAGCACCTCATCCTCATGTTCTTCTTCGATGAGTATTGCCTCCTCTCCCGTTCATGCATATGCCTCTTCCTCCCTCTGGTAGGGCCATCTGGGCCTTCATCAGAGGGGCTTCGAGGTTCTAGGGGCTGCTCCACCACACCACCACCAGCAGCAGCAGCACCTGCAGCACCAGCAGCATCAGTAGCACCAGCAGGACCAGGATCAGCAGCAGCAGAGTAAGCACCATCAGCACCAGCAAGACCAGGAGCAGCACCAGCAGAGTAAGCCCCAGCAGAAGCACCAGCACCAGGAGCAGCGCCAGCAGAGTAAGCACCATCAGAAGCACCAGCACCAGGAGCAGCGCCAGCAGAGTAAGCCCCAGCAG
Organism: Laticauda colubrina; assembly: GCA_015471245.1. Taxonomy (NCBI): domain Eukaryota; kingdom Metazoa; phylum Chordata; class Lepidosauria; order Squamata; family Elapidae; genus Laticauda; species Laticauda colubrina. The sequence goes on from BLBF01000037.1 coordinate 15,599,866, forward strand.
AAGCCCCAGCACCACTAGCAGTGCCAGCAGAGTAAGCCCCATCAGAAGCACCAGCACCAGGAGCAGCGCCAGCACCAGAAGAGTCAGCCCGAGCAGCAGAAGCCCCAGCAGAAGCAGAGTCAGGGCCAGGGGGTGGGATGGTGGCTCTGTCCTTCTTGCCAGGGCTGGCAGCAGATGGCAGAGGCTTCCTCTTCTTCCCCATGGTTGTTGGCTGGTTGGAGCTGTGTCTGGCAGCAGGTCTTTCCTCTGAATGGTGACCTGCTTGCGAGCTGCATCCTTTTATATCCACGGGGCTGACACAATGCATCCTCCCCGCATGCGCAGTGAATGCTTTGCATCCGCTAGGCATCCGCTAGGCATCCGTGATACATCTGCTTCATCCGCTCGGCATCCGCTCTGCATCCGTTCCTTCCGTTGCACGTCCACTTCACTGTGCTCCTCTGGAAGCCCTGCGGATGTGCCATCCGCTTCCATCCGCTTCCATCCGCTTCCATCCGCTAGGCTTCCATGGAGCATCCACTTTACAACCTTGCTACATCCTCTCCCCGTCCGTTCCTTTCCCTTGTTGTCCGCTCTGCTTATGCAAATTCGGGGCACTTTTGAGAGCGGATAACAATGGATGGAACATTTTCTCGTCTGCTGTGTCCTTTTTACATACGTTTTGCATCCGTCGGCCGATGTGACAGGGCCTTTACATATTCTTTTTCAAGATCTTCATTTTATCTTTATTTATTTTCAAGTATCCAGAATTATTCTCATGTAATCTTTAATTTGTCTCTTTGGCAGAAACCCATTTTGATCAGGATGAATAAAGTTATTCAAATATCTTTTAAGTCTTTCTGCCAATATTGAAGGAAAGATTTTATAATATGAGTTTAGAAGGGAAATAGGTCTATAATTCTTAATTTGTTGTGAGTCGGCATCCTCCTTTTGAACAAGTGTAATATATGCTTCTGACCACGATTTGGGTATCCTCTTCTTTGACATGACTTCATTCATAACTTCTAACAATGGAAGGTTCAAGGATCCCTGTAATGCCTTATAAAATTCTGCTGGAAGTCCATCCAGACCTGGTGCCTTTCCATTGTTTTGTTTCTTAAGTGCCTCAGTTAACTTCATCATTGTTATATTGCTTTCTAACATCATTTCAGTCTCTTTAGGTATTTGGGGTAAATTGGCATTCTGCAGATATTGTTTGACTCTTTCATCATCTATATTTTCTTGTTCATACAACTTTCCATAATAGTCTCATATAATTTTTTTTCTTCTCTTTATTTCCCTAGCAAATTTGACCTTGATCATCCATTAGTTGCATTATTTTTCTTGATTCTATCTCCTTTCTCAGTTTATATGCTAACCATTTACCTGGTTTATTTGTGTCTTCAAAATAATTCTGCTTTGCACCCCTAATTTTTTGTGCTAGTTCTTTTTCCATTAATCCCATTTTGTGTTTAATTGTGTCCATTTTTAATTTAGTGTCCTTTTTCTGTGGAAATTTCTGTAGTCTTTTCCAAGTCTTTTATAATCCTCCTCTATTACTTTAGAGGCTTGTTTCTATAATATTTCTTTTCCTTGTATAGTCTATTATCAGGCCTCTAGCATAAGCCTTCACTGTATTCCAAAGATTCTGCATTGATGTATCCTCTGTTTTATTTTCTTTGGAAAAAAAGATCAATTCTTCATTTTTTTTCTCCATTTTCTGTATATAGTAAACAATACTATATTCTTTTAATATAGTATTGTTTAAAGTCCATCTAGATTTTCTTCTTTATCCTTTCCATTTAATTATCATTGGATTATGATCTGCCCAGGTGCTTGTTTCTATGTCAATTTCTTGTCAATTAGAAATCAATTCCATTGACATCCATATCATATCTATTCTGGACCATGATGAGTGTCTGTTTGAATAAAAAGTATATTGTTTAGTTTTAGCATTTCTTTCTCTCCATGCATCTTTTAAATTTATTTCATCTATCATTTTAAAGAAGGATTTTGGGAGAGTCTTTCTATTTTGCTTTGTTGTTTTCTGTGTTGTCTCATCCAGTTTATCATCTAACTATTCCATTGAAGTCTCCCATCATGCAAATATTGACATAGTCCAATTCAGTTATTTTCATGTGTAATTTTCTGAAAAATTCTTCTTGATTATCATTTGGAGCATAAATTGCTATCAAGAGTGTTTTCATATTATTGTCTATTATTTCCACCATTAAGATTCTTCCATCATCATCTGTATAAACCAATTCTGCTGGGATAGTATCTTTAACACATCAAACCACTCCCCTTTTCTTACATTGTGTCAATATGGTAAATATTTTCCCTAACTTTGGTTGTGTCAATATTTGTTCATGTTGTTTTTTAATATGTACTTCTTGTAGGCAGATTATATCAAATTTTAATTTCTCTAATTTATAAAAGGTTTTTTCTTCTTTTAACAGCTGAATTAAGTCCATTTATATTAATTGTAATCAATTTTTTCTCTTTCATGATAATACTTTATAAGTATGTTTTGCAGCCCTAGTAGATCTTGGTTCTCATTGTTCTCTGACTTCCACCTTTCTGCCTACTGCAGTTTTTTCTTTTTCAATCGCTGCTTGACAGTCCATTTCCACCCTGGAAGGTGAAATACGATGACTCAAGAAATCAATCGTGGTTTATACAAACGGACACTTCTCATGCTAAGCAAACAGGTAGTTATCATGCAAACATTGCAATACCAGCTGCACATGTTGCCAGTGTTCCTGCAGGGAGGCCGAGTAAATTAAAATGTTATCTAGATAAATAACCATGAACTGATCCAATAAATCATGGAAGACATTATGCATGAAATGCATGAACACAGCTGGAGCATTGGTTAATCCAAAAGGCATCATGGTATGCTCAAAATGACCATATCTCATCTGGAAAGCCATCTTCCACTCGTCTCCTGCATGAATGCGAACGAGGTTGTAGGCCCCATGCAAGTCCACCTTCATGAAAATCTTAGTTTGACGAAGCTGTTCAATCAGTTCAGGGATGAGGGGAAGTGGGTACCTATTCCATACTGTGATTGCATTCAACTTGCGGTAATCACAGCACAGACATTGTTTTCCCCAATTTCTTTTTAACAAAAAGCACCAATGCAGCCAACGGGGAGGTAGAAGGCTGGATAAATCCTTTCTGGAGGTTCTTGTCAATAAAATCCCACAACACGGCCAACTCCAGTTCTGACAGGGAGTATATTCAACCCACTGGCAATTTCCCATTGGGCAACAAGTCAATTGGACAGTTATACGACTGATGTGGAGGCAACTGATCCACCTCTTTCTCCCCCAAAACATCAGCAAGGTCCACCAACTCTGCAGGTAGACTCAACTCCATACCCCCTGCACAGGAGCGCAAAGAATGGTTGGCACACTTCCTATCAAGAAACTGCACAGCTCCAGATGATCAGACGATCTGCAGATCACGGGCCTGTAACCACTCCAAACCCAGCACCACTGGAAAATGAGGTACTGCGGCAATGTAGAAAATGGCTTCCTCCACATGCTGCCCAATACACATGTGAAGGGGTTTGGTTGCAGCAACCACAGTCCTGAACGAAGGGGCCGACCATCAATCATCTCCACCATTACTGGCGGGGACACCTATTGCTGGGGAATGAACTACTGCTCGACAAAATGAGCATCCATGAAATTTGTTAGGGATAATATTGTTTACCCTAACTGGTTTAGGTAAAATAATAACTATGAATCATA
>BLBF01000037.1:15608602-15630569 GCA_015471245.1 Laticauda colubrina
ATGCTATGAACTTATAATGGAATAAACTATATTCTTGATAGCACAAGTGTATCTGTTATTTTTACTGTATGTTAATAAACATACAAGCTTAGTTCACTCATTTATCTGTGTGCCTATCTGCCTAACGCTGCACATTCTGTTTAGCTTGTCTCACTAACCCTGGTTGGGGAACCCAGGCTTAACAAAATTGGCCATGGCCACTAAGTCAACAATGGCTTGGATCTCCACTGCTCCTTGACCAAGCACAAACATACTTGCTGTTAGCACAAGATGCTTGCCCAATAACGACTGGAGCAGAGATGTCATAGATGGTGAGGAGGTCAAGGATGGTGAAGATGGCAAGCCTAGGGACTTTGAAACCTGACCTATAGACCCCCATAGGCCAGGTGGCACTCGTTTCCTGCCACCACCTATGTCACTGCTGTGGGTGTCTTAACAGGACACTTGGCTGCAAAATGGTCTCGATTGCCACAATAGAGGCATAACCCATCACAATGATGCCTATCCTTTTCTGCTTGAGTCAGGTGAGGGTGGGCAGCCCCCCAACTGCATGGGCTCTTCTAAAGGCACTTCCACCAGGGGTGCCATCTTGCTCAGAACAGATGCAATCTCTGTCCGTTGTCGCAACTGTCGCTGCTGAACCCTAGCATCGAAACAAAGACAGAGATGCATGAGCTCCTGAAGGGTGCAAGGGCATTCAGTTCACACCAAGTTGTCTAGGAGCTCCAACAACAAATCCTCCTGGAACTGGTCTAACAGTGCTGCCACATTCCATTGTATGTCCTGGGTAACCATCCAAAAGCTAGCAATATAATCCATAAGCGAGCCATGCCCCTGCTTCAATTCTCTCAAATTTCTGTTTGCTGTTTGGCTCCGAACAGGGTTCTCAAACATTACCTGGAACTGACAGCAAAACTTGGCATAATTGTCCAACACCTGGTTGGGCTGGGCCAACAAAGGTATCACCCAATGTGCTGCAGAGCCTGACAACAAACTAATCAAGAACCCCACCTTATCCTGGTCAGTGGAGAAGTCCTCTGGCCACAGGCTCATATAAAGCTGGCACTGCCCAAAAAATGCTGGAAATTGGGCTAGCGATCCATCAACTTTATCTGGCACTGCTACTGGGTATTTACGGCATGGCCAGGCACCTTGCATTTGTGCAACCTGCGCAGTCAAAAGAGCCACTTGATGGCTCAACTGGTCAATTTCTGCTCTGAGCTGATCCATGGTCACCCCACAAAAAGCAGAAACAAGTTGAAGGGATGGCTGGAGACAAAATGTGATGACCCAGAGTGTATCAAAAATATAACAAAAACCAAAACATAAATGAAGGTCTTTTAATGCCTTCACCTTGGCTTCACTGTTTAATTGTTCACAGTTGAAGGTTAAACTATTTTCAAAATAATATTCCAAACAAAAGAAACACAGTTCAAAATCAAAGAGCAGATCATGAAGCAAAAACCAAAAACAAACCACACTGAATAAAGTTCCATGACAGACCAGGATAAATAATTACAAACTTCAGGAAGATAACCAGGTACAGTCCACTGGAAGAACGCCAACCAAGGTAAACCTTATCTAGGAATAAAATACTAATTTGTCTCCATCGTTTGTTAGCTCTCAAGGCCAAACTCTTATGCAAATCTCACACCTGCAACCCATGAAGAGAATCCTGGCCCTCTTCTCCCGAGTAGACAACCTTTTTCCCTGATCCTCTCCTCCCTGCGTGTCCTAAGATGGATAGGGGATGGGCCTGGTTCCTCCTCTGACTGCTCAGCTGGCCTCTCCCCTTCCCCAGCCTTCTTTCCCTCAGAGTCAGTCTCCACCAGGGGCATGACACTTACAGAATCACAGATTTACTCAGAGATCTATTTTTCTGCTATTTATTGCCTGAGTCTGTCACATAAAATTTGCTTGCAAGCAAACTCATAAAATTAGCTCACAACACACCATGCATGTAAATATTGGATTTTTTATTTAAAAAGAGCAACTTTTACCCAAAATCAGGCAAAATAGATTGAGTTGTTCACAGAATCACAGATTCACTCAGAGATCTACCATTCTGCAAGCTACTGTCTGAGTCTGTACTGAAAAATAGAAGCTTCAGTCCCAAGGAAGATTCAGCTCTGCTTTTAGATCAGCTAGAAAGCAAGAAATCCAACAATTTCCCGCTTTCCAGCTAATCTAAATATCCTGTCACAGTTGATAAAATCCTGTCACAGTTGACAAGAAGCGTATTCCTAAGATAATCAAGAATGCCAGTAAGACTGTGATGTTGATGCTATTATACATCTTGGTACAAATGATCTATCCCAGAAGGATGTAGTTTCTGTTCAGAAAGACTTCCAGAGCTTAGGGTATGAACTTAGTAATATGGGCTGTAGGCTTAGCTTTTCAGAGGTTCTACCAGTATACAAGGAACAAAAAGGGAAAGGGCAGCATGTAGTGGAGTTTAATCTGTGGCTAAAGGAGTGGTGTAAAAGGGAAGGCTTTGGTTTTATTAGTCATGATGTCTGCAGCTGGTCCAATGAAAAACTGTGCAAAAGAGATGGCTTGCATCCATCAAAGAAAGGGACTGAGCTCCTTGGCATTAAATTCACAGATTTCCTGGATAAACATTTAAACTGAACAGCAGGGACAGAGAATTAATGGATTCAGAACATTTCTGTCCCCATCAACCTAAAACAAATAAAGATACCAGTGCATGCAAAATAGATGTTTGTGCAGGTAAGATTATCAACCTTGATGCCAACCAAAACCAAGCATTTAATAGTGAGTGCCATACCATGTGAACTAATCAAACAGGTGGCAAGAAAGTAGGGGCAGGCAGGCACAAAACAGATTATGTAGACGGTAAACACAGTGTCAGACCTAAAGATCTCAAGTGCCTATATACAAATGCACAAAGTCTGGGGAACAAACAGGGTGAACTCGAACTACAAATACATGAAGGTAAATATGATATAGTTGGAATAATAGAAACTTGGTGGGATGAAACCCATGACTGGAACATACTGGTAGAAGGATACAAACTATTCAAAAAAACCAGATCCCATAAAAGAGGAGGTGGAGTTGCACTGTATGTAAACAACCACTATATTGCTACAGAAATTCATGAAACCAAAGATGAAAACCTCCTAGAATGCATATGGGTCAATATAAAAGAAAAAAAGAATGACATGGCCATAGGTGTATATTATAGGCCACCCAATCAAGCAGAAAATATAGATGTCTTTTTTGCCAGCCAACTAACAAACACATGCAGGAAACACACAACAATAGTAATGGGAGACTTCAATTATCCTGATATCAATTGGAAAACTAATTCTGCACCAAGTGAGAAATCAAATAAGTTCCTAACCAACCTAACTGACAACTTTGTTGTCCAAAAGGTAGAGGGTAATACTAGAGGGACAGCCATACTGGACTTAATTCTTACCAACAGAGAAGAAGTGATAGAGGGAGTTGAAACTGCAGGAACCTTGGGTGAGAATGACCTTGTCATACTACAATTCAACATAACACAAACACAAGCAACAGAACATAATGACACCAGAGTCTTGGATTTTAAAAGAGCTGATTTCAATAAACTCAGAGAGAACTTTGGAAAGATTCCATGGATGAAAATCCTAAAGAGGAAAACAACTCAAGAATCTTGGGAAACTCAAAAAGTATGATCATAGAAGCCCTGACCAGCACAATACCAGTGAGAAAGAAAAACAAGAAATCCAAGAAGAAACCAGCATGGCTACACAAAGATCTCTCTGGCAAATTAAAAGAAAAAAAGGACAAGTACAAAAAATGGAAAGAAGGACATACAACTAAGGCAGAATATCAGCAGATAGCCAGAATCTGCAAAGACGAAGTCAGGATAGCAAAGGCTCAGAACGAACAAAGACTTGCAACAAAAGTCAAAGATAATAAAAAAAGTTTGTTCCAACATATAAATAACAAGAAAAAAATCAAGGAAACAGTCGGTCCACTAAAGAGAGTAAACGGTAAGGAAGTAACAGGCAACAGAGAGAAAGCAGAACTGCTGAACTCATTCTTTGCATCCATCTTCATGCTGTTAAAATTTAAATTGTTTAATTGTTAAATTAAATTTTAAATTAAATTTAACAATTTAAATTTATTTAATTTTAATTTAATTAATTAATTAAACTGTTAAATTAAACAATTAAACTGTTAAAAACAGATCATGCCGAACCAATCTTATTTCATTCTTCAACACAGTGACTAAAGGCCCTGTCACACTGCCCAACGGATGCAAAACGTTTGTAAAAAGGACACAGCGGATGAGAAAAATGTTTCATCCATTGTTATCCGCTCTCAAAAGGGGCAAAAATTTGCATAACCAGAGCGGACAACACGGAAAGGAACGGACGGGGGGAGGACGCAGAGCGGATGGAAAGCGGATGCGGAATGGAAGCCTAGCGGATGGAAGCGGATGGGAGCGGATAGGTCCCCTCTGCGAACGTTTTTTCTGTTTTAAATGCTTTCTTTGCATGCTGCATCCACTTTCATCCTTTCTCCGTCTGTGCTACTAACGCTGCGCATCTATTCCGTGTCCGTTCCGCTTCCTCCCTGCGTCCGTTTACTGCTGGAACAGATGCGAGTTGCGTGGATGCACAGCGGATGCCTAGCGGATGCGTAACGGATGACAATGGATGCAGAATGGATGTCCCCCATATGCCTAGCGGATGCAGAACGGACGCGTTGGATACATTTTCTGCTCAAAAGTTTTGAGCAGCTCAAAACCTTTTGAGCGGATGAAATGTCAATAGACGGATGCTGGACAGATAGAGAGGAAGCAAAACGGAGGCAGTGAGTACAGAACGGAAGCATCGTGTTAACCAACGGATGGTAAGTGTTTTTCTCCATTTTACATCCTCTTTCCATCCGTTGGTGCAGTGTGACAGGGGCTTAAATTTGTAGTACAGCAAAATACTGTGAATTTAATATATTTAAAATATAGATTTCAGCAAGGCATTTGACAAAATAGATCACAATCTACTTCTTAGTAAGCTAGAAAAAAGTGGAATAGCACCACCACTAGATGTAGTCACAACTGGCTGGCAAACCGTACTCAATGAGTAGTCCTTAATGGGTCTAAGTCTGCATGGAGGCAAGTAAGCAGTGGGGTGTCAAAAGGTTCCGTCTTAGACCCAGTATTCTTCAATATCTTCATTAACGATTTAGATGAGGGAACAGAAGGGGAACTTACCAAATTTGATGATGATACTAAGATGATACTAAGCTGGCCCGGAATAGCTAACACCCAAGAATATAGGCTCAAGATCCAGATGGATCTTGACAGACTAGAACACTGGGCCATATCCAACAAAATGAAATTCAATGTAGAGAAAAGTAAAGTCCTACACTTTGGCAAGAAAAACCAAAAGTACCCATATAGTCTGAGTGAAACCAGGCTCAATAGCAGTAACTGTGAGAGGGATCTTGGAGTCTTAGTGGACAACCAGCTAAATATGAGCCAGCAGTGTGCAGCAGCAGCCAAAAAAGCTAATGCAATCCTAAATTTTATAAACAGAGGGACACAATCAAGATCAAGGGAAGTACTAACACCATCTATAAAGCCTTAGTAAGACCACACCTAGAGTACTGCATCCAGTTTTGGTCACCACATTATAAAAAAGATGTGACTCTAGAAAAATTGCAGAGAAGAGCAACTAGGATATATTAGGGGACTGGAGGCTAAAACATACAACGAATGGTTGCAGGAACTGGGCTTGGCTAGTCTAGTAAAGAGAAGGTCCAGGGGAGACATGATAGTGATCTTCCAATATTTGAGGGGCTGCCACAGGGAGGAAGGGGTCAAACTATTTTCTAAAGCCCCTTGAGGCCAGACAAGGAATAATGGATGGAAACTGAACAAGGAGAGATTTAACCTGGAAATAAGGAGAAACTTTCTGACAGTGAGAACAATCAACCAACAGACCAGCTTGCCCTTGGAAGTTGTGGGAGCACCATCATTTGAGACTTTCAAGAAGAGATTGGACTGCCATTTGTCAGAAATGGAGTAGGGTCTCCCGCTTGGGTGGGGGGTTGGACTAGATGACCTACAAGGTCCCTTCCAACTGTGATTATCTGTTAAAACTGTTAAATCTGATAGTCGAAACAGCTGCTGTTCGGGGGGGGGGGGGGAAAAAAGGGAATTTTTAAAAAATAGGTGAAGACACAAGGTAGGCAAGTTGGATGGTGTGCATGTCAGATAAGGAGTGAGTGGGCAGGGAGGGGGGGCGGGGCAACCCAGTGGTGCAATTTACCAGTTCTCCAAACTGCACAGAATTGTAATAGCTGGTTCTATAGAACTGGTGCAACCAGGTAGAATGCCACCCCTGCTTTTACCCTTCCAGAGGGCCATGAAGACCTGGCTCTTCCTCCAAGCATTGGACTAGGATAGGAATTACGCTGTTTGATCTGACATCTGGGGCAGGGGAAGGATACTTCAATTTTTAATTACATTTTTGCAAATTGTTCTGGATTTCCCAGGGTCAATATATGACACAGGCCATATAAATCCTTTAAATAAATAAATGATCTCATTTGCATAACAATTTATACTGCTTTTTCTATATCAAGACAACTTTTGGAACTACTAGTAGACCTTGCTTAACAACTGCCCTATTTACCCACCAAAGTTGAGACTATTGAAAAAGAAATTTTACAACTGGTTCTTGTGCTTACTCCTGTTCTATGGACATGTGATCACCTTTGTGTGTTTTACAGATAGCTTCTGAGAAGCAGAATCAATGGCAGTAAAATTGCAAATGGCAACCATTGTTAACTCACTTAATAACCATGATAAAAATGAGATCATAAGTCCATCATGGTCATGTGATAACTTGCTTAAGGATCATGTTGCTTAGCAATAGAGTTGCTGATTCCAATTGTGTTTGTTAAACAAATACTTCAGCTTTGCTGAATTCATGAGAGCTTAAAAATGATTCTGGGATTTCTCTATTAGGCCAAATCCTTAAACAATCTTATTAGACTGTTAGTCCCATTGTACAGAATAGTCTTTCTGTGAGGAGCAGATTGTACAATAGCCCAAAACCAGATTGGTCTTTTATAATAACAAAGGACAGTCGTCAACTTCTCATGCCACAGATATATAACCAGGAGTGAGTTTTACTGGTTCTGACTGGTTCTATAGAACCCCTTGTTAACTTTCTAAGCAGTTCACAGAACCGGTAGTTAGAAGAAATCTCCTTTTGTTTTTTTCCACCCTTATTACATTCTTGGCAGACAGCCTAGCCTTACTGTCTCTGAAGGATGCTTTTTTTTTCTTAAAGGGAAAGGGTTGTTTTAAGCTTTTTACACTGCTGTTGGGAGGAAATACTTCTTGGCTGGCTAGAAAGATTGACATTCAAACATAAGTTTACATACACTTTCTGAGTTTTGGTCTAAAACTGGGTTTTGGTGAAGTTTAATTCTGTGCTTGGTGATGTTTAATCCTGTGTTTATTGATGGGATCATTTTCCCTATTCAGCTTTGTTTGGAAGGAAAAAGATTAATCTCTGTTCCTGAAAAGAAACTGTTTGAGAAATCTGATAATTCCTGTGTCTATTTGTTCTGATAATTGGTTTAACAAGCAACAGCTACTGTTGTGGTTTAATTATTTGTATTGTGTTTGAATTTTTTCCTGCCTCATGGTTTCTTTTTCTATCTGGGGAGGGGGTGTTCCTTCACTGCTTTAGTGGTATCTGGCACTGTCCTTTTGAGGTGTACTTCCAAGAGGCAGGATGCAAGCTTGGCACTGATTTTTTTTTATCGCCTTTCTGGGCGGCATGTGACTTTTCCTTAAATCTGGGTGATTTCCTTAGGATATCTTGTGAGATGAGTGAGACCAACTAGTATCTTTAAGTAGTGCAAATGGATCTAAGGATTGCTTCTCCTGGGTGTACTCTTTCTAGAGAGCTTAAATGACCTCTCTGCTAGAGTTTCACTTTATGAGCAAGACTTGGCTGCTGATAGTTATCATTACATTTTAACTATTTTAATTCCTCAAGGTGCTCTCGACATATAGAATGGAACCAGGCCTAATAGCAATAACTGTGAGAGGGATCTTGAAGTCTTAGTGGACAAAAATTCTCTCTCATGAATTCTCACAGCTAAATATGAGCCAGCAGTGTGCAGCAGCAACCAAAAAAGCCAAAGCAATCCTAAGTTGCATTAATAGAGGGATACAATCAAGATCAAATGAGGTACTATTACCACTCTATAAAGCCTTAGTAAAATCACAGCATCCAGTTTTGGTCATAACACTATAAAAAAAGATGTTGAGACTCTAGAAAAAGTGCAGAGAAGATCAACCAGGATGATTAGGGGACTGGAGGCTAAAATATATGAAAGATTACAGGAACTGGGCATGGCTAGTCTAGGGAAGAGAAGGATCAGGGGAAACATGATAGCAGTGTTCCAATATTTGAGGGGCTGCCACAGAGAGGAAGGGATCAAGCTATTTTCTAAAGTACCTGTAGGACAGACAAGGAATGAAGGATGGAAACTGAACAAGGAGAGATTTAGCCTGAAATAAGGAGAACTTTTCTGACAGTGAGAACAATCAACCAATAGAACAGCTTGCCTTTGGAAGTTGTGGGAGCTTCATCACTTGAGACTTTCAAGAAGAGATTGGACTGTCATTTGTCAGAAATGGTGTAGGATCTCCTGTTTGGGTGGGGGATTGGACCAGATGACCTACAAGGTCCCTTCCTACTCTATTAATTTCAATGCAGTTATATCTTATATCCCTGAACTAAATGACAGTTCAGATGCTATTAAAAAGATATAAAACTACCCTCTCTTTGACCTATTTTCATAGCCTGTCAGACTTTGTAGCTAAGTTAATACAAAGGGATGAAAAGACAACTACTACTTATTTACAAAGAAGTTAATACCAACTCTTATATTTATTTTTTTTAAAGTCATCTGAAATGCTGATGTAAATGGAGTAGTTGTGAAAAAATGTGGACATTATGTTGAGGTATACGATTTAATAGCTGCCAGCTGCTGTAAGTCTGATGCAATGTAAGGCTGATGCAACTGTAGATGAATCAGCATTGATATTGCCTTTTTAAGACTAAGAAGGAGTCCACAGAAGTTTATATAAGGCAGCCATTAGAGGGCATGTTTCTCCTTGTGCCTGGTATTCATTGCAGAGTTCTCTGTGTAGAGTAAAAAAGAAGACTGATTGCTTGTAAGATATTTTGCCTACCATGTTTATTTCTGTATATGTCTTGTACATAAATCACTGTCAAATGTCTAAGTCTCTGTGTGCTGTGTTTTGCTCCTGGGTTGTCTCAATAGCAGTCATGCTACAAATGCTCTGACCATTATACATCCCAAACAGGGAAAAGTATGATAAAGATTTAATATGCAGGTTGGTACAAGGACAGTTCAAATTATTTATGTATAACGTTTATAAAGCCACCCATCTTCTTACAAACTCTGACCCCCCCCCCCATCAAAAATTTAAAGAACATAAAAACATATTACAACTATAAAAACCCAACACATTTTTTAAAAAATGGTGGCAATTCAAGCTTCTGATATGCAGTCATCTCATCTTATCACAGCAATCTGAAGACCCGATCTTCAAAGCTTTACAGAAGGCTAGGAGGGTGAAGGTCTGCTGAACTTCAGAGGGCAGAGTGTTTCATAGGGCAGGGACTGCCATAGAACCCTCAAGTCCCATAAAAGACAATACTTAAGGGAAGGAACTAGAAGTATGTCCATTCTCTTTAATTGGTAGGATGGCTAGATGTCTTAGGGAAATGAGATCCTGTATATAACATGGTTCTGTGCCATGCAGGGTTTTAAAATGTCGCAACTTAGAAAGAAACTAGAAGCTTGTGTAGCAGATGTGTTACATGGACAACCCTAGGAGCATCCATTACTGTTTGGGTTGCCATATTCTGAACCAGTTGAAGTTTCCAGGTATCTTCAAGGGAAGGTATACATAGAACTCATTGCAGTAATCCAAATGGGGTGAAATACATAATTTTCCTCCTAGTTTCCCTTTCCCATCAAGGACAGGTCCCAAGTTGCAAAAAAAAAAAAAAGTCTGTATAAAGTAGGGGAAGTAGGAAGAAAATTCTGCATTTCACCTCATAGACTGAACCTGCTAATTTCAGCTTTGTAATCTTTTACTTCAAGTAGAAGAAATGCTGCAGGCTTACAATCAGAATTGAGTCCAACATTCCCATTGCTAAGCAAGACAATTAAGTGAAGTTTGCCCATCTTACAACCTTTCTTGCCAAAATTGTTAAGTGAATCACTTTAGTTGTTAAGTTAGTAGCTCTGCTAAGTGAATCTGGCTTCCCCATTGACTCTGCATGTCAGAAGGTTGCAAAAAGTGATTGTATGACCCAGGGACATTGCAACTGTTATGCCAGTTGCCAAGTATCCAAATTTTGGTCATGTAATCATGGGGATGCTACAATTTTAAATGTGGATCATAAGTCACTTTTTTTCCAGTGATAACTGGAAAACTCCAGTAACTTCAAATGGTCACTGAACAAATGATTTCAATTGAGGGCTATCTGTTGGGCTGAGCTCTGAGCTTGGTAATTTGGTTGCAAACGTTTCAACAACATTTGAGGAGACATCATCAGTGCTCTTTGAATTGTGCTCATCTGTCAGTGTGCTGTCCAGCCAGATAGAGTTAATGGGAATTGGATAGCTAGTTAGGAATTGGGAGCTGTTCCCTTAAGGGAATGCATCATGGTAAATGTAGTTAAGGTATCCTGGGAAATGTAGGTCATGTCAGGTGGCCACATCTGTAATCCTGACTGGTTACTGAATTGATCCTTGGTGGGTTGGGGGAGGTCTCTTCACTCTGGCTTGGACCCTAGCTTCGGGCTAGCACTTCTCCTTTGGCTCTAATACTATGGGATGAAATAGGGGAAAAGATTACTATTATTTTACACTACAATTTCAACTATGCAAAGAATTGGACATTAGATGCACCTCAACATAACTGTGACTTACCTTAAGGATACACAATATAATCCAATAAAAGAAACTTTGTATGGAAGAATTTGTACAGTTATTCTATCTGTCTTTATATTCAGCAAGTGAACCAAAGGACAGAATAGTAAAATAATAGTGTAAACTTGAAATCTTGAAGCCCATCAGTAAAAAGACGGTTAATGTGGTATCCCTGTGAAGATTAAAAGTAATTTGAATTTTGTGACAAAGCAAAGTAATATTGAAGCCAGGAGTGAATATGCAATGCTAATCTGAGCCTCCCAAAGCAGAGATATAACTAATCAGATTGCCTGAATTCTCATGATCTCTCTCTGTGCAATATAAACTTTAAAAAGCCTGTTTGGATGCAGGAAGGGGCCATATTTCCCCCTTCTCTTCAGCAAAAGAAGCCTTTTTGTCTCAAGTTACATCTGCTAGCTCAGGAAGGACTAATTTGCAAAACAAAGGGAGCAGCCAGGTAATACCCATCTACCCCTGTCTCCCCCTCGTTACTACCTACAAACTCTTTTTCAAATGCAGATGAAGGAACTCAAAGTAACCTCTTCTTGTAGTCTAAAAAACAAGAAACTGAAGCTACACTTCTCAATGATTGGAGAGGGTTTGCCTTTTTTTCCTCTTCTTCCCTTTCTGATCCTACTTGCAAGAGTAGGAAGCAAGCAATAGAAATACCTTGCATTCCTCGTCACCATAGAAATGGACTACCAAGGTAGATAGCTTTTGTCTTCAAACTCTTACAAATGCAGATATCAGAGGACTCACAAGACTTTTTTTTTGAAGACAGCGTTTTAAAGAGGAGTAATTAAAAGATTGCCTGTAAAATTAAAGCATAAGAACCTACACTGTTCAAAGAGATATTATTGAACCACAGCATTTATCTTCTACCATTCAACTGCGAACCTATAGCACCATCTGGTGGTCAAGTAGAAATTTCACAGAGAATTTTAAAAAAAGATTTTTTTTCTGAAGGATCTAGCTTCACCTTGTGGCAAGTAATGAATTTACAGGAAGTTTCCTAAATTTAACCAGTGTTCAAACAATGAAAATTCTGTTTTATGTAAATCTTGTGGAAACATCTAGTAACTTAATTCAACAGTCCAGTACTACATGCAGCCCAACCAGTACTTAGCAAAAGTGTCTTCCAGACCTAGCAAGCACCACTATCAGGCAAATTTGCATTCTGTGCCAACGTCTTCCAGACTTCGCTAAGCACCCTATAGCGCCAACTTGTGTAGCAAGCAACAATAACAGGCAAATTTGTGCTTTACCCCAAAGTCTACCAGACTTCACAACGCACCCTAAAAGCAGCCAAATTGTGTACTGTGCTAGCACACCCTGCAGCGCCACCTACGTGCTCAAGTATCAAACTTAGCAAAAACTCCTATGTTCTGCTATCTCGCAGTGCACCCTAAATGGACAAAACAGAAAACCATTAAAATTTCCAAATTCTCCTTTTGCCAATTTGAAGTATGGCAACTTCTTCCGCCATGACAGATGTCTCTGATGTACCAGAGGACTTGAACCCTCCACCCATTCTTGATGTCAACGTGGAGCCTGGTTCCCAAAACCCAGTTTCAGATGTCCCAACCCCCGAAAAAGTGACGACACCTCGGAAAGCCTATGATGTCAGACAACATAGGAAGCCTACTGCACCCATGGACTCCTTATTGAGAGACAGGTGGACAAGCAGTATTGCCATTATGTAGAATCATGGATAGAACTGGAGAAGATCTGCAAAACTCCCAAATGCAGGCTGTCCCTTGGGAGACTCCGCACATTGCAGGAAGACTTACAGGTCCTCCTCCTAGAGTGGAGAGACAGCGAAAGTCAACTCAAGACCATCCAGTTGAGGATGGGTGACCCAAACCTCAAAGAACACATTCAATCCTTTGAGGAAGTACACTAGGAACATGAAGAATGCTTTAGGGAAGGCAAAAATGCCCTCCAAGCTGCGATCAACAAAGCCCTAAAACTGGAAGAAATGTCAGGGGAGACGGTCACATCTGACATAGCCACCTGATCACAAGCAGCTTCTTCCCACTATTCTAAGAAAGCCTCCTCCCTCCATCCCAAACCGGCTAGATCGCAAGCAGGTTCCAGTGTCT
This sequence comes from Laticauda colubrina, assembly GCA_015471245.1. Classification (NCBI taxonomy): domain Eukaryota; kingdom Metazoa; phylum Chordata; class Lepidosauria; order Squamata; family Elapidae; genus Laticauda; species Laticauda colubrina. The sequence goes on from BLBF01000037.1 coordinate 15,621,718, forward strand.
CATGCCAATTCTCTGCTGATGGGTCTTACCATCCTTCCAGAGCATCCTCCTACTGCAGAAGCCCTCTAGGGCCTCCAAAGCAGCAAGTTACGCCAACCAAGCTGTAGAAGCTGAGATAGAAGTGGCAGTAGCAGAGGCAGATTTATGTATAACGATGGAGGTGATACACCAGAAGGCAGAAATGGCCAAAGCTCAGGCCCAAGTGGAGTTATTCGAACATCAAAGAGACACAGCAGCAAAACAGCATGGGCCACAGCATTGAGGAGGGTGGCCGACAATGCCTCCTTCAACTTCGACCTCGAAGAGTTGGGAGAAGAGAACCTAGATACACGGGTCAAGGCCTATGTGGATGAGTAGCACTCAATATGAAATGATCAGGTGGAACTGCCTCAGTTACTTAGAAGTCTCCCACAACTAGGGAAGCATAGGAGTGAATCTCAACCACAGACTCTACATGTCAATCACGCAACTGATGTTGTTAAGACCTAAAATACGAGATTCACTTCCCACCAACAGCAAACCTTCCCCAATGTCTCACAGCATGCTGAGCAAGCAACTTAGCCCACCAGTGATCACAACGACTTCTCAACAAGTAGGCATGCAAACAGCCACGTTCAATCCACAGGCAAAAGTGTTCCTGCCACACCCTCCAGACAACTCTAACACAGATATACGGCAAAATGAACCCGTTACCCACAACCGGCAGCCAGAGAGACTACCTGCGTATGTGGTAACGGCTCACAACCTCCTCTTAAAATACTCTGAGGATAATCATGAACCATCCACAACACATGCCCTCGAGCCAGAACACCATGCCTACAAGGATACTATGCCAATAGATGATCTGTCATCACAGAACAGAAACAGAGAATCGTTGCTATGATGTGGAAGGTGGACTTAGCAGCCAACGGTGTGTATAGATTTAACGACAAGCCAGGCAGAGAATACCTACTGTGGAAGCGCATTTTCACAAGTACCTTTCAGAAAGAAAGGCCGCAGCCTGGAGAACAGCTTAAATTTATGTTGGCATGGCTAGGACCACGGTCCGCTGAAATAGTGAAAAACACTTACTCAGCCATACTGAACAGCCATCTCTGAAATGTTCATGGGCTACTCTGGACCAAAGATATGGTGACAGCACGATGATGGAATACTTGGTCTTAGGATGACTGGACAGTTTCCCACGTATTGCCATCAACGAAACCCGGAAATCTGGAGGAATTTTCCACCATTTATACAGGACTCGCTTGCCTTGATAAGTTCATAACCCAAGAAGCAATCATTACCAGACTACCCAAAGAGATAGTAGAACAATGGATTATTTTGTCTGATGCCTACTTGGCCACAAACTGAAACAGAGAACCACCCTTTACCCTTCTCTAGGAATTCGTTGCCCGTCAAATAATGTCCTGTAACAGGTTTCGTAACTTCTGCATAAGAAGCAGCTATCTCCCAACTGATAAAGCACACAACCAAAATTCTGCATCTCTCAAGAGTATAGTGCAAATGACTAGACAACACAACCTTGCAACAACACATAAAACAGGGTTCGCAACCCCCTCCATAAAGAGTTCAGAAGAGCACTCACCAGATACAACCCAATTTAGATCTCCAACTACAAAGAGAGTCGAGCTTTGTCCTCTGCACAACACTCGACACTCGCTGAACAGGTGCCAAACAATTGCACAGAAACCTCTGCACCAAAGGAAGGATTTGTTATGGGAATTCAGATTCTGCTACAAATGTTGCAAATCTTCTAAGCACGTGCCCAAAGACTGCACAGCCAAGGTGCAAAGTCATCTCTGCAATAGCAACAAGCAGCCAGCTGCTCTGATTCCAGACTCTGAGCCACCACAGCAGACAACACATCACCCTCCTTTGGCCAAGGAGCCTTAACGTGCTACAGAAGCACACCCAGAGCCAGTGGTGAGTGTTGGCATGGCAGTGTGCAATAACACACCAGCCCCTCGCTCGTATCATCAGATCTGCTTAGCCAATGTCTACCCTGAAGGACGCCCAGAAAAAGCAGTGAAGATGTCTGTAATATTGAATCCTCAGAGCAATTGCTTGTTGGCCAGGTCTGCATTCTTCGACCTATTTGATGTTCAGAAGGAAGAGGTGCACTTCATGATATCAACGTGCACCGCCCCATGAAGCACAATGGGGAGGAGAGCTACTGGACTCTGCATAAAGTCATTAGATGGGAGTTCCCGATTCCCACTGCTGCCTCTGTTAGAATGGGATGGGATACCAGATGACCATAGCAAGATTGCAATGCCAGAGGTAGCAAGCAGCATACCTCACCTGCAGCACGTGGCCCATTACATTCCCACCTTAGATCCCGAAGCCAAGATTTTGCTCTTGTTAGGAATAGATGCCTCTGATGCTTTAGCTCATATTGAAGTAGTCAGAGGCCTGAGAGGCACCCCTTTTGCCTTTAAGATGGAGCTGGGTTGGGGAATCTCAGGAATAATCTGTGTTGTTTGAATGCAGTCCCCAGCCCAGGCAGATGCCTTCGCACCATCCATTCCAACAGCCCTCTGACGCCCTTTGGCACCTTCAAAAACAAGAATACCGGTCCATCCTAAAAGGCTGACGAAGACCTGTAGACTTTCACTAAGAAACCCTAAACGTCTGCCAGAAAGCACAAGACTTTCACTAAGATGTTCTACATGGGCAGATGTCTTCACAACATCTAGTTCAACCACTTGTCAACACCCCTTAGAAACATTGGAAGCAAGAGTGCCTGTCCATCCTAAATGACCTCCAGAGGTGACCAGCAGACTTTCACCAAGCAGCTCTACACCAGACCGGTCACTGACCTAGTGTTGCTATGGAGAAAGGCTGAACTTGAAGATTGAACCTTAAGCTTTGCATGCTTTGCTTTGTTTGATGCTTTATTAATGTTTACTGTTTATCTTAGTTATATAGTTAACTGCTGTTCAGTGAGTATTACTTTTTACTGTTTATCTTAGTTATACAGTTACTTGCTCTTTAAATATTGGAATTTATAATTCCAGGTGGGGAGTGTGCTGTCCAGCCAGTTATAGTTAATGGGAATTGGATTGTTAGTTAGGAATTGGGAGATGCCCCCTTGAGGGAATTCATCATGGTAAATGTAGTTAAAGTATCCTGGGAAATGTAGGTCATGTCACGTGGCCACATCTGTAATCCTGACTGGTCACTGAATTGATCCTTGGTGGGTTGGGGGAGGTCTCTTCACTCTGGCTTGGACCCTAGCTTCGGGCTAGCACTTCTCCTTTGACTCTACTACCATGGGATGAAATAGGGGGAAAGATTACTATCATTTTACATTATGATTTCAACAATGCAAAGAATTGGACATTAGATGCATCTCAACATAACTGTGAGTTACCTTGAGGATACCTAATATAATCCAATAAAAAAAACTTTGTATGGAAGAATTTGTACAGTTATTCTATCTGTCTTTATATTCAGCAAGTGAATCAAAGGACAGAATAGTCAGAGCACTGATCTTTAAATATCTTTTTACTGTATGTGATACAAATTAGTGTGGATGTTATTTGTTTGGCTACTTTTTATGGTCTCTTCATCTCCTGGCTGTCTCTCTCAGAGGTGATAGGTTCCAGCCATCTGTGTTTCATCTCTCCATTGTATCATTGTGTAGGTTATACAAATTCGATGCAAGATTAAATATATTCAGGTTACATCAAGAAGGATTTCTTTATAAGTCTCCCCCCACTTTTCTTCTTCCATTGAAGAAATGACAGATACATGGATCTGACACCAGGTTTGGCATATACAACTGAAAAATGATATTCAAATAGTAATAATAAATGCTTTGATTTCATTCCTTTAATATTTCTGCAAAATGATTTATGAAATTATATCAACTTGCAAACTCTAAATAATATAATATTTCTCTTGCAAGATAATATATTCTCTTGCTGTGCCTGAATATATCATTATTTCACTTCCCACAATAGTTATACAAATGAGTCATGTTCACCAAAATTGAGTACATTTAAGTGCATCTACTTCATCTAGAACATTATGCACTTGCTTAAGTAACTTCCAATGAAACCAACTTAAAGTACAGCTTTGGCTAGATTCTGTCTTTATATTCCTAATAGGGTTGCAAAGATAGCAGCAAAACAATGAAAGAAATAAAAGTTTCAAAACAATGAAAGAAATAAAAAAAATATAGTTTATTTTGAAGTATTTTTGTAATTTTTTTAAAAATTATGATTGGTAGAAAGAGCAATAATTCCAATGTCTATATTAAACAATTTGTTGTCTTGTTACAATTAATTTAAACAATAATTATCATCATGATATTAATATTTGTTATTTGTGATTATGTAATAAAAGTAACTTCTCATCCAGAGGTGGAATTCAAATAATTTAACAACTAGTTCTCTGCCCTAATGACCAGCTGGATAGGTGTGGCTGAGTGGTCATATGACTGGGTGTGCATGCATGCCAACTCGACTTCTCTCACATCAAGGGATACTTCTTGCCTGGCTCTCATGACCATGGGGATGCTGCAACAGTCGTAAGCATGAAAAATGCTCATAAGTCACTTTTTTCAGTGCCACTGTAACTTTGAATGGTGACTAAATGAACTGTTGTAAGTCAAGGATTACTTGTACAAAAAACAAAGCTTCTTTGCTTGCAAAAAGCTTCCCTAAAGACCAATAATTAGATTAAAAAGACCTGCAAGCCAGAGTTACAAATCAGGCAGGGTGCCAGAGTACCTTGAGGAATTAAAACAGTTAAAATGCAGTGATAACTATCAACAGCCAACTCTTGCTCATAAAGTGAAACCCTTTAGCAGAGAGGTCATTTAAGCTCTCCAGAAAGAACACACCCAGGAGAAACAAGCCTTAGATTCATTTGCACCATTTAAAGATACCAGCTGGTCTTACTCATCTCACAAGATATCACATGACCCCCAGAAAAGAAATAAAAAAATCAGTGCCAATCTTTTGCATTCTGCCTCTTGGAAGTACATCCCAAAAGGACAGTACCAGGAACCACTAAAGCAGTAAAGGAAGACCCCCTCCCCAGATAGACAAAGAAACCATGAGGCAGAAAAAAATTCAAACACAATACAAATAATTAAATCACAACAGTATCTGTTGCTTGTTAAACCAATTACAAAACAAATAGACTAAAAGCTTCTTTTGGGCAGCTCTGCTTTGTTATTCAATTCTTTCCACAAAGTGCTAATTGTTACATCCCAGCTGGAAGAACTCCAACAGGAGACTCCAACATCAGTGTAAAAAGCTAAAAACAACCATTCCCCTTTAAGAAAGTCAAGCAAATACTAGCAAAGGTGGAAAAAAAAAAGTCCAGAGAAGCTCAGGTGACAAAGAAGTCTCAGCGTACTGCCAAGAAAGTAATAAGGGTTAACTGAAAGACAGTTTCTGTAAGCAGGGCAATAAAGATTAAGCTAGAAACAACACCAGAATGTTTCCTGCCTACCTGACAAGATTATCCCTGTAAAGTGGGAAAGGAGATTTCTTCCAACAAGCAGTTCTCCAAACTGCTTAGAAAGTTAACAACAGGTTCTAGGCAAATAGATGAGAACTGGTAGAATCCCATCCTTTTTCTCATCATAGCATTAATATTTATTGATTATGAATACTAATTAACAATAATAAGCATATAGTAATAAGCCATCATAATAAAATTAATTTGTTAGTTTCGAAGTCATATTCCATGCTGCCACATACCCTGAGAAAGTGGGAGGGGGTGAATTCAATTAAATAGTTCCAAGAAGACAAAATAAAATTCTTCTGTTAGTTCAAGGTCATTTAGTATGGCACAGGATTAAATAAGGGTCTTACTTTTGGACGGATCATGCTTGGACCATGTGATGTGATGATGACCCAGGGGGGATGGATTTGTAGTTTGGGAATTTGTGGAAAGTCTGAAAACTTTTAGATTTGGGATTCTACAGATGTGCCTGGTTCTATTCTAATAAAGGTACTTTTGAGATATGTTTGTCTCGGAGTTACTGATTGGAATGGAGGTTTGCTGGAACACTGACATTATCCCAAAATTCTAATGAACTCCAGCACCCCAAAAGGGGGTTGTCAGGGGTGCTGAGACCCAGCACTGATTCCAAACATGGAGCAGTGCGAAGACTCAGTGAAGATGGGAGAAGATACAGAAGGAGCGATGGAAGGTCCATCTTCTGGACACCAGAAGATGAATTGAAGTCCCCAGTCCCCCTTCTGAAGAGGTGATGCAGGCATTAAAGAATGCAGAGGAGAAACGGAGGTTAGGAGCCTGGCCCAAGGAGACGGAGCTGAATCCAGGGGTGAGACCGGGGGAGATGCTGTTTGAACGTCTTTCTCCAGCCCCCTGAGAACAGCCAGAGAGATAGAATGGAGATGTGGGGGAACGTTGGGATCAGACACCTCCCAAGACTGCAACTTGTGGCCTCCATCCTGAAGCCAGTTGTTGGCAGAATCCCAGAACAATTCCAACAAATTAAGGTGGAAAGTTATGTCTCACAGCCACAACCACTCCAGATGAACTGAATCCTAACGCAGCCCACTGTTACTTTCCATAGTCCGAGAAGTGAAAGGGGAATCACCATGGCATTGGTTGGAGATGGTGTGCACCTACACTGTCACAAACATAAATCCTCTTCAAATTCTCCCAACGCTTAGCAGCAGATTCTTCTCCACGAATATGGACTAGCTGCTGGTCACTCAGTATTAGTCCAATTATACAAAGAGCTCATTTGTTGTTCCATTTAAAGTCAGACAACTTCTTGGCATCGTCCTCATTTTCTGGATCCCAAGCATTTACATCCAGTGGATTCTGAACTGCAGCCCATAACCCTTCTCTACGCAGACGTACACTGCACTTCATAGACCAGGAAACATAGTTTGTTCCATCCAACTGGGTTATCAGTGATAGACTTGCTGAAGTGTCTTGTGCCATCTTTACCAGGATAGTAACCCACAATTAAACAGTAAACAGTTGTCTGTATACTTTACTGTGCATTCACACCAACTCTCAGTTATCTGAGCCTGGTATGGCCTGGGCCCATAATCAGTGTTGAGGTAATTCCCCGTTAGGAGAATGAGTGCACACAGGGAGAGGTAGTGAGAATGGTGAAGAATAACACACAATTAGCACACAGATACACTGTATAGTAAAATGTAGATTTTTACTTCCAGTAAAACAGTTAAGCAAAGTTCAACAAACAGTTAAAGCAGTCAGTTTTCAGTCCAGGGATAATCCAAATCAAAGTCCAGTATCAAAAAGAGTTTAGTAATAGACTCACATCAAATCTAAGAATAACAATGATCAGTCACAGTCAATAGGGAAAATGCAGGAATGGCAACACTCTCAGCAACAACAGAACAGACAAACCAGGTTTCTGGCTCCATCTTATGACCGTTTGTGGAACCACACCCAATTATAATTTTAGCATTCCCTTAAAAATACAGCATTAAAATATCTATCCTGGTTTATATATTTTCTAACCCAACTGTTAGGTGACTTACATTCCTAACATACCTGACCCACAAAAATGATAAAGTGCTATCATTGTGGCCAAGATGGTCATAGAACAGCCGACTATCTGGCTCTTACACCTGTTCTTCAAGCTCCACAACTAAGGCCGAGTACAGCCACCAGGGGTCAAAGAAATCCACTGAAGCCTCCAGACATGAGCCAGTTTGCTAGACACATTGTAGAAGGTCCCCTCCACATAGAAGGGAACAATGAACGTCCAGCCTGAGAAATTGTTCCCAGAGAAGCCAATGAAGAATGCAACCTTATGGTGAGTGCTGCCATCACCCCTTTTACAGTTAAAGTTGATGGTACCTCACACATGAGAGGCAAGGGAGATAGAAGCTGTAATAGATACTGTGTGTTCTAGATGCCTTATTGGCCTACCCATCAATGAACAATTAGGAATAAAAAACTAAAAACCTGAAACACCCAATCAGGTTTGAACAAGTAGATAGGACTTTAATTGAGGGGGTCCCAGCCACCCAAATGACAGAGTTAATCAAATTAGAGATGGGCAAACATCATGAACTCATATGTTTTGTAGTAGCTCCAAGGATGTCAGAATCTGTCATATTGGGAATTGCTTGGCTGGATAAATGGGCCCTTACCATGAAGTGGGAAGATGGATACCAAAAAATCATAATTGGGGTTGGCCCACTTCTCCCCTTACTCCCACAAAGGAACAGCCACCCAACAAAGATCCCCAACCTGCAGCAGCAGCCACCACTTCAGACTCTCCATCAGGTGCGCCCCAAGTCCCCAAACAATACAGGGACTTGGCTGAGGTATTCATTGAAGAGGAATGCAACATTTTACACACACCCCCATTGAGCCACTGATTGTGCCATAGAATTAGAACCTGGGGCAAAACCAAAGATGTATTCCATGACACTAGCTGAAATGACTGAGTTGAGAAAATAAATCAATCACAATTTGGACAGAGGTTTCATTGAACCTGCCAAATCTAAGGTTGGCCACCCCAAGGCTGTTCAAAGAAAAGAAAGATGGTGGCTTGAGACTATGCATCGATTTTAGGGGTGTGAAAAGGATATGCATAAAAACATGTACTCCTTCCCCCTCATGAAGAACTTATTAAACTACCTATCTAAAGGCAAGGTCTTCACCAAACTATATCTGAGAGAAGCTTACTACCGCATAAAGGAGTTCGCATAAAGGAGGGAGATGAATGGAAAACTGCCTTCAACTGCCCTCTGGGTAATTTCCAATTCCAAGTCATGCCTTTTGGATTCCAGCTCCCCCCCCCCCCCCCCGCAGTATTTATGCAACATTGTTTACCCTAACTGGTTTAGGTAAAATAATAACTATGAATC
>BLBF01000037.1:15630969-15667579 GCA_015471245.1 Laticauda colubrina
ATGACATAGGTCTCCCGGTCAGTGAGCTTGACAGCGGCCTGCCCGGATTTCTTCAGGTGCAGCTTGACATACCAGGTGTGCATATGCTTCCACCACCCCAGGAGTACATCTGAAGTGTAGCCCAGGCTCTCCGCCTTCTCTCTCCATGCTGCCTGCTTCCTCTTGGTGTCGCGATAGAGCCTGTGGCCCTTCCTCCACAGGTACTCGTTTTCCCTCAGCCATTCCAGCACCTCCTCCTCATGGTCTTCGGAAATAGAGTAGTGTTTCCTCTCTCCCTTCTCCTTGCCTTGCCTCTTCCTCCCTCTGGCAGGGGCCTTTCATGACCAAACCAAAACCCAGTCAACCCATTCCTTGGACAATGAACTATCAGAAATCTTTTGAAACTTTAAAATACCTATTTGCTGCTGAGCCCATCCTCCAGCCTCCGGACCTTTTGTAGTCCAAGATGATGCTAGTGATGTGGCTGTCAGTGGCAATTCTTCTCCAGAAGAACTCTCAAAACTAACTAATGCCTTACACTTATGTATCCAAAAATTGACAGACACAGAGTGTAGGTGGGTGGTTTGGGAAAAAGAAGTGCTTGCACTGCGATGGGTTTTACTATCTTGGAAGCATTTCCTGGAAGGAGTGAAAGAGCCTTTTGAGGTGTGGACTGATCACAAGAACCTAGAGGCTCTAAAGACACCCTGAAAGCTATCATCTAAACAAGTCTGCTGTGCTTAATGCTTCAAGAGGTTCAACTTTAACATGAAATATATCCTAGGTGGGGGGGAAACATACTGGCAGACGCCCTGTCGGGGAAAACCGCAATTTGACAGTCATCAAGAGGAAGTAGTCCAAACTATGATATCAGAAGCCCAACCTGCAGGCCAAGTAACCTCCCAAGGCCAAGCAGTTCCAGATGCCCAGAAGACAAATTGACAACAGAGTTGAAAGCAGCCCTGCTGACCGATCCCTGGTTTGTTGAACATCAAACTGATTTGACAGTGAATGAAGGATTGGCTTGGAAAGGGACAAAAATTTATATGTCCAATACTAATTGTTATACCAAGGCTAATGGTACTGAAACACTGCCATGACTCGCAGTTGGGGGGACACTTCAGGTTCTTAAAAACCCTGCATTTAGTCAGGAGGCAGTTCTGGTGGCCAAAAATGAAATCGGATGTTGACGACTAAATGAAAAGTTGTTCAGTTTGTTCCATGAGGGGGGCAGAGCTGACGTTGCAATGACACGGCATGCGATCTTGGAGGTCTGAGATCCCTGCCGATATCTTTGCTCCTGGAAAGTCCAAATGGATCTAAACTGTCCTGAAAAGATGGTGAATGTAAAGAGCGCATCCTGTCAATCCCAAGGACACCATAAAGTCCCTGGTAGATCCAGGAGAAGCTCTTTTGCCAGCATCTAAGAGGAAGCCATTAAAGCTGCTGAAGTTGGGACAGTTCTGAATCGAAAGAGAACAGAAAGAGAAAGTGGGCTGGTTTGGTGATAATTTTTTCTTTACTTGAAGATCTGAAAGGACACCCTAAGAAAAAGAAAGAATCTGTAAAAGTTTTGACAGAAGTGATTAAGCAGCGATTTTAAACAGGAAATCAAAGTAATATTTTTATTTTTTTTTCTCATTGCTGGATTTTCTACACATGATTTTATATTTTGAAACTGGACTGTTTTTTTTTCCAACTATTCTTTCTCTCCTTTTTGACTTCATAATATTTTAGGCTAGAGGCACCCTTCTACTCATCTTTTTAAATATCTTTTCCCCTTTATAATTAATTTTTATTATATTTTGTTTGGAAAAGGAGAGGGAAAGTGAAAGCAGAAGAACCTTTATAACACTGCCAACTAGAGGCTTGGAAATATTCTATCTCTCTTTTTTTTCTTGACCAGACAAAGCTGAGAAAGAACTGAGAGTTCTTTTCAAGGACATTGCCTGTTTGATAAGATAGAGGGTTAGGGAGAGTGCAGGTGCTCTTCTGGGTCTCTATCAATAGTTGGAGTCTGGTGTTGAAGTTTACAGGAAAAAAAAAGGTGATAAGACTCTGGAGAAGAGAGTGATAAATTTTAACAAAAGCCTTGGATAACCAGACAAGGTGCAGTGTGCTCTTTTTACTTTTTAAAAGCTGGGCTATTTCTTACTTTAACAAACCCCCTCCTTACTAGCTTATTTTTTGCAATAGCTATTTGGATCTTTGGCCTTTTGGAACTTGTTTTTGTCTTTCCTTTTGTTTTTTAAGTCTAATTTTTACGTTTGCATTTTAAGCCCATGTCACACTGGCCAACGGATGCAAAAAGGACACAGCGGACGAGCAAAATGTTCCATCCGTTGTTATCTGCTCTTAAAAGGGGCAAAAATTTGCATAACCGGAGCGGATAACACGGACGCGGGGAGGATGCAGGGCGGATGCAAAGCGGATGTGGAACGGAAGCCCAGCGGATGGAAGCGGATGGGAGTGGATGGCGCAACCACAGGGCTTCCGGGGGGCCTCAGCGAAGCGGACACAGAATGGATACAGCGGATGCAGAATGGACGCCGAACGGAAGAAGCGGATGCACAGCGGATGCACAGCGGATAAAGCGGATGCACAGTGGAAGCTTAACGGATGCACAGTGGAAGCGGAACAGATGCCGAGCGTTAATTGCGCATGCGGGGGGGGAAGCATTACGTAAGCCGCCTGGATATAAAGGGAAGCAGCTCGCACATGGCCAGCATTCCGAGGAAAGACCTGCTGCTGGACACTTTGAGTTCCTTGCCTGCCCTGCCTGCATGCCTGCCTGCATGCCTGCCTGCCAGCCTGCCTTCCAGCCAGCCTTGGTGCCTGCCTGCCTGCCTTCCTGCCTTCCTGCCAGGCTTTCTGCCAGGCTTCCTGCCAGCCTTCGTGCCAGCCTTCCTGCCAGCCTTGGTGCCTGCCAGCCTCCCAGCCAGCCAGCAACCCCACAACCATGGGGAGGAAGTGAAAGCCTCAGCAACCTGCCGCCATCCCTGGCAAGAGGGACAGGGCCAACCTCCCGCCCCCTGCCCCTGACTCTGCTTCTGCTGGGGCTTCTGCTGAAGCTGCTCCTGGCGGTGGTGCTTCTGCTGGTGCTGGGGCTTCTGCTGGTGCTTACTCTGTTGAAGCTGCTCCTGGTCCTGCTGGTCCTGCTCGACCTGCTCGTGCTCCTGGACTTGCTCGTCCTGCTCGTGCTCCTGGTCTTGCTCGTCCTGCTCATCCTGCTCGTGATCCTGGTCCTGCTCGTGCTCCTGGACTTGCTGGCCCTGCTGGTGCTTACTCTACTGCTGCTGATCTAGTCCTGCTGGTCCTGCTACTGCTGATCCTGCTGCCGCTGCCGCTGCTGCTGCTGCTGATGATCCTGCTGCTGCTGCTGATGATGATGATTATGATCCTGCTGGTGATGATGATGATGATGATGATGATGATTCTGCTGGTGCTGGTGCTGCTGCTGCTGGTGTGGAGGAGCAGCCCCTACTACCTGGGAGCCCCTCTGATGAGGGCCCATCTGGTCCAGCCAAAGGGAGGAAGAGGTGTATGCGACAATGGGAGAGGAGGCAATACTATATTGAGGAGGCGCACGAGGATGAGGTGCTGGAGTGGCTGAGAGAGAACGACTATCTGTGGTGGAAGGGACACCGGCTGTACAGGGACACCAAAAGGAAGCAGGCTGCTTGGAGAGAGAGGGCAGAGAGTATGGGTTACACTTCGGAGGTGCTCCTCAGCTGGTGGAAACATATGCACACCTGGTACGGGAAGCTGCACCTCAAGAAATCTCGCCAGGCCACTGTGAAGCTGACAGACAGAGAGACCTACATCATGGCAAGGTGCAGCTTCCTGGAGGGTGAGGTCCGCCACCAAGGAGTACCAGCAGCCCCCTCTCACGACCCTCTCTCTCCAGCAGCCTTCTGAGAGACAGTCCTCTTCCAGCTGAGAGTCAGTCCCTGTCTCCAGGCAGGTTTCTGTGGAAAATGCCACGGCGGAGAACCCGCGGACAGGTGTGGTAAGCATGGTGGAGTGCGTAGAGGACTCCCTGGTGCGCTGGGAGAAAGAAGACATCGAGTCCACCACAGTCCTAGCCGCATCCACCTCCCCCAGCTCCGCCTCCGCAGAAAGCCAGAGAGCTGGACAGCAGGAGGGGCAGAGCCACACTGCCCTGCTGGAGATCAGGGACACCATCCGCACCAATATCGATCTCTCTCAGCTGGTCCACACTGACTCCTCATCCTCCAACCGCAAGCCCTTCCTCACCTATGTCAACCAGACCCTCAAGGAAATGGCGGATCCACAGTACCAGCTGGTGAAGGACCGGATCACCGAGCTGCTTCACAACCCTCCAGACCCAGAGGAACCTGCTCCCACCCAGTCCAGGTCTGCTCCTCCACCCCAGGTGATGTCCCTCCCATTCCAAGGCTTCCCACAGGCCCTCACCTACCAGGGCTATGGCTACCAGGAGGTTCAGCAGCACAGGCAGCAGCCCTTCCCAGTCCAGGCACAGAGTCATCGGGCGACACCGTTGCCACCGGTGCCACTGATGCCACCGATGCCACCCACGACAATGATGCCACCTACGACAGCGATGCCACCCACGACAATGATGCCACCGACAACAGCGATGCCACCCACGCCAATGATGCCACCCACGCCAGTCCTCACCCAGCTGCAGAGCAGACAGCCCCACTACACTACTCCTTCCTCCACCCCACAGCCAAGCCCGGCCTCAGTACATCTATCATCAGTACTGGGGCTGACACCCCATGGCATGGAGGAAGGACCTCTCAGCATCACGGGGCTGAGCCAGCTGTCCGAGAGCTTTCTCAACACACCGTCACCTGTTGTCCTCTCGGGGCCAGGCACTCCAGCAACACCCACCACCACAGCCCCTGGACCCTTCACCCCTGAGACTGGGCACACCTCCGAGTGACCAAGAAGAGTGCCAGAGACCGGGTAGCTGGCTACCTGTGGACTTTATTTGGACACTTGACTTGGGTCATTTTTTTTTTACAGCTTGTTGTTCAATAAAGTTTATCTTTGATTCACACACTTGCTTCATTTGTTTTTTTTAAAAAAAGTCTTGGTGGAAACTTTTAGAATAAGCTTAAGCCTTTGCATGCTTGTGGGATGGGTTAAGATAGCAGTGGGGTGGGCAGGGATACCTGTGGAATGAGCAGGGATACCTTTGGGATGGCTAATAGCTGTGGGATAGATAAACCTCCAGTGCAAGCATAGTGGGACTGTATGGTCCACCCTCCCAGGTGCCACACCTATGGCCCTTTTTTATCAATAATCATGTAATCAATTATCCACACATGTCAACATAAACACAACTCTTTATTAAACGCCCTGTTCATTGTAGGCCAACCAAACATACATGGCCCAATCTCATCCGTGTGATGAGACAGGCTGAAGGAAGCATCCATTAAGCATCTACCATCTTGTCTTGCCACTCCACCGCTCCAGCTGGGAAGTTGCACCAGTGTTTCAGGAGGTTGCGCTGCTTCTTCCCTTCCCGTGAGGCTCTGTTGGGGCCTGGCACATCCTGAGTGTCGATCAGGTTTCGCCCTTGCCTCCATTCCCCAGGCTCCATGTCCCCATTGCCTTGTTGACAGTCCATGAGCCTGTTCTGCAAGACTGGGTAGCGGGTGCGCATGAGATTGTGCAGGATGCAGCAAGCTTCCACGATCCTCCTCACGGTCTCTGGGTGATGCTGCATGGTGGTGAGAAGTACCTGGAACCTGTTGGCCAGGATGCCAAAGGCGTTCTCCACCACCCGTTTTGCCCTGGACAGTCTGTCGTTGAAGATCCTCTCTTCACGGGTCAGGAGTCTGGAAGTGTATGGCTTCATGAGGTAGGTTCTGAGGGAGAAGGCGTCATCCCCCATGATGAAGTAGGGCACATCTTGCATGTCGTTGGGCAGTGGGTCTGGATCTGGGAATCCCACAATGAGGTTGCCTTCCAGCCCCTCCTTGAGGTGACTGGCATTGTATACCTGGGCATCTGAAGATGAGCCATAGTCTGAAGCATCGATTTAAATGAATTTGTAGTTAGCATCGACCATGGCGAAGAGGACGATGCTGAAGAAGCCCTTGTAGGTGAAATAAGTGGACCCCGACTTGGCTGGAGCTTTGCAGGCCACGTGCTTGCCATCGATGGCTCCAACGATGTGGGGGAAGTTCCACCTCTGATACCACTGCTCTGCAACTTTCTTCTATCCTTCTTCAGTGGAGGGCCACTGGAGGAGCTCCTCCTTGTATTCTTCGATGATGGACTGCACCACTTCTCTGACCACAATGCTGATGGTGTTGTGTGGCTCCCTCCAGCCGTACTGCATGCTCCTGTAGGTGGTCCCTGAGGCCAGGTGGCGCAGAGTGAGTGCCACCTTGAGCCCAGGTTCCAGGCTGGGCCGGAAGTTGGTGTTTGCCTTGGTCAACCTGGGTGTCAGGTGCTCCACAACTTCGTCAAACATGGCTGGAGGCATCCTCATGAAGTTCTGGAACACCCGAGTGTCTTCGTTTCTGAGCTCCACCATCAGCTTGTTGTACAGTCCGTACTCTGCTCTTCTCCTGATCCATTTTCGGACCCAGACGCTTCTTGGCCGCCTCTTTTTCTTCCCGTAGTAGAGTTCACAGAGCCTGTAGATGACTTCGTACTGTTGCAGAAGGATGGTGGCTGCCAAAATGACTGTGGTACGATCCACGGTGGACATGACTGGATGCTGTGGAAGAGGAAGAGTCAGATGAAGGCTGCAGAGTTCTGCACAGGTGGGCTGCTGGTCTGAAAGTGAGATGCAGACGAGTTCCTCTCCCTTTTTATAGGCAGTATAGGTGTCCCTTTGCATCCTCTAGGCATCCTCTAGACATCCTTAATATCCGAGATAGTTCCCCTCTGCGAACGTTTTTTCCGCTTTAAACGCTTTGTTTCCGTTCTGCATCCGTTCTGCATCTGTTCCGCGTCTGCTCCGCTTCCTCCCTGCGTCCGGGCAGATGCTTGTTGTGCAGATGCGCAGCGGACGCCAAGAGGATATAGCAGGTGCATAACGGATGCGTAACGGATGCGTAGCGGATGCGTAGCGGATGCAGAACAGATGAACTGGATACATTTTCCGCGCAAAAGTTTTGGGCAGCCCAAAACTTTCGGAGCGGATGAAACATCAATAAACAGATGCTGGACGGATAGAGAGGAAGCAAAACGGAGGCAGTGAGTACATCGCGTTTTTGAACGGATGGCAAGGTTTTTTGTCCATTTTACATCCTCTTTGCATCCATTGGTTCAGTGTGACATGGGTTTTAGTTTAAAGGAAAAGCTTTAGTATTCATGATTTCCTTCTTTTTTCTTTTTTTTTTAAAGGAGTAGTCTCTTTTCTTTTTTCTCTCTCCCTCCCTTGTATTTTTTTCTATTTACCTTCCATCTTTTTTTTTTGTAGCTTTCTTTTTTTATGCATCCTTTTATACCTGAGACATTTTAATTGGATTAAGGTGTTGAAGAACCTGAAGAACTTTTTTTTTCTCTTCTTTAGTTTTTTATTTTCTATTTTTCCGCCTTTTCCAGGATTTAACAATTTTTTCCTTTTTTGTGTGTGTGTTTATGGTCTTTTCTTCCATTTTTGAGTTTTTACTGCTTTTAATTTTAGTTTTTAATCAATTGGATTAAGGTATACAAGAACCTGAAGAATTTATTATTGTTGTTGTTATTATTTGCCTTCTTTTTTCCCACTATTTTTACTTGGAATTACAATTGGTTATTCCACAAGCGGATTAAGGTCGAGAGGAATCTGAAGATTTTGAATTGTCTGAAATGAGTAGGTAACTAACAGGCCCTGGTTCCTCAACTTCTACTTCTTCCTCTTCACCATCTGGAGGACAATGCTCAATACAGACAATGTTACAGCAAGAAAAAGAACAGGAAAAAGTGATGCTGCAGATGATTATGCAAGGAATTCAAAATATACAAAGAACAGAGAATATTGAAAAGAGAACAGAGAACATTGAACAAAGAACAGGAAAAACTGATGAAAAGGTGGAGAACATTCAACAAATGATGATGAAAGATGATGAGAGATTCCAAAAAATTGAAGAAGATAAACAAAGAGATAAGAAGATTGGAGACATTGACAGCAGGTTAACTGTGGTTGAACAAGATAAAAGTGGTATGTTGCGATGGGAGAGGGACAGATCAGAATTCTACCTTAGATTTCAAAACATAGAGGAAGAAAAAGGACAAAACCTAGATGAGATAATGATAGAAATATTGGCAGAAGCTTTGGAAATATCTGAAGAGAAGTTGATGGATGGAACTTCAAATTTGGAATACTTTGGAATATTTGGAATACTTCAAGCCACACCCTGAAAAAGAAATGGCTTTGATATTTTTAGATGCACAGAAGGCATTTGATAATGTGAATTGGCGATTCATGTTATTATAGCTGGAACAGATGGTCTTTGGTAAAAAATTTATTCAAGCAATAGGAGCTATATATCATAACCAAACAGCAAAGGTAATGATAGAGGGAGAACTGACAGACTCTATTGATAGAAGAAAAGGAACAAGACAAGGGTGCCCACTATCACCTTTGTTGTTTGTGTTAATCTTGGAAGTGTTGAACAGAAATGTTAGAGAAGAAAAGGATATAAAAGGGATGAAAATTAAAAAGGAAGCATTCGCAGATGATCTGGTTTTCATTTTAGAAGACCCACTAGAAACTTTGAAGACAATAATGTCATAAAATGTCATAAAACAAATTAAGTAAAATATGGATTATTTCATAAAACATGAATGAATAAAAGTTTGGTCAAATGATTGATTAACAATGATATTAATGTATTTAATATTTGACAAAAATATGAGAATATATACAATGTAATTGTAATTGAAGACTATGAAATGGAAGCACAAAACAAGTTGTAAACCAACCGACACACTGTATGTATATATATGGAAGATGGCTGGATGTTTTTATGCTTTGTTTGTCCATGTTTGTCTTAAAAACCAATAAAAAATAAAAAAAATTGTTCCATGATGAAACACAGAACTGGAAAAACCCTTGGCCTCCTTCAAAAGTAGTTGAACCAATGAAGCTATGAGAAGAAATCACAATGGACTTTATCATAGAGTAATCTGAGAGTGAAGGAAATACCATGATTTGTACTGTTATTGACTTATTCTCTAAGCAAGCCCATTTTACAGCCTGTAACAGACTACCTTTGGCTAAAAAACTTGCGAAACTGTTTGTGAAGCATATCTATAGGCTCCATGGAGTACCTCGTAGAGTAATCTCAGACTGAGGTGTACAGTTTACTGCTAAATTCTGGAGGGAGTTTTTGAAGTCCATTGGGTCATCCCAAGGGCTTTCCACAGTATTCCATCCTGTGTGCAACAGGACAGCAGAGAGAGCGAATGCCATGGTGGAACAATACATTAGATGCTATGTAAGCTATCAACAAGAGAACTGGGAGGAGCTGTTGCAGAAGTTGCTTACAACAATGCAGGACACAGCAGCATAGGCTTAACTCCATTCCAAGTCAATACCAGCATGGAATTTGTCCCTATGCCGGAATTGCCTAGGGTGTGTCAAAGTGTCAAAGTAAGGCTTTGCTTTTTGATTGGTTTTTTTTTCTTATGGCTGGACTTCTATCGTGATTTACATTTGCTAACTGGACTGGTTTTTTCTCTATTTATATCTATTTTTCTTTTTTGACTTTGTAATATTGTAGGTTAGAGGCTCCCTTTGGTTATTTTTATATAATTCTTTTTTATTCTTTTTAATTTTTATTACATTTTGTCTGGGAAAGGAGGGGGAGAGTGAGAGTAAACTTTGTAACACTGACAACTAGAGGCTTGAAAATATTTTAGATGAAGCTGAGAAAGCTGAGAAAGAAAGCTTTGAAATTCTTTTTCTTTTTATTATTATTGGATTTTTCTCTCTACCATTTTTATTTTTCATTTTGGATTATAATTGGCTATTCCATAATTGGATTAGGATTTAGAAGAACCTGAAGATCCTAAATTGTTTAAAATGAGTAGGAAGTTTATAGCTTCTGGCTCCTCAACTTCTACTGCCACCTTCCCACCATCTGGAGGACAATGTCAAATTCAGACAATGTTAAAGCAAGACAAAGATCAAGAAAGAGTGACTCTACAGATGATTATGCAAGGAATCCAAGACCTTAAAATAAAATCAGACACCATTGAAAAGAGCATAGAAAATATTGAGCAAAGAACAGAGAATATTGAACAAAGAACAGGGAAAACTGATGAAAAGGTGGAGAATATTCAACAAATGATGGTGAAGTATGATGAGAGATTTCAAAAAATTGAAGAAGAAGATAAAGAGACAAGAAGATTGGAGATATTGATAGAAGATTAACAGTGGTTGAACAAGATAAAAGTGTGATGCTGAAATGGGAGATGGACAGATCAGAATTCTATCTCAGATTCCACAACACAGAGGAAGAAAAGGGACAAAACCAAGCTGAGATAATGATAGAAATGTTGGTGGAAGCTTAGGAAATAACTGAAGAGAAGATGATGGATGGAGTAGATGAGGTATACCGAGTTTTTACAAGATATGCAATGAGAAATAACCTACCAAGAGAAGTTCATATCAGATTTACAAAAAAAAGCCATTAAAACACAAATACTACAAGTGGTAAGAGAGAAAACATTGAAATACAAAGGCAAGGAGATTGTGGTTTTAAAGCTAGAAGAGTGAGAGAGATGAGAAGACAATACCGATTTCTGACTAAAATGCTATTGAAAAAAGAGGTGAATTATAGATGGCTAATCCCAGAAGGGTTAATGTAGACAATTGTAGACAATAAACTGGACTATATAGCAGCAACAACAACAACAACAAAGCAAAATAGAAAGACTCTCCCCAAATCCTTTTTTAAAATGATAGATGAAATAAACTTAAAAGATATATGGAGAGAAAGAAATGTTAAAACCAAACAATACACTTTTTACTCAAATAGACATTTATCATGGTCCAGAATAGATATGATTTGGACTTCAACAGAACTAATATCTAATATTCAAGAAATAAATATCAAAACAAGTACTTGGGCAGATCACAATCCAGTGACAATTAAATGGAAAGGACAAAAAAGAAGATCGAGATGGATGTTAAATAATACTATTCTAAAGGAGAAGGATTTTATACAGCAGATGGAGAAAGAATTGGTTTTTTTTTTTAGAGAAAATAAAAAAGAAGACACTTCAATCCAGAATGTGTGGGACACAATGAAGGCATATGCTAGAGGCTTGATAATAGACTACACAAGGAAAAGGAATATCATGAAAAGGCAAGCCATGGAAGCTTTAGAAGATGAGTATAAAAGACTTGAAAAAGAACTACAGAAAACGCCACAGAAATAAGACATTAAGCTAAAACTGGATACAATTAAACATAAAATGAGTTTAATAGAGAAAGAAGAATTAGCACAGAAAATTAGAAGTGCTAAACAGAATTATTTTGAGGATGCAAACAAACCAGGTAGATGGTTAGCATACAAACTAGAAAGGAAAAAGAATCAAGGAAAATACCGCAGTTAATAGATGATCAAGGTCAAGTTTGCCACGGCAATAAAGAGAAGAAGGAAATCATTCGAGACTTTTATGGGAAATTATATGAGCAAGAGAATATTGATGAGGAAAGAGTTAAACAGTATTTACAGAATGCTAATCTACCTAAGATACCTAAAGAGATTGAAAAAATGTTAGAAAGCAATATAACCATGATGGAGTTAACTGAAGCACTTAAGAAACAAAATAATGGGAAGGCACCAGGCCCAGATGGACTTCTGCCAGAATTCTATAAAACATTACAAGAATCATTGAATCTTCCATTGCTAGAAGTCATGAATGAAGTTATGTTAAAGAAGAAGATACCTAAAACATGGTCAGAAGCCTACATTACACTTATTCCAAAAGAAGAGACTGATCCATTACAAATTAAAAATTATAGACCCATTTCTTTATTAAATGCAGATTATAAAATTTTCACGTCAGTATTGGCAGAGAGACTCAAAAAATATTTAAATAATTTTATTCATTCTGACCAAAATGGATTTCTGCCAAAGAGACAAATTAAAGATAATATGAGAGTAATATTGGACACTTTGGAATATTATGAGGCACACCCTGAAAAACAAATGGCTTTGATTTTTAGATGCACAAAAGGCATTTGATAATGTGAACTGAAGATTCATGTTATTATTATTGGAACAGATGGGCTTCACCAGAAAATTTATTCAAGCAATACAAGCCATATATTATAAGCAAATGGCAAAGGTAATGATAGAGGGAGAATTAACAGACTCTATCAAACTAAGAAAAGGTACAAGACAAGGTTGCCCACTATCACCTTTGCTATTTATACTAACTTTGGAAGTGTTAAATAGAAACATTAGAGATGAAAAGAGTATAAAAGGAATGAAAATTAAAAAGGAAGAATTTAAATTGCAAGCTTTTGTGGATGACTTGGCCTTTATTTTAGAAGACCCTCTAGAAACAGCACCAAAACTGTTGGAAAAGATAGAAGCATATGGCAAGGTGGCCGGCCTGAAAATAAACAAAGATAAGACAAAGATTTTGACAAAGAATATGCAACTAAGACAAAAAGAAGAATTGGCAGATGTATTGAAAATTCAAGTCACAAATAAGATTAAGTACTTGGGGATACATTTGACAGCAAGATGTAGTACACTAAAAGAGAACAGCTATACTAAACTTAAACAACAGATAGCACTAGAGTTAACAGAATGGGAGAACCTACAATTGTCACTAATAGGGAGAATTTCAACAATCAAAACGAATATTTTACCCAGAATTTTATATTTGTTTCAAACAATACCAATTAGACTTGGAAAGGACTTTGAAGATTTAAACAAAATTGTGTTGAAATATATATGGCAAGGTAAGAAAGCAAGAAGAAAGCTAAAATTTTACAAGATGCTAGAATTAGAGGAGGATTTGGTCTGCCTAATTGGGAGTTGTATTACCAAGCTACAAACTTGACATGGGCTAAGGAATGGATAACATTAAGAAATACTAGATTGTTGACATTAGAAGGACATG
The DNA here is from genome assembly GCA_015471245.1 of Laticauda colubrina. Classification (NCBI taxonomy): domain Eukaryota; kingdom Metazoa; phylum Chordata; class Lepidosauria; order Squamata; family Elapidae; genus Laticauda; species Laticauda colubrina. Next base: position 15,644,029 of record BLBF01000037.1, read on the forward strand.
ATTTGTTGTTGGGATGTCATGCCTTTTTATGGTATAAGGGAACTAAAATACTAAATGAACTAAAATGTTAGTTCAAGCATTGTTATCCTTTCATTTAACATATTTCTTTCTGCTTCAGGCACTTTAAGCAGCTTGGCTTCTTCCAAGTATTTATTTTGTCTTCTGATAATTCCTCTTGATCGTACAGATTTTTGTAATTGTTCTGGATTATTTTCTTTTTATTATCATTTTGGTGCTGAGGTGTACCCAGCGGTGGGATTCTACTGGTTCTGTAGAACTGGTTGTTAACATCACTGGTAGTTCTAAGAACCAGTAAAAAGGACCCCTGGCTGGCTCTGCCCCTCTCCGCCACTCCTACATTCCCAAAACCGTTATTTTTACTGCATGTGACATTTTTCACACATGCGTGACAATCCTTGTCTCATTGTCCCCCACCCGCCCCTCTCTTCATTACCCAGTTATTCATTACTGAGCACAGGATGACATTCTCCCCTGCCGCCAACCCCACTCTGCAGTTCCAGGCCCAACCAGCCATTATTGCGTATACACGATAATAGCAGACTGCCTTCTCCCACACCCACCCCGTCCCACCCCAACTTGTAATGCATGTGCACTACCTACAAATATTTTCCTGGCCGGAGCCATTGCTCACACCAGCACAAGCAGCAGCACCAGCAGCAGCCCAGCCAGCCAGCCATCGCTGCCTGCCTTCTGCCGCCCTGCTTCAGCTGGGTAAGGGCAAGCCACAAATCCCAGTCGCCATTGCCACTAGCCACCCTCACTCGGCCTGCCTACCTCCCAAGCCCTGCCTTGCCCAGCCCAGCCTGCTTCCCAAGCCTGCCTGCCTTCCTGACTTGCCTAGACTGTCTCCCACAGCAACTGCTGTTAAAGAAGACACAAGCCCCATCCACCACTAGTAGCCCTCGTCCACCCAGACTGCCTCCCCTGGCCTCCAAAGATGTCGATCGGTAAGTACAACCTCCAACCTGGTTGCCTACCTGCCGCCACTAGCTCCGGTTGAGTGCCAACTCCCAGGCCACCAATTGCCCTTGCCAATGCTTCCTGCCTCACCCGCTGGCATCTTTGCTCGCCTGCGGCCCTCCGTTGTTGCTGCCTTGCCTTCCCACCACCAATTGGTTTGTGAAGAGGCAAAGCAGCAAGCCCCACTGATCACCTACCTTCTTCTGCTGCCTCTGCCACCAGCCCGATTGAGTGCTGACTCCTGGGCCAGCTGTCCTCACCGCAGAAAGCTTGAAGAAGACTGAAGAGGACCCAGAGTTGCTGGCTAGCCAAATTGCCTGCCTCATTTCTGGTAAGTTGCTTTTTTATTTATGTATTTATTTATTTTTTAATATCTGTTTTGGTTTTTATTCATCATAAAAACAAAACAGATACTAAAAAAATAAATACATAAATAAAAATTATTTTACTATTCATCTTGATGTTTCTTTCTCCTTTGTTTTTTCCTATTAGGAAATAGCAAAGCAGAAACAAGTATCAATATATAACAGCAACTCCTCGTAGCTGCCCATGCCTCACCTTGCCCTCCCCGTAGCTCCTCATAGCTGCCTGGGCCTCGCTTTGCTCCAACTCTAGTTGTGCAGCTGGTCCGGTTGGCGGGGACTGCCATAGGATGGCTCCTATGGGTCGGGTGCTCCTTCAGAGTTCAGTCTCTGTGCCTCTGCTTGGACTGCTGCAATAGCTGATGGGTAGCAGAGAGCTCTGCAAACATCCTCTGAAGCAGATCCGGCAGCCCCTTCAGGGAATTCAGTTCCATGCTCCATGTTCCTTGAGTTTTATGCCCCCGTTTGATTGGGATGCTTTTAGGGCTCAGGACCCCAGACAGTGACACCGCTTTTGTGAGAAGCCACTGGGATTTTCTTTAGAAAGAGATTTGGGTTAATATCAACATTCCAACATTCCAGACAATTCAGAGCTAGTCCATCAAAGTAAGAATTTATTAGAGAAGTCATGTTGGCACATCTAAGGGAAACCCAAATCTGAATTCCCATGTTTTTTCCCATCCATACTAAAACTCACACCCTGTCCCATTTAGTGATTCCCAGGTCACATTCGCCAATCAACCTCCTGCCTCAGTTGCCACCAAATTCCAGTCACTCCCCTCCAGGTGCCAGCAACTTGTCCTTGATTTCTGGTGAAATAATATTGTTGTTGTGGATATACTCCCTTCACTACTCTCCCATTCCCACAGCCTGCCCATCCCCTGCTTAGCAGCTCAGAATCTGAATCAAGATGGATCAGGGGGGTGACAGGCTGCCTCCCTTCAAGCAATGAGAACATCCTGAAATGAGACAAGAGACAGGAGGTTAGGAATCGTAACTAACCACTTCTCCCTGCCCAGGGGAGTCTTTTGACTTTTCGGAAAATTTCTTATGAAACTGTTTCACCAACTTCTCTGCCTTTACATCCCAACTTTTCACCCAGATGGCTCCTCTCCATTCCCACAGCTTGCCCATCTTCCACTGTGGCAGCCCGAAATCTGAATCAAGATGGATCCAGGGCTGACACTGTCCATATATTTGATTCAATTTCTATTTCTTGTACATTAATATTTAATTCTGATGACATCCATGCCATATCTATTTTTGACCAACGTTGGTGTCTATTTGAGTAATGTGTATATTGATTTTTCTTAGGATTTCTTTCTCTCCATATTTCTCATATTTCTTCCCATAATCTTTCTCAGGGTTTTCCTCCTTTTTGCTTATTTTACTGCTTCTATAATCAAGTTTTACACCAATGATTGAATTAAAGTCTCTTACTACACAGATATTTTCATAGTCCAGTTCTACAATTTTCCCATGTAAATTTTTCCTATTTATTGTTTGGTGCATATGTTGCTATTAAGAGCACCTGTTTGTAATTTATTGTTACCTCCACCACAAATATTCTCTCATCTTCATCTGCATAAATTTGTTTAGCATTTATTGTTTCTTTAATATATAGACCCCCCCTTTTTTTTTTCTTTTGTTGTGCTAACAAAGAATATAATTTCCCAATTTGGGGGCATTCTAAAAATTTGCCATATTGTCTTTTAATATGTATTTCTTGAAGGCAAATTATAACTAATTTCATTTTTTGCAATTTTGTAAGAATTCTCCTTTTCATGGGAGAATTTAGTTCATTTATATTAATTGACAATAAGTTTATTTATTCTTCCATTGTTTCACTTAATAGATAGGCTTTGCCTTTCTAGCTGCTCTTATTTCTCTCTGCTCTTTTGCTTTTGCTCCTTCTTGTTCTGCTTGTCTTTTTTGTTCAGCTTCCCTTTCTTCTTGTTTACTTGTGGTTTCTCCTGTCATTAATACCTCTTGTCCTCTGTCTTCTGTTTCCTCTCTTCATTCTTATTCCTCATACGGGTTGAAGTGGTAGTCATAGAATTCAAGAACATCAGCTTCATTAAGGTGAGAGGGCTGGGGCTACACAGCTGCCCTCCCCTCACCTTAATAAAGCCAACGTCTTTGGCTTACTGCTGGAAGCACTGATGACACATGTTGAAGACGTACCTGCAGATCAGTCCATGCTGGTTGGAGCACATGTGGCTGCAAGAGAAAGAGAGCCAGTGTGAGCCAGACCCAGATGCTTCTCAGTTTCCCTCATCGCAGAAGCACCAACCTTGTACTCTCCCTTCTCTGTTAGCAGCTGCTCCTTTCTCCCTCTCACACCTGGGAACATGGGTGATTCCATGTTCTCTGCCACTGCCAGGCCCAGTTGCAGAGTCTAGTGTATGCCAGATGGCATTGGCACTGGGCCTGGAGGATGCTGAAAAGAGGGAGTTGGGGAGGGTTGGAGACCTACCAGGAGCATGAGCCCTGCCCGAACTTCCTGGGATGGCTCCAATATAGCTGCTGATGGCCCATGGCAGTAGTCACATGGCTCAGATGCTGAATAGGGAAGCTGAATGATGCAAGTGCAGAGAAAAGGAGTGAGCAAGCCTCCCTGCTCCTACTCCCCTCGGGTGACATCACAGTGTGAAATGGCTCTAGTAAGCTCAGGCAAGCTGCCTGGTGAGAAAAGCCCGGGAGAGGTAAGGAATGGCTGAGGGAGGGGAGAGGTAAGGCTTCAACTGGTTCACTGAACTGAACAAAAAGTTAGCTACTGGTTCTAACTGAACCAGTGTAAACTGGCTGAATCCCACTGCTGTTCATGACTGTGCAATCCCAAATTTCAGCTTAATGAAAAAATGGGAAGGAATGTTTTCTTATATCCCTCACAAATCACCTTTTTTCCTAATTAAAATAAGCTATTGTTTGAGCTTTTCCTCATTGAATAATCTGAATTAATTAATCAGTCAAATCTTTCATTTCACCATAGCTTAGAATAAAATCAGAAAAAGGACATCCATATCAATAATACTGAAATTTATAGAGACAAAAAGATAGGGACAGTGTAAAAGGACATGCATGTTAATTATAATAGCATTTGTGGTACACAGACAAGTTTATTCACATGACCAAATCTGAATCAGATGTTGCATTTTATTCAAAGCAAATATTTGTTGGAAAATGATTTTGCTTAAAATGCTTGTTCTATTTCAATTCTGTTTAAATGTCTTTATATTTTTAATAACTATTTTTAATATTTAGCATATTCACTTTATAGAATTACTTTAATTTGATCACTTAGTATTTCTTTAAAATGATTTTGTGCTAGTTTTATGTTAAAGGAAGTGTTTAAACAAATTAAATTCATTATTCTTCCACCTATATTTGGCTTAGGACTTAGAGAAAGGTAAAAATAATTATTAATTGTAACTGTGACTTGTTTAATAATAATGATTAGTTTAAAATTGATTTCAGATTGGTATAATTTCACAAGTTAATAATATAAGTGTTGTTCCAAGTAGATTTCATATGATTATTTTAATTGATAAAAAGCCATTCGATTCTCAGTTTCCAAATACATAATTATTGAATTACAACCATACCAGAGCCTGCCCATTAGGTTTGTACGTTGCGACCATGTTAAATGACATGCCTCAAGCAATGCTCAGCAATCTCTTCTTTCCCCAGTGCATCCATTAAATGAATGCATGGGTCCTAAAGTGGAACTCAAGGGTAAGGGAGATAGTGGTAGACTTAGTGCAGGCACAAGCCCACCTGCCTCAGGCCTCTTGAGGTCTCCCTCATTCTGCACGCAAAACCTCCTACAAAGCTGATTGTCTTGCCAGTGAAAAACAACGGGGAAGAAAAATGCTGGGATCACCTACCTTTCCTAAATCTGCTCATCTTTCCTCCTGCCAAGTTTCCCTGCCTTTTGGGGGTAAAAAAAAAAAAAAAAAGGACCAATTTCCGAGCTGCAAAGCTCTTTAGCCTGTGGCTTGGCTTTGGGAAGCCAGCCCCTGCATAAAAGGCAGAAACTTCAGGGCAAGCTTCCCAAAACCATTCCTTGGCTTAACCTTCTCCCTCCCACCCCAAAAAGCCACATTTTTTTTTCAATAAACAAAATGAAAAAAAAAAAAACTGGAAGGGATGTTGATTTGCACCACCACCATCAAAATTAGGTGCTAAAACTAAACATTTCATCTGCTCTCTATCTCTTTAAAACCTTACCTTGATTCCAGGCTGAAGAGTAGAGTGGGGGTCCTCAACCTCCGGTCGCGGACTGGCACTGGGCCACAGCATGCCAGCAATAGGCTGCATAAACAAGTGAAGCCCCATCTGTAGAATGCAGGCAGCATACAAAACTATGCCCCCTCTGGTCCACAGAAAAAAAATCTCTCCACAGAACTCATTCCTGATGCCCAAAAGGTTGGAGGCTGCTGTAATAGAGGAACAAAGCAAGCAAGGAAATAAAATCTTTCTGCATCTTTTTCCCTTGAATGTTTCTCTGGACAGGGAGTCAGAAATACTGCTAAAGTTTGCAAAGACCCAGTGCCCTTCATTTTTTGGGCATATCTTTTAAAGAAGAATTTTTTATTTTAGTTCAAAGACTGCAGAAAGATTTCTGCAAGAAATTGTTGGGGCCCTGAAAATGGCAGCTGTTTCCAGGTGGCATGGGAAGCAGGCTTGAACTCTGCAAATCCGCTTGGGGTGGGATGCGGGGAAGAGAGGCAAGGGGGTGCTGTAGCATTCCCATGGCTTGTCGTAAGGACAAATGACTGCAGTGGCTGCTGTTATAACTTTGAATCAGGGTTGTATATCATTTTTGTCATAACTTTGAACTGTCATTTAGTGTCCTGTTATTTCTTCAGGACTATCTGTATCAGTCAGTTAGTAGTGTCATCTTGAAATGTAAAGTTACATCTCAATTTAAGATTCACCATCTCTAAGCACTGGACTTTTTTCCTTCAACCGAAAAGAATGAACTTCTGGAAATAAGCATTTCAAAAGGAATTCTTTATTGAAAGGGAGTGATCTCAGCACTAGTCAAAGCAGAGTCAAAATGCTCCCAGGCACGCAGTGACAAATTTCTGGACATCTGACTCCAATCCTCCAGTTGTATATCATGTGTAGGTTATACAGAATCAATATAAGATTTAATATATACAGTTATATCAAAAAGGATTACTTTTACCAACTTTCCCTCCCCCCCTTCTTCTTCCATTGAAAAATGGCAGATACATGGATCTGACATCATCTTTCTTGGGTGAGAAATATATATTAGGTATATATTTAGGGGGGAAAGTGATGGAGCATTTTATAAATATACATAACATCTCAAATATACCTATATTTATCGTCTGGGTTTTTGTGTTAAAAAATTTAGTTTATTCAAAGAAGGTTAAAATACAAACGCCAAAATATTTTTTAAAGACAAATGAATAAAAAAATATTACAAAGTGTCTTAAAAAGAAAAAAAAGACTAATACATATACATATGACATCCTTCCCAATTGAATGCTAATTAATATAAAACAGCAATGTTAATTTCCCACCCTTTGCAAAACAGGCCAAAAGAATTTTAAACTGTTAAAACTATTAAAACTACTTGCAAATTGTTAATCTGTCATCTTTAAACTATATTAACAAAATAGTTAATAGAAAAACCAACAACAAATTATATTAAAGTAATAAAAATTGTGAACAATAATAAGAAAAGAGAAGATTGAAATTCCAAAACTCTCTATTAACACACTATTATTATAATCAACTCTTGGAAAATTTACCACAGTTTCAATCCCAAATCATCCCAAATATTAACTCTAATTTATCAAACACCTATGTTTGTTTCTTTATATAATCTCTTATCAGTTGCTGATTGATTGAATACAATAAGTGCAATATCCAAAACCAATCTATTTTCCTTAACTTATCATTTGTTTTAAATTAACATAGGGAGTCTTTGGTGTTCTCTGAGCTTGGTTGTTTACTTGCAGATGTTTTATTAGCTGACTGTGTAACATTATCAATGCTTTTTTTTAAAAAATAATGCATTTTCCTTCATTCCTTCATATTTTCAATTTTACATCAACAATCCATCTCTTTCCTTCTTCTTCCCTGCCTTCCCTTCTCCCCTCTGCTTCCCTCTTTTTTCTCCCCTCCCCTCCCTTCTCTTTCCCTCTCTCCTTCTCCTCTCCCCTCTCATATTTCCAATTTTGCATTGACAATCTAATTCTTTCAGTCTCTTCTCCTTCCCTCCCTTCTCCCCTTCGCTTCCCTCTTCTTCCCTTTTTCTTTCTCCTACTCCCCTCCACTTCCCTCCCCTTGCCTCTCTCCTTCTCCTTTCCCCTCTCTACTTCCCTCTCCTTCATTCTCCTCTTTTCCTCTCCTCCTCTCCCTTTCTATTTTATTTTTAATATACATCCATATTATGTGTGAACAGTGTTGATTCCAATCACCATTCATATTAATCCAATTTACCATAATATTCTTTATCAAAGTCAAATATAATCTTTTTTATATGATTGAAAACAGTGGTTCCCAAACTTTTTTAGTCCACCACCCCCTTGGTGCTACAAACTCATCCTCAATGCCCCCCATCCAGGGGTGGGATTCAAATTTCTTAACAACCGGCTCTGTGAGCGAAGCCTAATTAGTGGGTGTGGCCTGGTGGTCATGAGACTGGATGGGTTTGGTGGTCATCTGACTAGCAAACCAAATATAAGTGGTCCTCGCTTAATGGCTGGTTGCTTAGCAAGTGTTCCAAATTATGACTGATCTCCCCAGAGCTATTTGACTAGTTTTTGGAGTTTTGACAGCCATGCACATGCATGCATGCGCGCGCTCGCACACACACACACTGTTCCATCCGGAAAAACGCGAGGTAGACCGGGTTCCAACAGTAAACATCTTTATTTTCAACAGTAAAGATAAACGGAACAGTTTGGCTCTAGCCACGGCAGCCTTTATATACGGCTTGCCTGCCGGCTTGTAGCCAATAACATCAGTTTGATTTAACCGCCTTTTGGCGGTTCATTTGGATTGGTTCCTAGTGAACCAATCCCTATGCCGGCTTTCTTAGCCAATCAGATTAGAGAATTTGGAGTAAACTATTTTTGTACAGAACACACACACTCCCTTCTAACCCTGCCATAGCAGGTGGTTGAACTAGATATCCCATTCACTTTCTCCTCTCTCCCTCCCTCTCTCTTTTTTTCTTTCTCTTACTTTCTGTCCCTTTCTTCCATCCCCTCCTCTTTCTTTGCCTATCCCTTTTCTTCCTTTCTCTCTCCCTTTTTCTTCTTTCCTTTTTTCTTTCTTTCCTTTCTTGTCTCTTTCTCTCTCTCTTTTCCTCTCTCTCTTTCTCTCTATCCCTTCCCTTCCTCCCTCACTCTCTCCTCCTAAGCTAGGAGACCCACCTGAAAGAGAGAGACCCATCTCTCTCTCTCTCCCTCTCTTTCTTCCACAAGGTAGTCACCCAGCAGCATCGTCGTGACGAGTCTCTCAGAGACCCAGGGACCGGGCGCAATAGTCCATTCACGCCCAGTCCCACGTTGCCTAGAAAAGCTGGGTCCAACAAAGGGGCTGTGGGTGGGACTTTCACCCCTCCCTCTTTTGGGGAAAAGGCTGGGAATTTCAAGCGAGGCTGCAGCCTCACCTACCACAGGCCCTGTGGGACAAGTGAGCTGCAGGAAAGGTGAACCAGCCCACCCTGACTGGCTCACCATTCCCTCTGCCACCAGCCACGAGAGGAAGGTAAGTTTGTAGGCAGTCAGGAAAGCCCAAAGCGCCTACAAATGTACCTTCCTCCCGTGGCTGGTGGCAGATGGAAAGGTGAACCAGTCAGGGCAGGAGCGTCACTACTCGGCTCCCTGTCAGCCCACATCTCATCGGCTGCTGGGACTCGTGGGCCACGGCTGCTGAGGGGGAGTGCAGGAGGCAACCAGGAAGCAGGCGGTGTAAGCCTCATGCTTTCTGGTTGTCTCCCACACTCCCCCTCAGGCTTATGCCGCTACATTGCCCCTCTGCCAGCCGCCCCTCCGAGCATTATAGCTGAGTGTGGGCTGCTGCTATGCAAGCTCCATGGGTGGAAGATCTGCTCTCACAAGGCTTGACTCACTTCATTCTCACAGCAGTGGCCTGCATTCAGCCAAAGTGCTCAGGTTGGAGTGTGGCAGAGGGAAAGGGTGGCAGGAAAGGGACAATGCGGGAGGCCTAGCATTGTGCTCCCTGGTCGCTCCCCCCAGCAGGCAAGGCCCACTGATTTAAACCTTACATAAAAAGAAGTTATCTAACATCCATAAATCCTTAATCTTTCTATCTATTATTTATTAATCCAGTTTACCACAATATTGATATTCTTTATCTCAATCAAATGTAAAAAAATCTTTTTTATATTATTTGAGCTTGCATTAAGAGAAAAAAATGCATAGGATCTATAAACCTTTAATCTTTCTATTTTTTTTTAGTTCCATAAGAGAAAGAAAACAAAATTTTTCCTATCTAATTTGCTTCTCCTTCTCCAACTTACAATCTAGCTTCCTTAATATTTAGGTAACAATTCTTTCTATTCCTTGTCTCTTGCTCTCAATTGTCCTTTCATTCTTATCTAGTTTTTTACTCGTTTCCCACACTCCTCATCTTTATCTTCATCTATATCTTTCTTATTTAATCTAAACATTTCTCTGGTTACATTCTTGTATTGACATTTTTCCCACATATCTGCCTATATCACAGTCTCCTTATCCACAATATCTTCCTGTTTGCTCATTTGTTGATTTGTCTATTTTATTTTCTTTAGTCCTTCTTCCTTTATCAGCTGATTTGTCAGTCCTATTTTTTGTCCCAATCCTTGATTTATCTGTTGGTTTGACCAATTCCTCCGTTTTTTTCCACTCCTTTTGCTTGCCATTTATCCAATCTTTCTCTTCGTTGGGCATTCACTTCATTTGCTCATTTTTCTGATCTATATTTGTTCCTTATTTGTATTCAATTTGCTGGTTTTTTCCTTCTCGACTTTCTATTACTTCCACCATTTCAAGGGCAGTTTGATCTTTATTTATTGCTCTTTGTAACATATTTTCCATCTTCTCATCCATGCCATCCATTAAAACTTTAATACTTTTGAATATCAAGGTCACCTCTTGAAAAAATCCACTCATTTCTATATCTGTTCCTTCAGCGCCAATCATAATGATGATAACTGCTCTACAATAAAAATCTCTATCCAGGTCCGAAGAAGTCCAGAGTAATAGGCATATAGTTTGTCTTCCAATTGTCAATAGATGGCACTCCTCTCAAATTTCCATGCTGCCTTTTTTCCCCAGCAGCTATTACCTATAATCAGGGGTGGGATTCAGTTTTTTTAACAACCGGTTCTGTGGGCATGCCTTTGTGGGTGTGGCTTGATGGTCATGTGACTGGGTGGGCCTGGCCAACTCAACATTACTCATGTCAAGGGGCGCTTCTCCTCACCTGGCTTCTCATGACAGTAGGGATGCTGCAATGGTCATAGGTATGAAAAATGGTCATAAGTCACTTTTTTCAGTGCCATTGTAACTTTGAATGGTCACTAAATGAACTGTTGTAAGTCAAGGATTACCTGTCCAAAAAAACAAAAAACAAAAAGCTTTTTTGCTTGCAAAAAGCTTCTCTAAATACCAAACATTAGATTAAAAAGACCTGCAAGCTAGAGTTACAAATCAGGCAGGGTGCCAGAGCACCTTGAGGAATGAAAACAGTTAAAATGCAGTGATAACTATCAGGCAGCCAACTTTTGCTCATAAAGTTAAACTCTTTAGCAGAGAGGTTATTTAAGCTCTCCTGAAAAAGCACACCCACAAAAAGCAATCCTTAGATCAATTTGCACTACTTAAAGCTGGTCTCACTCACCTCACAAGATTTCCCTCAGGAAATCATCCAGATTTAAGGAAAGATCACATGCCCTCCAGGAAGGCAATAAAAAAATAAGTGCCAAGCTTGCATCCTGCCTCTTGGAAGTATACCCCAAAAGGACAGTGCCAGATAGCACTAAAGCAGTGAGGAACACCCCCTCCCCAGATAGAAAAAGAAACCATGAGGCAGAAAAAAATTCAAACACAATACAAATAATTAAATCATAACAGTAGCTGTTGCTTGTTGAAGCTGAATAGGGAAAATTATCCCATTAATAAACACAGAATTAAACTTTACCAAGCACAGAATTAACTTTCGCCAAAAACTTGTTTTAGACCAAAACTCAGAAAGGGTGTGTAAACTCACGTTTGAATGTCAATTTTTCTAGCTAGCCAAGAAGCCTTGCTGAATGTCACTCATCTTGGTTCTCTGTCACTAAAAGTTTTGCTTCATTATTCAATTATTTCTTCAAAGTGCTGATTGTCCAGGGAAGTATTTCCTCCCAGCAGCAGTGTAAAAAGCTTAAAACAACACTTCCCCTTTAAGAAAGCCAAGCACCAAAGCTCCAGAGATAGTAAGTCTGGGCTGTCTACCAAGAATGTAATAAGGGTAGAAAAAAACAAAAAGAGATTGCTTCTAACTACCTGTTCTCTGAATTGCTTAAGGCCCTGTCACACTGCCCAATGGATGCAAAACGTTAGTAAAAAGGACACAACGGATGAGAAAAATGTTCCATCCGTTGTTATCCGCTCTCAAAAGGGGCAAAAGTTTGCATAACCAGAGCGGATAACACGGAAAGGAATGGACGCGGGGAGGACGCAGAGCAGATTGAAAGTGGATGCGGAACAGAAGCCTAGTGGATGGAAGCGGATGGCACATCCGCTAGGCTTCCGGGGGGCCGCAGCAAAGTGGACGCGGAACGGATACAGCGGATGCAGAGCGGATGCAGAGCGGAAGCCTAGCGGATGCACAGTGGAAGCCTAACGGATGCCGAGCGTTAATTGTGCATGCGGGGAGGATGCATTGCGTAAGCCCCGCGGATATAAAGGGAAGCAGCTCGGAAGCAGGTCACCATTCAGAGGAAAGACCTCTGAAAGACCTCTTTCCTCTGAATGGTGACCTGCTGCCGGACGGATTGACAGCCTTACATGCCCTGCCTGCATGCCTGCCTGCAAGCCTTGCTGCCAGCCTTGCTGCCAGCCTCCCTGCCAGCCTTGCTGTCTACCTGCCTGCCAGGCTTGCTGCCAGCCTGCCTTCCAGCCTCCCTGCAAGCCAGTCTGCCTGCCAGCCTTGGTTCCTGCCTGCCTGCCAGCCTTCCTGCCAGCCTTCCTGCCAGCCTTGGTGACTGCCTGCCTGCCAGCCTTGGTGCCAGCCTTCCTGCCAGCCTTTGTGACTGCCTGCAAGCCTTCCTGCCAGCCTTGGTGCCTGCCTTCCTGCCAGCCTTGGTTCCTGTCTGCCTGGCAGCCTTCCTGCCAGCCTTGGTGCCAGCCTTCCTGCCAGCCTTGGTGCTTGCCTGCCTGCCAGCCTTGGTGCCAGCCTTCCTGCCAGCCTTGGTGCCTGCCAGCCTGCCAGCCTTGGTGCCAGCCTTCCTGCCAGCCTTGGTTCCTGCCAGCCTCCCTGCCAGCCAGCAACCCCACAACCATGGGGAAGAACAGAAAGCCTCAGCCATCTGCTGCCAGCCCTGGCAAGAGGGACAGGGCTACCATCCCGCCCCCTGGCCCTCACTCTGCTTCTGCTGGGGCTTCTGTAGCATGGGCTCGCTCTTCTGGGGCTGGAGCTTCTCCTGCTTCTGCTTCTGGAGGAGCTGATGCTGCTGCTTCTGGCGGTGGTGCTTCTGCTGGTGCTAACTCTGCTGATGCTGCAACCCAATGGTGCTTCAGACAAGCACTCCAGCACCAGCCACCTCCACAACACCTGGACCTTCACCCCTGAGACTGAGCGACCAAGAGGAGTGCCAGAGACTGGCTGGCTGGCTACCTGTGGACTTTATTTGGACACTTGACTTGGGTCATTTTTCTTTATAAAGTCTATCTTTGATTCACACACTTGCCTCATTTCTTTTTTTTAATATAATCTTGGTGGAAACTTTTAGAAATGGTTTAAGTCTTTGCATGTTTCTGGGATGGGTAAGGATAGCAGTGGGGTAGGCAGGGATACCTTTGTAATGGGTAATAGCTGTGGGATAGATAAACCTCCAGTGTAAGCATAGTGGGACTGTATGGTCCACCCTACCAGGTGCCACACCTATGGCCCTTTATTATCAATAACAATTTAATCATTGATCCACACATGTCAACATAAATACAACTCTTTATTAAATGCCCTGTTCATTGTAGGCCCACCCAACATACATGGCCCAATCTCATCAGTGTGATGAGACAGGCTGAAGGAAGCATCCATTAAACATCTATCATCCTGTCTTGCCACTCCACCGCTCCAGCTGGGGAGTTGCACCAGCGTTTCAGGAGGTTGCGCTGCTTCTTCTCTTGACGTGAAGCTCTGTTGGGGCCTTGCACAGTATCTATTAGGTTTTGCCCTTGCCTCCATTCCCCAGGCTCCATGTCCCCATTGCCTTGTTGGAGGTCCACGAGCCTGTTCTGCAATACTGGGTAGCGGGTACGCATGAGATTGTGCAGGATGCAGCAAGCTTCCATGATCCTCCTCACGGTCTTTGGGCGATGCTGCATGGTGGTGAGAAGTACCTGGAATCTGTTGGCCAGGATGCCAAAGGTGTTCTCCACCACCCGCCTTGCCCTGGACAGCCTGTAGTTGAAGATCCTCTCGTCACGGGTGAGGCATCTGCAGGTGCAGGGCTTCATGAGGTAGGTTCTGAGGGAGAAGGCGTCATCCCCCACGATGAAGTAGGGCACATCTTGTGTGTCGTTGGGCAGGGGGTCTGGATCTGGGAAGCCCATGATGAGGTTGTGTTCCAGACCCTCCTTGAGGTGACTGGCGTTGTATACCTGGGCATCTGAAGATGAGCCGTTTCCTGAAGCATCGATGTACATGAACTTGTAGTCAGCATCGACCATGGCAAAGAGGATGATGCTGAAGAAGCCCTTGTAGTTGTGATAAGTGGACCCTGAGTTGGCTGGAGCTTTGCAGGCCACGTGCTTCCCATCTATGGCTCCAAAGGTGTGTGGGAAGTTCCACCTCTGATACCACTGCTCTGCAACTTTCTTCATCCTTCTTCAGTGGTGGGGCATTGTAAGAGCTCCTCCATGTATTTTTCGATGATGGCTTGCACCACTTCTCTGACCACAATGCTGATGGTGTTGTGTGGCACCCTCCAGCCGTACTGCATGCTCCTGTAGGTTGTCCCTGAGGCCAGGTCACACAGAGTCAGTGCCACCTTGAGCCCAGGGTCCAGGCTGGGGTGGAATTTGGTGCTCTGCTTGGTCAACCTTGGTGTCAGCCGCTGCACAACTTCGTCAAACATGGCTGGAGGCATCCTCATGAACTTCTGGAATGCACGAGCGTCTTTGTTCCTCAGCTCCACCATCAGCTTGTTGTACAGTCCGTACTCTGCTCTTCTCCCGATCCATCTTCAGACCCAGACGCTTCTTGGCCGCCTCCTTTTCTTCCTGTAGTAGAGTTCACAGAGCCTGTAGATGGCTTCGCGCTGTTGCAGAACGATGGTGGCTGCCAAAAGGACTTTGTTACGATCCATGGTGGACATGACTGGATGCTGTGGAAGAGCAAGATCCAGATGAAGACTGCAGAGGTCTGCACAGCAGGGCTGCTGGTCTGAAAGTGAGATCCAGGTGAGTTGCTCCCCCTTTTTATAGGCAATATAGGTTTTCCCTTATGTGTCCTTTTGTATCCTCTAGGCATTCTCTAGACATCCTTAATATCCGAGATAGGTCCCCTCTGCGGACGTTTTTTCCGTTTTAAATGCTTTCTTTGCGAGGTGCATCCGCTTTCATCCCTTCTGCATCCGTTCTGCATCCGTTCTGCATCTGTTCCACATCCGTTCCGCTTCCTCCCTGCGTCTGTTTACCGTTGGAGCAGATCGAGTTGCGCGGATGCCTAGCGGATGCCTAGCGGATGCCTAGCGGATGCCTAGCGGATATAGCGGATGCGTAATGGATGCAGAACGGATGCCTAGCAGATGCCTAGCGGATGCAGAATGGACGCATTGGATACATTTTCCATGCAAAAGTTTTGAGCAGCTCAAAACCCTCTGAGCAGATGAAACGTCAATAGACGGATGCTGGACGGATAAAGAGGAAGCAAAACATATGCAGCGAGTACAAAACGGAAGCATCGCGTTAACCAACGGATGGCAAGTGTTTTTCTCCGTTTTACATCCTCTTTCCATCCGCTGGTGCAGTGTGACAGGGGCTTTAGAAAGTTAACAAGGGGTTCAATAGAACAGGATAGAACCGGTAAAATCCCACACCTGCTTGCAATCAAAATCCATTTATTTCAAAACAAAGTGAATTATTTAGTTAAGCCAGGTCCAGGTCCAAGTCCAGCATTTGGATTATCCAAATACCAGTTCCAGTCTTTAAAGCTAATCCAAAATTCAATGCTTTCAGAGAAAAACCTCTTGTTTCTTCCTTACTCCAATTTTTTTCAGGGCTGAATCATTAGTTCAAAAGCCCATTAACCATGTCTTTTCCCCCCCAAGATCGTTACTTTGAGGATAACTTTTAGGTAAAAATCAAGCTTAATGTCACCCAGTCACACACAGTTCCTCTACTCACTCCTACTCTGTCTTCATTGCTTCAGTTGCCTGGGTGGTAGCCATGACAGCTGTGGCTGCTCAACGCCTTCGGATTTAGAGAGTTTTCTTTAGGGAATTGGTGTTCTCCGCGCCCCCCTGAGTGTCCCTTTTTCCTTCGCCTCACCTCCAGGGAGGCTTCAGCCCCATTAGGAGCCCTCCGACGTGAGTATTAAGCATGGGATTGAGGAGCCATGATTCCTCCCACTGATACCGCTGCAACTGGAACTAGAAGTCCTACATTATCAATGTCTGTGAGTGTGGTGTTTGCTCCCTATTTATATGTAGTAGTTTGCCCAGCCACTATTGGGATATAGTTTTCTTTCTGCTAGTTCCTTTATTAGAATATTATTTTATGTTTGATGGTTTGTCTGCTTAGATCCTTGATAAGAATATTATTATCTGCTTGACTGTTTATCTTATGTTTATACTTGCTTATCTGGGTGCTAGCTGCTGAAGAGAGTGTCTTCTGGTCTTTTTGTTTTCTTCTTCGCCTTTTTATTGTCTTTTTGAAAGGTGTGTAACACCATCTGGTAAACTATATTGAAACAATATCAATCAAAATGGGAACTGGAGCTTTAGGACAGGTTTCTCTGAGAGAGTATGCCTGCCTGCATTTACCTGATAGATTCAGCTTAGACAGTAGATTAGGGAGGAACAGCAGATGGCTTTAAAAGAAATGATTGGTCAATACAGTGTCCTATTTATGGAAATGCCTCTTCTATACAGATTATTTAGTGCTGTTCTATAACCTTTTTGGTACCAAATAAAGTTAATTTAATATTCTTAGAAAGTCCTGAATCATTTAAACTTACTGGATTTATTTAATTATGTAGTCACCTAATGAAAGGAAGGACTCACTGGAGAAGAGCCCAATGCTGAGAATGATCGAGGGCAAAAAAGAAGGGGATGGCACAGAATGAGGTAGCTGGATGGAGTCACTGAAGCAGTTGGTATGAGCTTAAATGAACTTTGGGAGATGGTAGAGGACAGAAAGGCCTGGAGGAATGTTGTCCATGGGGTCATGATGGGTCGGACACAACAACAATAATCTCACTCTAGGCAACATACAATAATGAAATAAAATCACACATATATAAAAACAGTCATAAAAATTAAGCAATCATTATGAAAAAGGAAAAAAATATAAACCATTAAAATATACAAACTTACATGGACAGAGAAAAATAGCAACAGTAATGGAGCCAGTTCAGAATGCCTGCAATTCCCTGGGACTCTCAGACTTTGTGTATAACCAAGTCTTAAGAGACTTCTGAAACAATAGCAGGGTTGGATTTAAACTGATTTCAAGGGAGAAAATTAGATGGACGTTACAACAAAGAAGGCCTGCTTCCTGAGACCAAATATAAGTCCTGGTGGTTGATGTCTTGCCTGCCAGATTGAATCAGTTGATGTAATTAGCTTAGAAAACTAGTCTCATGACAGGAAGCACATTGAATTGGACCCACATTAATGCACATTGAATTCGATCCAGAAACAAACTGGCAGCTAATGCAACTTATGAAAGTTTCTAGGAGCATGCATAACAGTCAGCATTGCTGCATTCTGCACCAGTTAAAATGAATAAACTTCAAGGGCAGCTCCATGGAGAGTGTATTGTAGTAATCCAATATGGAGATGATGATGATCATTATTATGTTGCTAGTTTCTAAGATTATTGTTACTATGTATAACATAATACATGTATTATAAGCAATAGTGTCAAATTCGATTTCATTGAGGGCCGCATCAGGGTTGTGTTTGACCTTGGAGGGCTGGGGTGTGTGTGATGTGGTGTGCCTGGGGGTGGATGGCCATGGTGGGCGTTAACGTGGGACTTGTGTCGGGGGCATCTGCGGTGGCCAAGTGCTAAGGCAGGATTTCACCGAGATCCTCCCTCACTCTCATTATAATCTCCCTTCCCTTTTTTCCCCCTTCCTTCTTTCTTCTTCCTTCTTTCTTCTCCTATTTCCTTATTTTTCCTTCCTTGCTCACTTCCTATCTTTCCCTCTTTTTTGTTGTCTTTCCTTTTTCCCTTTCTCCTTTCCTGTCCCTTCTTGCATGCTCAAATGCAAAAGGGGAAACATTTCTCCTTTTGTTTTGTTTTTAGTTTGTTTTGATAGTCCTCTGCCAGCAAAAACAGAGTCTGGGGGCACCCCCCACCCGTGAGCTCTGTTTTCACTGGCAGAGGCCCTGGGGCCTGGTCCTTTGCTGTTTCCAGGCCGGCACTGCGGGCCGGATTTAAGTACCCTGCCGGCCAAATGCAGCTCCCAAGCCTTTAGTTTGACACCTCTGATATCATCTAAATTGTGACAAATAATTATTATAATTATTTGTAATATAATCATTTTCTGTGAAAAACATGGAGGGTTAAACTTTCAAAAAATGCTCCCCTACTGAATTATAAACTATTATATTCACCAGGAGAATGAATTGTATTTTTTTCTTAAATTAAATGTCAACTTTTACCTCCAAGCAAAATAGGATAACAGAGAATAGAACAAGTAGAACATGCTATTTATAGTAGTCAGTATGACTGCAATCAAAGCTATTTTTGTCAGTCACTTGGCATTTCTCCTGTCCATTTCTAAACTAGCTGGGGGGAGGAATTATCTTCAGCCTTCTTTATAGTGAGAAAGGAATTGTGTGAATACACACACAAACACATACATCCCAAAATATTTTCTTGGTAAAAGGAATTGAAGACTTTGGACTGATTCACTCATTTGACATTCTGTTCTTAGTGTCTGCCATAATATAGTGAATATTGGGATACTTCTGTGTCTGGAATTTGGCTTTTGAGACTAATTTCAGTGTGGAATGTACTTTCAAAGATGAGGTGGTAGATGAGGTGGTGGATCACCTGGGCCTGATGGATTACATCCCAGAGTTTTAAAGGAGCTGGCAGAGGTCATCTCAGAACCACTGCACCATATCTTTCAAATATCCTGGAGCACCAGGGAACTACCAGAGGACTGGAAAAGAGCTGATGTGGTTCCCATCTTCAAAAAAAAGAAGGGAGGGGGAAACAGACCCAGGGAACCACAGACTAATCAGGCTAACAGCAATACCTGAGAAGATACTGGAAAAATAATAATAAAAAAAGATCTGACATGAGTAAAATAGCAACTAGCAGTCAGCATGGGTTTCTTAAAAACAGATCCCAATCTTATTTCATTCTTCAATATAGTGACTAAATTAGTAGACCAGCAAAATACTATGGACATAATATACTTAGACTTCAGCAAGGGTCGAAGCCTTTTTTTTATTTTAATAGTAGCTATATCTGCTGACATTTCAAAAATATCAGATTGAAAATGCATTTCTTAACTGAATGATGACATCTATATTCAAGAATAAATTTCAAGGTAAAGTGATTATAATGGCGATTTTGAAAGGGTGGTTAAAATAATTAAAAAACCAACTTATTTATGTTAAAATCTAGATGGTCATCGGTGTTGAGAAAAATTTTCTGGCACATAATCATGCACATTAGAATTAGATAAAACTTCTGGAAATAAAAATAATAATTTTTGTATTTATATATATATCAAAACTAAGAATTTCTACATATTGAAATGTGTAAGATTTTGACTTAACAAGAGAAATCATATTTAGGAAGAGATCATTTTACCATAATTTATTCAAAAGACCACTCATGTAATGATGCTAGCATCCAGTAAAATAAATAAATATAGCAATAAATATTAAATAAAATGTGTGGGCTACGAGCCCCCCCACACCTGGCTGCCCACTCTGTCTTACTATCTCTTGGCTTGCCTGCGGCCAACATGGTGCATCCAGATCACCTGCCTCTCCCATGCCTCTGCCTCCACCTGCTGCTTGGACAGGTAAACAACTCACCTGCACTATGCAGTCTGTAGCTGCTGCTGGACACCATCGGCCTCCTCCCCTTTGCCACCTCTGGTACTGGCCATGCCCACTCACTTATCCACCTAGCTGATGTGACCCTAACTGGGGCTTATTTTGGGGGTAGGACTTATATTAGGAGAATGCTAAAAAATCAGCTAAGGCTTATTTTCTGGTTAGGTCTTATTTTCAGAGAAACATGGTATATTATGGTTGGTCACACAGTCAGCCTGTGTTTGTAGATTGTTTATCATTTTTTTCCACCGATGAAGTCCTTACCCAGGATCTAACATAGGCAGATATTGTTTGATGGTGTTAAAGCTATCATCACAGGCTGTAAACTTTTCCCAGTAAAGCTGACTTTCACAATTGACTGAGTGGTGCTCCAGAGGTTTTGGGGATTGCACCCAAGGCACCTATTAGTATTGGTACTATTTTTGTTTTCTTTGCCACAAACATTCTATTTATATTTTCAGGTTTTTGTATCTTGTGATTTTTTCCCCCAGTTCTTTTTCCTCTAATCTGCTGCTTCAGGTACTGCAACTTCCATTACCCAGACTTTTTTGTCTTTCTTATCTACAGTTATTAAGTCTTGGGTGTTATATGGCAGGTGCTTTATTATTATTCTAAATTCTGCATGTTCAATGTTTATTAGGCATTGTTCACCAATTGTAAATATTGACTCCCTGCTTTAAAATCAGATATTCAATGCATGGAAAGTCAAATTGAATATTTTATTTCTTTTGTAATTTGACACAAATAGAAATCTCATGCATATTAGAAAACTTTGATAAATATCCCCAGTGTGGCAGTCTATGCTTTTATTTTTGTGCTTTTGATTTTCCATCTGTTGTTTGTTATATTGTGGAATAGTTACTATCTTATAATAACAAAGATTCAGACCTTCATATTAATCACAGGAGAATCACTATCGTTTCTTTGTAATAGTCTTCCTTTACAGGTCTTTGGAGAGTGGCTTATGTATCATATAAAGTCTTTATAGCAGTCATAGACCAACATAATGGCCTAACATATTTAACAAGCCATTGATCCTATTAATAGGCCAAGGCTCCTTTTGCAATGTCAACTGTAATAGTAATCCTTGTTTCAAATCACAGAGTTTCAAATATCAGCTACCACTACACAGACTGCTCTCTTTCAGATTATATCAGAGAACCCAATGGAGTCTTTTGAAGAACCTGGTCATATTGGTAGGGAGAACTTATTAGAAGTTCCTACTTTAAGTAATTGTTTTTCAGAAGAAGAAGATGTTAAAGCTACACATCAGCATCGTTTCTCCCCTGCTCCCCGAAGGCGGAATTCAGATTCTTCTGAAGAAATGGAAGCAGAAATCCCCTCAACTATTGCAAGAAAAGTTTCATTTGCTGATGCATTTGGTTTTGATCTTGTATCTGTTAAAGAGTTTGATAGCTGGGATAATCCAATTACACAGCCCAGTGATGATTTAGAAGATGAAGATGTGCCTGTGGATGAATTCTATTTAACTCCATTGTTTCTAATTCCCACCACACAAGAGGAACTTTTGCAAACTGTGCGTACACATAAAATATGTCTAGAGTTTGTAGAGTTTCTTCCAGGCATAATATGTATGAAGGGCATAATTCGTGTTCTGAATATAACCTTTCAGAAGTTGGTCTATGTTCGAATGTCTTTGGACAACTGGCTAACTTATTATGACATCTTAGCAGAATATGTGCCAAATTCTTGTGATGGTGAGACTGACCAATTCTTATTCAAGATTTCATTGGTTCCTCCTTATCAGAAAGAAGGTGCTAAAGTTGAATTTTGCATACGATATGAGACATCTGTGGGAATATTTTGGTCAAACAATAACAGTAAAAATTATGTTTTGATTTGTCATAAAAAGGGAACTGAATCATCATTGGACAATAATAAACTTCAGGAAGGAGTTACAAATAAATATATCAAAGGCTGCTTAAAGACAACACTGAACAGGTGAGACACTTGTTTATTGTAAAAACTCTATAGTTTCCACACCTATGTTGTGGGTACACTAAATAAAATGTGATGCAGATATACATACATATATGCAAAGAAACAGTTGAGTATAAAATATTACAATGCTGATTATCAGAATAGTATGAAAATTCATATAAGTAAGTTTAAACAAATATAGTATCTCATTAATAGCTTTATGAAGTTAAGAACAGAGAAGATATGGAAACATTTGAAGAAATTTGGTTAATGTTAATGTACCCATTCACAGCTCCTGGCTCTTTGCCCAAACTGTGTGATCTACAAACCATGTGCTTGCAATTTGTTTACACTTAAATGTGAAATCCAAACTCAGAACAAGGAATATTTCTGTCCAGATCCTACTAAAGAATCTAATGACAACATTCAGGAATGGAGCCAATAGCTAAAGCAGTTCAATTTGCCTTAATTAGCTATTTTAGTTAATCAGATGTGTAAACCCATGATATGTTCAGTGATCTTTTGCAGTCTGCATCCTGACTTTCTGAATTAAACATGAGTATAAAGGAGATTGTAAATATGGTCAATATGCTATCTACATGTATTGGGCTTTAACAGCCATCATTTCTACCTACTGATAGGAAAATATGGGGGCTATGGTCCATGATATCTGGACTGTACTATGCAAGTCACTTTTTAGATGCTGCAGCACAAATCCTTTTCTTTCTTAACTAAATATTTCTTACAAAATTGCTGTAAGACATACAATAAATGGAATAATAGTGTACTGCTATGTATCCTATACAGATTGCTATGTAGCATTGTTCTGAAATGCTAATATCAGAAAACATTATTTCTTCAGTATTTATTTCATGTTCTCATTACAGTACAATATGATTAGGAGTTCACAGTGCTCCAAAGCACATTCTGGCCCCATAAAGACATTTCTGTCAGTTGTTTGGATTATATCAATTGCCATGATAGAATCTATCTGTGTCTTCTTTCAGAAGCTTGAAATTAAATGTATTCACCTAAAGTGGGATTAGGAAACTGATAATTGATCTTAGTAGGGCTGCTACTCCCAATTCATTCAAATCAATCTGAACCATTGTGAAAATGTCAGAAGAAGTAAGTGCAGTCTGCTGCAGCTTCCCAAGGCAAGGGGAAGTTTATTATTTAAAAATGTGAGATCATAGTGATGATTCAGAAAGGTAAGATCAATTCTATAATTTTTATTGAAGAACCAAGAAAATGTGACAACAGTATCCTGGATTTAGAAATGAGAGAATTGGAAATTTAGGATCAGAGGTGGGATTCAGGCAGTTCAGGTGAACTCGATGTTAATTTTACATCCAGTTCGGTGAACCGGTAGTTCCGAAGACCAGCTGGCCCTACCTCACCCTGCCCCTCCCCTCCAGGAGTCCCCATGAGCCTGATTCTGGGTTCCAGGTAAGTGCAAGGAGACATCCTAGGCCCAAACAGGGTGTGGGGCTGTGCAGACCCCCCCATGCCTCATTTTGGTTCTCCTGAGACTCTAGGGAGGCTTTCTCGGCCCAAAATGGGGCACGGAGGGAGTGCAGTGCACCCCAGCACCCTGTTTTGGACCTAGTAAGTCTCCCTGGGGCCTCCTGGGAGCAAAAATGGGGTGCGAAAGAAAGAAAAAGAAAGAGGGATGGATGGGAGAAAGAAGGATGAAAGGGAGAAAGAGAGAAAGAAAGAAAGAAAGAAAGAAAGAAAGAAAGAAAGAAAGAAAGAAAGAAAG
>BLBF01000037.1:15667589-15699732 GCA_015471245.1 Laticauda colubrina
AAGAAAGAAAGAAAGAAAGAAAGAAAGAAAGAAAGAAAGAAAGAAAGGGAGAGAAGGAAGAAAGGGAGGGAGGGAAGGGAGAAAGAGAAAGGGGGAGAAAGAAAGGGGGAGAAAGAGAAAGGGAGGGCGGGAAGCGAGAAAGAAAGGGAAGGAGGAGAGAAAGAGGGAGGGGAGAAAGAAGGAGAATGAAGAAAGAAAGAAAAAAGGGCGAGGCAAGGGAGAAAGAAAGGGAGGGGAAGGGAGAAGGAGGGAAGGGAAAGTGAATGAGATATGGATGGATGGATGGATAGAGAGAGGGAGGGAGGGAGAGAAAAAGGAGAGGAAGGAAGGACCACAAACCCTGGTACTAGACACAGCTTCAGAGGATGCTTCAGAGGATGCATAGCAATCCAGGGTTGGAAGGGATGTTGGAGGTCATCAAGTCCAACCTCCTGCTCCAAGAGCATTGTTAAAGTGAGTTTCTCTCTTTTGAGTCACCAGTCACATGGCCACCAAGCCATACTCACCAAGCCATGCTCAATTACCGGTCGTTAAAAATTTTGAATCCTACCCCTGTATAGGATGTGAAATAAGTTCCCTGTCTCATGAATGGAATCTCCAGTTTTAGACTGTTTATGCCTGAAATAATACATTTGTGGGTTTTTTTAATATAGCGTCAAAGAATGCACATTCCAACAAAAGGGTTTGGAGACAATGGCAGGAAAAGCAGAAATGTCAAGGACTAAGTGCTTGAGAATCTTGCCCTACTTATGTTTTAAGATTATTTTGGATTTTGTTTTGGCCAAAACCAGGAACAACTGAAACATTCCAGGTTTCAGTCCATCTGAAATGCAGCTCACCATGAATGTGCAAAACTTTCAAAGCACAGTATATGTTTTGACTTCAAAGCAATGCATTTTCTGTATTGTGCATATCCATAGAAAGATATCTCAAGACAGAGGCCCCCAATTTCTGGGGCACCAGGGACTGGTTCTGTGGAGAGAGGTTTTTCTGTGAATTGGAGGAGGTGTAATTTCTCTGAATCTCACAGAGGGGGTTTCACTTGCTTTGCGTGGCCCAGTTTCTGGCACGTTGTGATCAGGTGCTGGTTCACGGAATGGGGGTGAATGACCATCGGTCTAAGGTAATGCATCAAAAACATTTCTGATTGAAAAAAATGCAGAAAGAAAAATAAAGGTTATACTGCATTATGCAGAATTCATACAACATATATATATAAGAACCATAAAAATTGTAAATTGTTGAAAAGATTTGTTTAAACTTGTTTTATTTTTAAGTACATTGGACTTTAGTCCTTAAGGTTGTGCAGATATTTTGAAATGTGAAAATGAATTTGGTAAAGCCTTATTAATCATTAATTTTTAAAAATGTACAGATTATATTTACACAACTTTATATTGTGCAGTGTATGCATGGATCACATATCACATATTATTTCAATTCTTCTTAACTTTAAAGATATTATATATAGTAAACTAAAAGAAATAACAAGTAAATCTATCAATAAGCATAATATTAATATTTCATTTCATTTACATTCTACTTTGTAAATTTCATAAGGAGTATCTATGTATCTTACAAAAGTATAATTTGATTCCTGAACTGAAGACCAAGTTTTTCCCAATTTATATAGAAAATACAACAACCTGACTGGCAGTTGAAACAGAATAACAGAAGTTACCTTGGCAGTCTTTTTGTCTTACCCCCTATTTGAGCAGGAAATGCTATACCATTTCAGATAAATCTTCAGAGCAGTTTAGAGAGTTGTTCAATCTCTTCGGAAAAACCTCTCATGTTAGTATACCCACAACTTTTAGAGACAAGTTGTTCCACTTATTGATTGTTTTAGCTGTCAGGAAATTTCTCCTTAGTTCTAAGTTGCTTCTCTCCTTGATTAGTTTCCATCCATTGCTTCTCGTCCTGCCCTTAGGTGTTTTGGAGAATAGCTTGACTCCCTCTTCTTTGTGGCAACCCTTTAGATATTGAAACACTGCTATCATGTCAGTCCTAGTCCTTCTTTCCATTAAACCAGACACACCCAATTCCTGCAACCATTCTTCATATGTTTTAGCCTTTGTTACTCTTCTGTGCACTCTTTCTTGAGTCTCAACATTTTTTTTTATATCATGGCAACCAAAACTGAAGGTAATGAGAACATCGGTGCAGTTTACAGAGTTAAAGATCGGTGCAGTTTACAGAAGGTAGTGGTCGCCAACCAGTGGGCTGGGGACCACTGGGGGTTCACGAGAAAATTTTGATGGTCCACAGAGAAATGTCAGCCCCAATCACCCCCCAAAGCAATTAAAAGGGAATGCTTTTTCATAATTCAAGAGTTTTACCATAACCACTAAGCTGACAAACTGCAATCAGCAAATGGATTTGGTTAAGCTTTTTGCTATTATTAGGTACTGATGATATGCCTGATGTTTACCAGCAGTGCAGCTGTTCCTTGGTACTGTGAGGGGGCATTTTAACTTACAGAATGACAAATGAATAAACAACACTCTTGTTATTGGCTGATCCTACTTAAGATTCTTTCTACCAAACCAGGCTGAGTGTTAAGAGATTCACAGTCTGAGAGCTTTAACCAAGAACACTGCAAAAACATATTTAATCTTTTTGATTTCTTTGGATTTAGCACAGATCTAATATCCGTAGACAAAAAATAATGTTCAGCTCGTTAGTTATCCCTCTTCAATCTTGACTCTAGCAGCCAAAACCACCAACACTGAAGAGTTGTAATTGTGGCAGCCAAATGTCAAATTTGGGTAGATAAGTTTCTTATAATTCTGCCAAAGAATATGTACAAGAAACAAAGCCTCATGTATATGGTCTTTGATGAGTTGTGTCTATCTTGGCTAATGAGAGCTAGACATGTGTATGGGCTTAGTTCCAGCTCTCAATCCTTTGCCAGTTTGGCTAATTTTGAAAAAACAAACAAGGGTAGTGATGGCGAACCTTTTGGCCGCCAAGTGCCCAAAGCACGCACATACCCAAAATGCAAGATGCCCCCACACACATGTGCCCCCCATGTATGCATGTGTGGCCCTCCATGCATGCGCAAGCACCCCACACCATTGTGCATGTGTCCCCATCCCATGCATGTGGCCTACCCCTGCGCATGTGTGGCAGAGACCTTAAGGCCAGCTGGTTGGTGGGAGTCGCATGTGCATGCATGGTGGAGTTGAGCTGGAGAACGGCACATGTGCCCACAGAGAGGGCTCTGCATGCCACCTATGGCACATGTGCTATAGGTTCGCCACCACAGAACTAGGGTGTAGGATCTGAGAGGTATGTACTGTAGAGAGAGGATTTCAAAACTTCCTAAGACTGGGAAATCAAAAAATCCTCCACAAAATGGCAGAAAACCATTTCTGAAGGATTGCTAAGAAAATCACTCGAAGTCACATTCAGTTTAAGGTATCTTTATTATGATTCATGCCATTTATATAATGAAAAATTATGCATTTCATTTTATTTAGGAACAGTTATTGAACATTAACTGTTTAATAAAATAAATACATTTGTACTGGCCAGTTTTCAATTTTCCTCTTTAAAATAACAGAACAAATGACTGCAGGTTTCAGGATTTCTTAGATGAAGCTGATTATTTGAAGCTTTTCTTGTTGGAATTTGAAAATAGATATAGCCTGTGTAATTCCTTAGTTTTATATCTTATAGTTAGTTTTATATAAACTTTATATCAGCTATTTTTCTGGAATAGTTGATGTTGATTTCATTAATACGGATGACAACTGCACCTTTGTATCTTATAGCCAACAAGGTGATAATGAGATGATCCCTCATGGTCTAAAGTTTTAAGTAGTGTTTAGTAATCGGAAGGACTTACAAATACAGCTGTGTAGTCAGTCTTTGGCTTTGCAGGCAGAAGGATATTTTAAACATGTGAGGGGGCATATACAGCACGTTTGCTGCTATTTAAATTGAATGCATTTTTCCTAGAAAATGTGTTGTTGTAAAGATGTTGCTGCCTTAAAGAGGAATAGACATGTACTATATGCATGCCTACCATCAGCATATTTACTTCAGATCTAAAGCCTAGTGCTAAACTTACGCATCTGGACAAATTTTACAATCTTTATCAGAAGTATCAAAAAAGGGTAAATTTGATGTGCTAATAGGAAGTATCCAATGAAATATATACTTAAGGGAAGTTTTTTTAAAAATATGATCCTGTTCTAATTGTTCAGTTACATATAATTTTATATTTGATTTGTTGCCTTGAAGGCCTGAAATTTGGAAACAGCAAGTTATGTAAAATTGTTTATTGCTGCAGGAAATTGAAATATGATTAATTTTAAAGAAATATTCATAAATGAAATATCCTTTTTGTGAAATACTTTAATCTTACTGCAAGAACACATTTTCTATTGTGTTCTTTTTAAAAACCATCACATACTTTTATTAAGGCCGTGTCACACTGCCCAACGGATGCAAAAAGGACACAACGGAAGAGAAAAATGTTACATCCGTTGTATCCGCGCTCAAAAGGGGTGAAAATTTGCATAATTGGAGCGGATAACACGGACGCGGGGAGGACGCAGGGCAGATGCAAAGCGGATGCGGAACGGAAGCCCAGTGGATGGAAGCAGATGGCGCAACCGCAGGGCTTCCGGGGGGCCTCAGCAAAGCGGATGCGGAACGGAAACAACGGATGCAGAACGGATGCACAGCGGATGAAGCGGATGCACAGCGGAAGCCTAACGGATGCCTGGCGTTAATTGCGCATGCGGGGGGAATGCATTGCGCAAATCATGTGGATATAAAGGGAAGCAGCTCGCATGTGGCCAGCATTCCGAGGAAAGACCTGCTGCTAGATACCTCGAGTTCTTGCCTGCATGTCTGCCTGCAAGCCTTGCTGCCAGCCTCCCTTCCAGCCTCCCTTCCAGCCTTACTGGCAGCCTGCCTTCCAGCCTCCCTTCCAGCCTTGCTGCCAGCCTGCCTTCCAGCCTCCCTGCCAGCCTTGCTGCCAGCCTGCCTTCCAGCCTCCCTGCCTGCCTTCCTGCCAGCCTTCCTGCCAGCCTTCCTGCCAGCCTTGGTGCCTGCCAGCCTTCCTGCCAGCCTTCCTGCCAGCCAGCAACCCCACAACCATAGGGAAGAAGCGAAAGTCTCAGCAACCTGCTGCCATCCCTGGCAAGAGGGACAGGGCCACCCTCCTGCCCCATGTCCCTGACTCTGCTTCTGCTGGGGCTTCTGCTGCTTGGGCTCGCTCTTCTGTTGCTGGAGCTTCTGCTGTAGCTGCTCCTGGCGGTGGTGCTTCTGCTGCGTACTCTGCTGAAGCTGCTCCTGGCGGTGGTGCTTCTGCTGCTGCGTACTCTGCTGAAGCTGCTCTTGGTCCTGCTGGTCCTGCTGGTCCTGCTGGTCCTGCTGGTCCTGCTGGTCCTGCTCGTTCTGCTCGTGCTCCTGGTCTTGCTGACCCTGCTGCTGGTGCTTACTCTGCTGCTGCTGATCCTGGTCTTGCTGCTGCTGCTGCTGCTGCTGATTCTGCTGCTGCTACTGCTGCTGATCATGATGCTGCTGGTGATTATGCTGCTGCTGCTGCTGCTGCTGATTATGATCCTGCTGGTGCTGCTGGTGCTGGTGCTGCTGCTGCTGCTGCTGCAGTTGGTGTGGAGGAGCAGCCCCTAGAACCTGGAAGCCCCTCTGATGAGGGCCCATCTGGTCCTGCCAAAGGGAGGAAGAGGCGTATGTGACAACAGGAGAGGAGGCAGTACTACATTGAGGAAGCTCACGAGGATGAGGTGCTGGAGTGGCTGAGAGAGAACGGCTATCTGTGGCGGAAGGGACACCGGCTGTACAGGGAAAACAAGCGGAAGCAGGCTGCTTGGAGAGAGAGGGCGGAGAATCTGGGCTACACATCGGATGTGCTCCTCGGCTGGTGGAAGCACATGCACACCTGGTACGGGAAGCTGCACCTCAAAAAATGTGGCCAGGCCAGGGTTAAGCTGACGGACAGAGAGACCTACATCATGGTCAGGTGCAGCTTCCTGGAGGGTGAGATCCGCCATCGAGGAGCACCAGGAGCCCCTCTGTCTACCCTCTCTCTCCGGCAGCCCGCTGCGACCCAGTCCTCTGGCGGCCGAGAGTCAGTCCCTGTCTCCATGCAGGTATCTGTGGAGCGTGCCATGGCGGAGAACCCCCAGGCAGGTGTTGAAAGCATGGTGAAGAGCAAGGAGGAGTCCCTGGTGTGGTGGGAGAAAGGAGACATTGAGTCCACCACTGCCGAAGTCGCATCCACCCACACCTCTGCCTCCACAGTAAGGCAGAGAGCTGGACCGCAGGAGGGGCAGAGCCACAAGGTCCTGGTGGAGATCAGGGACACCATCCGCACCAGCATAGGTCTCCTCTCTCAGCTGGTCCCCATCGACTCCGACTCCTCCAACCGCAAGCCCTTCCTCAATTATGTCAACCAGACCCTCAAGGAGATGGCGGATCCCCAGTACCAGGTGGTGAAGGAGATGATCACCACGCTGCTTAACAACCCTCCAGACCCAGAGGCACCTGCTCCCACCCAGTCCAGGTCTGCTCCTCCACCCCAGGTGATGTCCCTCCCATACCAAGGCTTCCCACAGGACCTCACCTACCAGGGCTACAGCTACCCGGAGGTCCAGCAGCACAGACAGCAGCCCTTCCAAATGCAGGCACAGAGTCATCGGGCGACACCATTGCCACCGGTTCCAATGATGCCACCGATGCCAACCACAACAATGATGCCACCCACGCCAGTCCTCACCCCGCTGCAGAGCAGGCAGCCCCACTACACTGCTCCTTCCTCCATCCCACAGCCAAGCCCGGCCTCAGTACATCTGTCCTCAGTACTGGGGCTGACACCCCATGGCATGGAGGAAGGACCTCTCAGCATCACGGGGCTGAGCCAGCTGTCTGACACTTTCCTCAACACACCGTCCCCTGTTGTCCTCTCGGGGCCAGGCACTCCAACAACACCTCAGACCAGCACTGCAGCAGCACCCACCTCCACAGCACCTGCACCCTAACACCTTAGACTGGGCACACACCTCCGAGTGACCAAGAGGAGTGCCAGAGACTGGCTGCCTGGATATTTGTGGACTTTATTTGGACACTTGACTTGGGTCATGTTTATTTTACAGCTTGTTATGAATAAAGTTTATCTTTGTTTCACACACTTGCTTCATTAATTTTTTTCTATAAAGTCTGGGTGGAAACTTTTAGAAATGGTTTAGCTTTTGCATGCTTGTGGGATAAGTAAAGATAGCAGTGGAATGGGCAGTGATACCTTTGGGATGGGTTAAGATAACTGTGGGATGGGAAGGGATACCTGTGGGATGGGAAGGGATACCTATGGGATGGGTAATAGTTGTGGGATAGATAAACCTCCAGTGCAAGCATAGTGGGACTGTATGGTCCACCCTCCCAGGTGCCACCCCTATGGCCCTTAATTATCAATTACAATGTAAGCATTGATCCACACATGTCAACATAAACACAACTCTTTATTAAATGCCCTGTTCATTGTAGGCACACCCAACATACATGGGACAATCTCGTCAGTGTGATGAGACAGGCTGAAGGAAGCATCCATGAAGCATCTATCATCCTGTCTTGCCACTCCACCGCTCCAGCTGGGGAGTTGCACCAGTGTTTCAGGAGGTTGCACTGCTTCTTCACCTCACGTGAGGCTCTGTTGGGGCCTTGCACATCCTCAGTGTCGATCAGGTTTTGCCCTTGCCTCCATTCCCCAGGCTCCATGTCCCCATTGCCTTGCTGGAGGTCCACGAGCCTGTTCTGCAATACTGGGTAGCGGGTGTGCATGAGATTGTGCAGGATGCAGCAAGCTTCCACGATCCTCCTCATGGTCTGTGGGCCATGCTGCATGTTGGTGAGAAGTACCTGGAACCTGTTGGCCAGGATGCCAAAGGCGTTCTCCACCACCCGCCTTGCCCTGGACAGCCTGTAGTTGAAGATCCTCTCTTCACGGGTGAGGTATTTGGAGGTGTAGGGCTTCGTGAGGTAGGTTGTGAGGGAGAAGGCATCATCCCCCATGATGAAGTAGGGCACATCTTGCATGTCGTTGGGCAGCGGGTCTGGATCTGGGAAGCCCATGATGAGGTTGCTTTCCAGCCCCTCCTTGAGGTGACTTGCGTTGTATACCTGGGCATCTGAAGATGAGCCGTTGCCTGAAACATCGATGTACATGAACTTGTACTCAGCATCGACCATGGCGAAGAGGATGATGCTGAAGAAGCCCTTGTAGTTGTGATAAGTGGACCTTAAGTTGGCTGGAGCTTTGCAGGCCACGTGCTTGCCATCGATGGCTCCAACGATGTGGGGGAATTTCCACTTCTGATACCACTGCTCTGCAACTTTCTTCCATCCTTCTTCAGTGGAGGGGCACTGGAGGAGCTCCTCCTTGTATTATTTGATGATGGCCTGCACCACTTCTCTGACAACAAAACTGATGGTGCTGGGTGGCACCCTCCAGCCGTACTGCATGCTTGTGTAGGTGGTCCCTGAGGCCAGGTCGTGCAGAGTGAGTGCCACCTTGAGCCCAGGTTCCAGGCTGGGCAGGAAGTTGGTGTTTGTCTTGGTCAACCTGGGTGTCAGGCGCTGCACAACTTCGTCAAACATGGCTGGAGGCATCCTCATGAAGTTCTGGAACGCCCGAGGGTCTTCGCTCCTGAGCTCCACCATCACCTTGTCGTAAAGTACGTACTGTGCTCTTCTGGCTAACCATCTTTGGACCCAGACTTTTTTTGGGTGCCTCCTTTTCTTCCTGTAGTAGAGTTCACAGAGACTGTAGATGGTTTCGCACTGTTGCAGAAGGATGTTGGCTGCCAAAAGGATTTTGTTGCAATCCACGGTGGACATGATTGGATGCTGTAGAAGAGGAAGAGTCAGATGAAGGCTGCAGTGGTCTGTACAGCTGGGCTGCTGGGCTGAAAGTGAGATGCAGATGAGTTGCTCCCCCTTTTTATAGGCAATATAGGTGTCCCTTTGCATCCTCTAGGCATCCTCTAGGCATCCTCTAGACATCCTTAATATCCGAGATAGGTCCCCTCTGCAGACGTTTTTTCCGTTTTAAATGCTTTGTTTCCGTGCTGCATCTGTTCTGCATCCGTTCTGCATCCGTTCCGCGTCCATTCCGCTTCCTCCCTGCTTCCGGGTGGATGCGAGTTGGGCGGATGCGCAGCGGATGCCTAGCGGATATCGCGGGTGCGTAATGGATGCCTAGCGGATGCATAGCGGATGTGTAGCAGATGCAGAACGGACGAACTGGATACATTTTCTGCGCAAAAGTTTTAGGCAGCCCAAAATTTTTGGAGCGGATGAAGCGTCCATAAACGGATGCTGGACGGATAGAGAGGAAGCAAAACGGAGGCAGTGAGTACATCGCATTTTCCAACAGATGGCAAGGTTTTTTGTCCGTTTTACATCCTCTTTGCATCCGTTGGTGCAGTGTGACAGGGGCTTTAGCTATGGTTCCTTCTCTTTCAAATTACATGTACTGGAATAGCTGTAATCAACACAATTATAAGCATAAAAAATAGTATACAATTCAAAAACTAATTTAGACTGCAATGCTCTTGAGTTATACTATAGATATTGCACTGCTGAAAATTATATTTTTAGAATATTAATAAAATCCCAAAGGAAAAATATAAAATCTGAGCAGAACAAGAACAAAATAAGCCTTGCTTGACAGCACAAACTGTGTGGCTTGATAGCAATGTAACTTAAGGCCTGCCACACTGGCCGACGGATGCAAAATGTTTGTAAAAAGGACACAGCGGACAAGCAAAATGTTCCATCCATTGTTATCCACTCTCAAAAGTGCCCCAAATTTGCATAACCAGAGCGGACAACACGGAAAGGAACGGACGGGGGGAGGATGAAGGGCGGATGGAAAGCGGATGCTCCACGGAAGCCTAGTGGATGGAAGCAGATGGGAGCGGATGGCATATCCGCAAGGCTTCCGGGGGAACACAGGAAAGCGGACGCGGAATGGAAAGAGCGGATGCAGAGCGGATGCAGAGCGGATGCAGAGCGGAAGCCTAGCATTCACAGCGCATGTGGGGAGGATGCATTGTGTCAGCCCTGTGGATATAAAGCGAAGCAGCTCGCAAGCAGGTCACCATTCAGAGGAAAGACCTGCTTCCAGACACAGCTTGCCAGCCAGCCAGCCAGCCAGCCAGCCAGCCAGCCAGCCAGCCAGCAACTTAACAACCATGGGGAAGAAAAGGAAGCCTCTGCCATTTGCTGCCAGCCCTGGCAAGAGGGACAGGGCCACCCTCCCACCCCCTGGCCCTGACTCTGCTTCTGCTGGGGCTTCTGCTGCCCGGGCTCGCTCTTCTGGTGCTGGAGCTTCTGCTGTAGCTGCTCCTGGCGGTGGTGCTTCTGCTGCGTACTCTGCTGAAGCTGCTCCTGGCGGTGGTGCTTCTGCTGCTGCGTACTCTGCTGAAGCTGCTCTTGGTCCTGCTGGTCCTGCTGGTCCTGCTGGTCCTGCTGGTCCTGCTGGTCCTGCTCGTTCTGCTCGTGCTCCTGGTCTTGCTGACCCTGCTGCTGGTGCTTACTCTGCTGCTGCTGATCCTGGTCTTGCTGCTGCTGCTGCTGCTGCTGATGCTGCTTCTGGTGGTGGTGCTTCTGCTGGTGCTTACTCTGCTGATGCTGCTTCTGGTAGTGGTGCTTCTGCTGGTGCTTACTCTGCTGGCACTGCTCCTGGTGCTGGTGCTTCTGCTGGTGCTTACTCTGCTGGCACTGCTCCTGGTGCTGGTGCTTCTGCTGGTGCTTACTCTGCTGGCGCTGCTCCTGGTCCTGCTGGTCCTGCTGGTGCTTACTCTGCTGGCACTGCTCCTGTCCTACTGGTCCTGCTGGTGCTCCCGGTCCTGCTGGTGCTCCTGGTCCTGCTGGTCCTGCTGGTGCTCCAGGTCCTGCTCCTGGTTCTGCTGGTGCTGCTGGTGCTGCTGGTCCTGCTGGTCCTGCTTTTGCTGCTACTGTTGTTGTTGCTGCTGCTGCTGGTGGTGGTGTGGAGGAGCAGCCCCTACAACCTTGAAGCCCTTCTGATGAGGGCCCATATGGCCCTGCCAAAGGGAGGAAGAGGAAGACATGTGAACGGGAGAGGAGGCAATACACAATCGAAGAGGAACATGAGGAGGAGGTGCTGGAGTGGCTGAGGGAGAATGACGGAAGGGACACAGGCTCTATCGAGACACCAAGAGGAAGCAGGCTCCTTGGAGAGAAAAGGCAGAGAGCCTGGGCTACACTTCGGAGGTGCTCCTCGGCTGGTGGAAGCACATGCACACCTGGTACGGGAAGCTGCACCTCAAGAAATCTGGCCTGGCCGCGGTCAAGCTGACGGACAGAGAGACCTACGTGATGGCCAAGTGCAGCTTCTTGGAGGGTGAGATCCGCCACCGAGGAGCAGCCCCTCTCACAACCCTCTCTTCCAGGCAGCCTGCTGAGAGCTAGTTCTCTTCTGGCAAAGAGTCAGCTCTTGTGTCCAGGCAGGTATCTGTGGAGCATGCCACGACGGAGACCCCCCCGACAGCTGTACTACCTGTGGCAGAGCGCGTGGAGGACCCCCTGACGCAGTGGGAGCAAGGAGAGGGCACTTCCACCACAGCCCAATCCGCATCCACCCCCAGCTCCACCTCCACAGAAAAGCAGAGAGCCAGACAGGAGGGGCAGAGCCACACTGTCCTGCTGGAGATCAGGGACACCATCAGGAGCAGCGTAAATCTCCTCTCTCAGCTGGTACATACTGATGCCCCATCCTCCAACCACAAGCCCTTCCTCACCTATGTCAACCAGACCCTCATGAACATGTCGGAACCCCAGTATCAGGTGGTGAAGGACAGCATCACCGATCTTCACAACCCTCCAGACCAAGCTGAACCTGCTCCCACCCAGTCCAGTCCTGCTCCTCCACCCCAGGTGATGTCACTGCCCTTCCAAGGCTTTCCACAGGCCCTCCCCTACCAAGGCTACGGCTACCAGGAGGTCCAGCAGCACAGGCAGCCCTTCCCAGTCCAGGCACAGGTACATTGGATGCCACCAGTGCCACTGATGCTACCGATGCCACCCACGCCACCGATGCCACCCACGCCAGTCCTCACCCAGCTGCAGACCAGACAGCCCCACTACACTGCTCCTTCCTCCACCCCACAGCCAAGCCCGGCCTCAGAACATCTGCCATCGGTATTGGGGCTGACACCCCATGTCATGGAGGAAGGGGCTCTCAACATCACGGGGCTGAGCCAGCTGTCTGAGAGCTTCCTCAACACACCGTCCCCTGTTGTCCTCTCGGGGCCAGGCATCCCAGTGGCGCCTCAGACCAGCACTCCAGCAGCAGCCACCTCCACAGCACCTTGACCATTCACCCCTGAGATGATGGGAATGCCTCAGAGTGGCTGAGAAGAGTGCCAGAGACTGGGTGGCTACCTGTTGACTTTATTTTTGCTTTGGACACTTGACTTGGGTCATTTTTCTTTTACAGCTTGTTATTAATAAAGATTATCTTTGCTTCACACACTTGCTTCATTTATTTTTGTCAATAAAGTCTTGGTGGAAACTTTTAGAAATGGTTTAAGCCTTTGCATGCTTGTGGGATGGGTAAGGATAGCAATGGGATGGGCAGGGATACCTGTGGAATGGGTAATAGCTGTGGGATAGATAAACCTCCAGTGCAAGCATAGTGGGACTGTATAGTCCACCCTCCCAGGTGCCACACCTATGGCCCTTTATTATCAATAATAATGTAATCATTCATCCACACATGTCAACATAAACACAACTCTTTATTAAATGCCCTGTTCATTGTAAGCCCACCCAACATACATGGCCCAATCTCATCAGTGTGATGAGACAGGCTGAAGGAAGCATCCATTAATCATCTATCATCCTGTCTTGCCACTCCACTGCTCCAGCTGGGGAGTTG
This sequence comes from Laticauda colubrina, assembly GCA_015471245.1. Lineage (NCBI taxonomy): Eukaryota > Metazoa > Chordata > Lepidosauria > Squamata > Elapidae > Laticauda > Laticauda colubrina. The sequence continues at coordinate 15,680,524 of BLBF01000037.1, forward strand.
CACCAGTGTTTCAGGAGGTTGCGCTGCTTCTTCCCTTCATGTGAGGCTCTGTTGGGGCCTTGCACATCCTCAGTGACTATCAGGTTTCACCTTTGCCTCCATTCCCCAGGCTCCATGTCCCCATTGCCTTGTTGGAGGTCCATGAGCCTGTTCTGCAAGACTGGGTAGCGGGTGCGCATGAGATTGTGCAGGATGCAGCAAGCTTCCACGATCCTCCTCACGGTCTCTGGGCGATGCTGCATGGTGGTGAGAAGTACCTGGAACCTGTTGGCCAGGATGCCAAAGGCGTTCTCCACCACCCGCCTTGCCCTGGACAACCTGTAGTTGAAGATCCTCTCTTCACGGGTGAGGCATCTGGAGGTGTAGGGCTTCATGAGGTAGGTTCTGAGGGACAAGGTGTCATCCCCCATGATGAAGTAGGGCACATCTTGTGTGTCGTTGGGCACGGGGTCTGGATCTGGTAAGCCCATGATGAGGTTGCGTTCCAGCCCCTCCTTGAGGTGACTGGCGTTGTATACCTGGGCATCTGAAGTTGAGCCGTTGCCTGAAGCATCGATGTACATGAACTTGTAGTCAGCATCGACCATGGCGAAGAGGATGATGCTGAAGAAGCCCTTGGTGTTGAAATAAGTGGACTTGGATGGAGCTTTGCAGGCCACGTGCTTCCCATCTATGGCTCCAACGGTGTGTGGGAAGTTCCACTTCTGATACCACTGCTCTGCAACTTTCTTCATCCTTCTTCAGTGGAGGGGCCCTGGAGGAGCTCCTCCAGGTATTCTTCGATGATGGCCTGCACCACTTCTCTGACCACAATGCTGATGGTGTTGTGTGGCACCCTCCAGCCGTACTGCATGCTCCTGTAGGTGGTCCCTGAGGCCAGGTCACACAGAGTCAGTGCCACCTTGAGCCCAGGTTCCAGGCTGGGCCAGAAGTTGGTGTTTACCTTGGTCAACCTGGGTCTCAGATGCTCCACAACTTCGTCAAACATGGCTGGAGGCATCCTCATGAACTTTTGGAATGCACGAGGGTCTTCGTTCATCAGCTCTACCATCAGCTTGTTGTACAGTCTGTACTCTGCTCTTCTCCCGATCCATCTTTGGACCCAGACACTTCTTGGCCACCTCCTTTTCTTCCCGTAGAACAGTTCAAAGAGCCTGTAGATGGCTTCGCACTGTTGCAGAACAATGGCGGCTACCAAAAGGACTGTGTTACGATCCATGGTGGATATCAATGGATGCTGTGGAAGAGCAAGAGCCAGATGAAGGCTGCAGAGGTCTGCACAGCAGGGCTGCTGGTCTGAAAGTGAGATCCAGGTGAGTTGCTCCCCCTTTTTATAGGCAATATAGTTTTTCCACTAGGTGTCCTTTTGCATCCTCTAGGCATCCTCTAGACATCCTTAATATCCGAGATAGGTCCCCTCTGCGAACCTTTTTTCCATTTAAAATGCTTTCTTTGCGAGCTGCATCCTCTTTCATCCTTTCTCCATCCATGCTACTAATGCTGCACATCCATTCTGCATCCTTTTCACTTCCTCCCTGTGTCCGTTTTCCACTGGAGTGGATTTGAGTTGCGCGGATGCGCAGTGGATGCTTAGTGGATATAGCGGACGTGTAACAGATGACAACAGATGTAGAACGGATGTTCCCCATATGCGTTGCGGATGCAGAACGGACGCGTTAGATACATTTTCCGCTCAATAAGTTTTGAGCAGCTCAAAACTTTTTGAGCAGATGGAACCTCAGTCGACGGATGCTGGACGGATAGAGCGGAAGAAAAACGGAGGCAGTGAGTACAGAACGGATGAATCGTGTTAACCAACGGATGGCAAATGTTTCTCTCCGTTTTACATCCTCTTTCCATCCGTTGGTGCAGTGTGACATGGGCTTTAGCTGAATTGGTCAAACCAGTACCCTATATCTTCATTTCATTATCTAATCAGGAAACAAAGTCAATCTTGCTTTCTGTAATAGAAATTTAGCAAAAATATATCACTGCTGGACAGAAACAAGGTCGTGTTATAGCTGAAAGTTAAAGAGTCAATCACAAGAAAAATGATGTAATTAGCATATTAATGTTCTATTTCACTTCAGTAAACTTTCTAGTATATATGAATTTCAATATCAATTTATTATACAGCAATCATATCTCCAACAGCTGTGACTTTATCAATACATACAAACAATAATGATTTCTAACCTTCAATAATTACTATTAGAGGAGTGGGGAAACATAAGCAGCTATATTGTTATATAATATGATAGGTAAACCAATTATTAAACTTTATATGTGAAGGCTACATTAATAACATTATTAGAAACCATAGCCTTGGATGTTTAAAAGAACAGAATTTTCTTTGAATTGCTCATTTAGATTTCATTGATTATAATTAGAATAGTTACTGGACCAGAGAGGCTGAGACTCAATTAATCAACAAAAGGCTTACTGTGTGCCTTGGTGACCCAGCAGTATTTTATGTCACAGCAGTATTTTATGCCCCAAAACAGAAATGATTTTTGAGTGTTTGAATGCAGGTGGAAGTAGCACAAGTAAAAAATATAGTGAGTATTCCCTATCAGTCTCTTATTTCTCTGATTTGTCACACATGTTTTTGTGTGCTCTTTATCTTATAATTGCTATATTATGTTCTTTTCATACCCTATACAGGAGTAAGTCACAATCACAGAAAAGAAATTAAGATGGCAGATTGTAATGTATGACTTCTGTGTTTCTTTCTCTTTGCTCAAAGGATGGAAACAAAAGATTTAACTTCTCAAAGCCGTTGATTTAAAAGTACTGTAGATCTTAATTCTTTATCATTTCAGTATACCCAGTGGCAGGTTGGTTGAGAAATATAGGAGTTGCAGTATATCTGAAGTCATCTGGATGCTGCCAGAAATGAGAGAAAAATGTTATGACTGTTCAACTGTAGAGATTGTTGACAGAGGAGATTATTTATAGCTCAGGGTTGAAAGAATGATCCTTGGTGCTTTCTGAGCTTGGTTGTTTTCTTGCAGATGTTTCATTAACTGAACTAGGTAAATTCATCACCGCTAGTAGGGAATGGGGTTTGCTCTCATTTTATATTCTCATGGTGTGATTTATCAGTGATGATGGGAATGGTCTTGATGGTTCTTTGGTTGAGTATTTACTGTTAAGCTTGTTTGGCAATTCCTTGATTGGGGTATTGTTTGCTTCCTGATTGTTGGTCTAATATTAATCATGGTGTTTATCTTTGCTCTGTTAATCTTTATTGGTGTTGATTGGTAAGGAGGTGTGTTAGAATTTTTGTTCCCTTTTTGTATTGATTGTCTCTTTTCAATGTTATATAGATGTTGTTTATGTCTATGTGCCTGTTGATGGGTGAATTATCTAAGTGCCAGGCTTCAGGAAATTGTTTAGTGTTTTTGGACTTTCCCAGTTGAAACTATGGCGAAGTCTGTCTATGTATTATGAAATTAAGCAGTTTTCATAATATCTTCTGACTTCTAGGTGGTGTTCATGGATGCACTCTGCTACTCTTCTCCCTGTTTGTCCTATGTTACCTTAAACTAATACCTTGTTGAAACACCTTGTGTTTTTATGATATCATTGTCTTTTAGAAGAGGAGCCTATCAGCATGACACATCTTGCCTTGGGACTCGTTGCCCACTCATCCTTGCAAAAGCACCACAAATCTGTCAGGTCTCCTGTGCACTGTCCTTTTGTTTCCATCCTATGCTATGTGCAGCTGCAACTCTTTATTAAAATATGTCAAGGTCAACTAACAGAGGCCTCATCACCACCTTGAGATACCCACATGATGATATACACAACTTTTAATTGGATGAGCCAATTGAACTATTGAACTATTGGGGGTGGGAATGTTGCCATTACTTTGTATATGTGATTTACGCACCCATTTTCTCAGATTCAGAATTCTTTTGTTGCTACCACTTGATTTCCAGTAAAAGATATCTTTTCTCTGATTAAAAGAATCAAAGTACTTCTTTCTTGGATTTTGAATGGAGCACCAGCTGACATTATTCTGAATCTCCCCATTACCAGCCCACCCAGAGAATTAATAAAGTTTCTTCCAAGGGGGTCTGAACACAATGTCAAATCCAGCCAGCAACCAGAAAGACCTGGGAGCAGCTGGGGGACAAGATTCTCTGCTGTTAGAGGCAGCAGGGGAAGCTGACTTGTTAGCAGAATTAAGTTTTGGCAAAAAAACCAGCTATAAAACCCAAATGGTCCCTGGGAGTCGACTGGAAGGATCCTGAGGAAAAGCCTCCTCCAAGAGTGGCCACTACCCATCAGCGTGGAAGAGAGGAGCCATGGCAAGAGAAGGAAAGAAATAATTTTCTATTAACTCAAGCCTTGTATCTTCTGAATAAAGCTATCGGAGAACCTCAAACTGATCAAAGGTATGAGGGAGAGGAGGGGGAGGCAGCCCCAGCCAAAAGAATTAGAGCAGCCACCCCCATAAATCAACCTGGGCTAGCGCAACAGGCAGCAGCAGCCCGGGGCTCCCAGCAGGGGGAGTAATTGCCAGAAAACGTAGAACTCCAAAGGTGCCACCGTTGGAAGTAAAATATGGGGGGGGATCCCAAGGAGTTAGGATTCTTCCTGGCACAAGTCTGGAGCCATATGGAGGAATATGGAGGGGATTTTTCCTTAGAAGCAGTCAAAGTTAGATGTGTTACCAGGGCTCTGGAGGGAACCGCTGCAAAGTGGATGGTGACTTTGCATAATGATAATGCCTCTCAGCTGATGAATTATGACCTGTTCATGACTGCATTGCAGGCCAGGTTTGAAGATCCGCTTGCTGAACATAAGGCCAGAATTTGGATGAAGACCATAAATCGGGCAGAGATCAGTGGCCGACTACACCCAGGAATTTAGAAAGCTGGTGTGTCATATTCCAGGATGGTCCCAGGGAGCCCTGATGGAAGCTTTTAAAGATGGGTTGAATGAAGAAGTATATCAAAGCTGTTTTGCCAGAAGAGACCCCAGTGAGCTGCAGCTGTGGTACATGCTGGATCAGAGGTGGAAATTGATCTGACCCGAAACAGACGCTGGGGGGGCCTTGGTTGGAGCAAGTCCTCCCCCACCAGCCCTCGAGAAGCCTTAAAACCTAAAAAGGGAGGAATGGTGGCAAAACCCAAGACTACTGCATGTTTCCGATGTGGGAAGGAAGGCTAGCGGGCTGCACACTGCCGTGCCAAGTGAGAGCCAAAGGGAGGAGGAAGAAAACTTGAAAAAACCCCAGCAAAGCCTCGTGAAATGGTGCTTAAAGCAGAGGAGGTTGTAGAGATCGCCTCTCCGAAAGGAGAGGAGCTGGGAACTCCAACCTCTTCTGTTATAGCGAACTTGCTTGGGAGACAGCTTCCGAGGCGTTTTCAAAGCCTCCAAATTTTTATGATTTGTCCACACCTCAAATGGGTATTTCGCCCCTTCTAAGAAATGCCTCCAGGTTAACAGAACCCAGCGAACTGCAAAAGCTTCTTTTTCCCAGATGGCCCATCTTCTTTTGGTTTCAGTTAGTTTACGGGAAGTATATGCACAGGTTTCCAGAGTCCCCATCTTGTTTGCTTGTAACACCGCTCTGACTGCTACATCACTTGCATTGGCTTGGATTACAAAAGGAGCATCTACGTCCGGGTGCTTGAGTACTGGTTCAGCAGCAAATAGTCATTTCAGCTTCTCAAAAGTGGCTTGACATTCCATGGACCACTCCAGTGGTTTACTAAGGCTTCAGTTTCACCTCCCCTTTGATTTTTAGGAGGTTTGTGATAGGCATTGCAATCTTCGCAAAAGCAGGGATAAATTGATGGTAAAAATTAGCAAATCCCAAGAAACATTGGAGTTGTTTCCTGGTGCAGGGAGGGGCCCATTCCAAAATGATACGAACCTTCCCCAGATTCATTTCTATGCCATCATGTGAGATGCAATAGCCTAAATAGTCAATTTTTTCCTGGTGAAATTCACACTTGGATAACTTTGCATACAGCTCAGCAGCTCAAAGTTTTTCCAGAACTGACCGCACTAGTTTCACATGTTCATCATGAGTCTCTGTGTAGATAAGAATATCAAGATAAACCAACACCCCTTTGTATTTGTTCATGCAACACCTGATTGATCATTTGCATGAATACTGCAGGGGCCCCCTGTAGGCCAAATGGAAGAATGTTGAATTGGAAACAACCCATGGGGCAGTTAAAAGCAGTTTTCCATTCATCCCCTTCCTTAATTCAAACTCGGTAGTAAGCTTCTCTCAAGTCGAGTTTTGTAAAAATTTTCCCTTTGGCCAAGTGGACCAACATATCCTTCATCAAGGGGAGGGGGTACACATTCTCCACTGAAATAGTGTTGAGGTTTCTGTAGTCAACACATAAATGAAGGGAGCCATCTTTCTTTTCACGGAACGAAACCATGTTCCAAATTCTTATCAATAAATGACCGCAACTCTTCTAGCTCCCGCGGTGTCATTGAGTACAGTTTCGGTTTTGGGAGTTTCACCCCAGGTAAAATTTCAATACTGCAATCTGTTGAGCAATGGGGGGGAAGCTCATCCAAGGACTTTTCACTGAATTCCTCCTTTAAGTCCCAATATTCCTCTGGAATTTTCTCCTTCCCCTTCAGGCTCTCAGTGCCAGTGGAGGCCAGCTCAGTGGGATTCTTGAGTTTTGGTTGAGATTGCTCCTCCCCTTCTGGACGCTGCTCAGTATGTATGAGCAATGACCCTCTCCTCCAATTGATGTGAGGGTTCCATTTCCGGAGCCAGGGCAAACCCAGTATTAGGGATCGCTCCATCTCAGGAACCACAATAAAGCACAAAGTCTCTCTCTGCTTCCCCATCGTCATTTCTATTGGTTCCATGATGAAATGCGCAGGGCCACCCCAGCTACCGATCCATCCAGTTGGCAAAAGCCTATGGGCGTTTTTAAAGTCTTTAGTCTTAAGCCCAATTTCTCTACTATCTCCGAGCTGATTATGCTTGTGCACCCAGAATCTAACAAGGGCAGCATTTCTCCTTTGGCTCCTGACTTGGGTACCCTTAATCTCACTGGAATGGTCATAGGCCCTTGTTTGGATTTACCAGTGAGTTGTCTTCCGATTCAGATTCACTCTCTTCAGAAGAGGTTGGAGTTCCCAGCTCCTCTCCTTTTGAATTGAAAAAAACCCAGCCAAGCGGCATGAAACTGCCTTGAAAGCAGAGGAAGTTGTAGAGTCTGCCCCTCTGGGAAGAGAGGAGCTGGAAACTCCAACCCCTTCTGGCAAGAGTGAGTCTGACTCCAACGATGATCCTCTGGTAAGTCCCAAAAGGGGCCCAATGGCCATCCCAGTGAAATTAAGAGTGCCTGACTTTGGCATCCAAGGGAAAATGTTGGCCTTGCTAGACTCTGGGTGCACTAGATATGTAATTAGCTCAGAAATTGGGATTGAAGCTAAGAACTTAAAAAACTCCCAAAGCCTTTTGCCAATTGGATGGATAAGTAGCTGGGGGTGGCCTTGCACATTTCATAACAGAACCAGTGGAAATATCAATGGGGAGGCATCAAGAGACTATATTTTATTGTGGCCCCTGGGGTGGAGCACCCCTTATTACTTGGTTTGCCCTGGCTGAGGAAGTGGAATCCCCAAGTGGATTGGAGGAAAGGGCTACTGTGCATATGCACTGACCAACCAGAAGGGAAGGGGCTGTCTCTAATAAAGCCCCAGAATTCTATGGAGTTGGCGTCAATGGGCAGTGAAAGCATTGTGGGGGAGGAAAAAATCCCTGAAGACTTAAGGGAGGTCTTTTGTGAGAACCCATCTGATGTGCTCTCCCCTCATCATGGATGGAACATAAAAGCTTAGAGGCCCTAAAACACTTCAAAAATTGTCTCCTAAGCAAATTAGTTGGGCGCAATACTTTAAGCAGTTTCATTTTTCATTTAAATATCTCCCGGGGGGAAAGAAATGGACACTTTATCTAGATTGCCCCAATATAATAGTGTCTGACGAGAAATGATCCATCCTATTGCTCCTATGAGGCAACTGGCTGCCCCAATGATCACCAGAGCCCAGAAAAAAGGGAATATTTGTCATGATATGTACAGAATAACCCTTGAGTAATGAGGATATGCACATGGAAATGTTTATGAGAATAGTTATGAATAATTATCCAGCCACACACAGGTACACTAAATTGAATTAAAGTTTACTTTAAGAAACAGCACAGTCCAATAAACAGTCCAGGTCATATATGTTTAACAGTCCAAAGAATATCCAATTACAAAGTCTTCTTACCAGTTGCCTTTGTTATTTATAGTAAACAAAGATATCAAAGTATAAGCACAGCATAAACAGAGAACCTTAGATAGCAACAGCATAAACAACAGAGAACCTTAGATAGCAACAGAATGTCAGAGAGACAAAATGTCAGAGAGACCAAGCTATGATCTCCAGCTCCCTCTTGTGGTAATTTGCAATATAATCAAACAATCGGAATATAGTATAAACCAATACAGTTATTTTGTCTTAAAGCTACAAACATACATTGTTGGTTTGTATATGCCAACCCAACTAATTGGTGGATAGATTCCTAACATTCTCCCCTTTGGGTAGGTCAATATATAATACATTACATCCTTACACCATAATTCTCACAACACTCTATGCTTAATTGCACCTTGAGCTTTTGTGAAATGATCTGCAATATGATGTTCAGTCATGCACTATATTAACTGAATTACTTTATTTTGAACACACTGTCTGACATTCAAATATCTCAAATCAGTATGTTTAGACCTTGTTTTAACAGCTAAATTTGTTACCATACTAATTGAAGATTGATTTTTTTCATAAATGATAAATGGATAATGCACAGTAATTCCAATATCTTTCAACAATTGTTTATAATATATCAATTCTGTACACAATAATGATAAACATGAGAATTCTGCTTCCATAGTGGATAAACGAATATGTTGTTGCCTAATAGACTTCCATCCTATTAAAGCATTACCCAACATTATCACTATTCCTGATGTTGATTTACGAGTCATTATATCAGTAGCAAAACTTGCATCAGCATATGCAGTTAACACTAATAATTACTTGGTTCTGAATATAATGAATAATGGATTGTGCGTTTTAAAAAACTAATTATTTGCTTAGCTGCTTGCCAATGCCTTTCATTTGATTCAGCGTTATATCTAGCCAATTGATTTACACTGTAAGTGTTAGCCTCTGTTTGCTCTTGTTGGAATTCTAACAATAAACTATGTTACTCACAGTTTTTTTGTGAATAGGTACATTTATTTTTGCTCGTTTTCCTTCAAACACGGCAACAACTGTTATACCAGATAAAGTCAGCGCTGAGATCATTCGCATCTCAGTGCAATTTATCATGTCGCTCCATCCCATGTAGCTAACTAAAATCCGCCCCCCCCATTAGTCCTACACATTGCCACCCCGCAATTCTAAACACAACTAATTAACCAGGCAATATGTGTTTCAACTCCCGAGCCGCATCTTGATTCCCCAGTTCCACTCCAAGGAGCCTTTGTGTTTTGTTTTGGGAAATGAGAGGACTCAAAGTGATAAACCTTCTCCCACCTCCCTCCTTATCACATGTTCGTGCCGATACAGGATAGATGTGGCGAGCTAGAATGGGATCTACAGGAGTAGAAAACGTTCCTCGACCGAGGCAACGCGTTGGAAATGGCAGGATCGGACGCTCCTTCCCCAACCAAAATAACGTGTTGGACTTCATTCCAGGGGATAAATCAGTAGGATTGTTGAAGCCTGACAGTAAGATATATCTGGTCTAGACCAATTACCCAGATATGATAAAATACCAATTAAGGATTGATATATTTTCTTATCAAACATAGGACTTTTGATATCACTATGTGTAAATTCCTTACTCATTGGTGTCTTAGCAGATTTACAATGCTCCATGTTATAGCATTTTAATAATTGGGTAATCTTGGCTTGTAAAATTAAAAAATTCATTTTCACTCTATCAAGACCCAAGTAATGCTTAATTTCCCCTAAATTTCTAATCCTGAACTTTTTCTGTAATCTATAAACAATATCATTTGCTTCTTGTTCAGTTTTAGTTATAATAGTGATGTCATCTGTAAATAGTAATAGAGAAATTAAGCCATCTTTTTCTCTTTGGAATAAATAAGGATCAGCTATACCAGCTTCAAAACATATTGAAACTAATTCCTTTACAATACATTTATTCCATTCATAACTGGATTGCTTTGGACCATAAAGACTTTTCTTTAATTTCCAATCATCCTTTAAACCTAATGGCTTTTTCATATAGATGGTTTGTTGTAAAGGTGCATGTAGATGTGCAGTTTCAACATCTACATGGTTTATTTTACATTTATTCTTAGCTGCCCAAACTCATGCTGCTCTCAATGTATTTGCTCTCAGATTAGGTGCAAACACTTTGTCATAGTCCTTATCTGACTGAGCAAATCCTTGAGCAACTAATCTTGCTTTATGGGTATCCACACCAGTCTTTATCTTATACACCCATTTGCAACCTATTGCATGCTCACCTGGTGCTAACTTTACATCCTCATACACATCTAAGTCCTTTAACGATTTTAACTCCCTATTCATAGCTTCCTGCCCAGCTACCTGGTCCTTTGTAGGATAGTTTTATTTCATTGAAGTTAGAAGGTTCTTCTTAATGGTTGCCTTTGTCATTTACAGTAAATAAAGATATCAAAGTATAAGCACAGCATAAATACAACAGAGAACCTGAGATAGCAACAGAATGTCAGAGAGAGAAAATATCAGAGACAGAATGTCAGAGAAAACAAGCTATGATCTCTAGCTCCCTCTTATGGTAATTTGCAATGTAATCAACCAATCGGAATATAATATAAATCAGTACAGTGATTTTGTCTTAAAGCTACAAACATATATTGTTGCTTTATATATTGCCAACCCAAATAATTGGTGGACAGATTCCTAAATATATTAACCTTTCAAGTGATTTAACTGTACAATTAAAAGATTTAAAACTGGATGATAGGTTCTTGACCCACTCAAATGACTGTACTATTCAAAATGGTCCAGCATGGGTGTGGGCCAAGTTATATGTACCAGCTAGCTTTTGGGGGCCCATCTTAAAGCAAGCCCATGATTCAAAGGCCGCTGGACATTTTGGTTTCATGAATAACTTACATTTGTTCAAATGGCAATTTTAATGGCCAACCTTGAAAAAAGAAGCTTATATAGCTAGTTGTCTGATTTGTGTTTCGGCTAAACAGCCACCTGGAAAGCCTGCTGGTCTACTACAACATGTAGCTAGGCCAACCACTCCATGGAAGGAAATTTCTGTGTACTTTATAGTGGAATTGCCTGAAAGTGGGGGAAATACAGTCATTTGGGTGGTTACTGACTTGTTTTCCAAGCAGGTACATTTCATACCCTGGGCAAAATCTCATCTGCAAAAACATTGGCAAAACTGTTTATTTTACATGTGTATAGACTACATGGTGTGAATTACCCCTGAATGGGTAATTTCAGATAGGAGGGTCCAAATTACATCAAATTTCTGGAAGGAATTCGTGGAATTATTGGCCTCTGCCCAAAGCTTAAGCTCTGCCCTCCACCCACAACCAATGGGGCCTGTGAGAGAACTAACTCGGTACTGGAACAATACGTTAGATCAAAGGTGTCCAAACTTTTTGCAAAAAGGGCCAGATTTGGTGAGGTGAAAATGTTTGGGGGCCTGACATTCTTTGAACCATTAAATGGGAAAAACACCAGCTGGCGGGAATGATTGACAGGCTGAGTGACAGGAGAAGAGGCTTGGGGCTGCTCAAAATTTGAAAATGGGCTGCAATTGGCCCCTGGGCTAGACTTTGGACATGCCTTAGATCAGTGGTCACCAACGAGTGGTCCATGACCCACTGGTGGTCTGTGAGAAAAATTTGATGGTCTGCAGAGAAATGTCACCAAGCAGAGCACCCCCCCAAAGCAATTAATCCAGGCTGCGCGATAACACAAGGCTACGCTGCCCACATGGCCCACGGGAACCCTTCCAGCCCACTCACTCCTTATCTGGCACACTTGCCTGCTAAGTTATTATTTTTCCTTTTTTCTCTGATCATCAACTATTCTGCTGTGCCGGGAGATTTAGATTAGCTGGAAAGCAGGAAATCGTTGCATTTCTTGCTTTCTAGCTAGCCTTTAGATCTTCTGCTCTGTTTGAGCCGAACCTTCCTTAGGACTGAAACTTCTATTATTCAGTGCAGATAGCCGATGGCAGAAAAAGAGATTTCTGAATGAATCTGTGATTCTGTGAGCAGCTCAATCGCCTGCCTGCTTTGCCTTTTTTTAAATAAAAAATCAGATATTTACATAAATATAATATTTACAAACAAGCCATGCCCAGCCAGTCATATGACCACCAAGCCACACCCACAAATAGGACATACCCATAGAGCCAGTTGTTGAGAAATTTGAATTCCACCTCTGCCTCTGTGTGTTTGTGTGTGTGTGTGAGAGAGAAAGTTCTCCCACCAATGTCAGCAAACCACCATCAGTCAACATTCGTATTAGTGCTTCCTGGAATTTAAAATTATGAGTTTGGTGGTCCCTGAGGTCCAAAAGGTTGGCGACCCCTGCCTTAGATGTTATATCAATTATCATCAGGATGATTGCCTTTTGCAGAGGTGGTGTACAATAACTCTGTTCACAGAAGCACTAGTTTCACCCCGTTCAAGTAGCTACAGGTCAGGACTTTGTACCCATACCAGATCTTCCACAAGAGAAACCCAATGTTCCATCATTGACCAAATGGATAACCTAACTCCAGCTTACCTGGCCGGTTACCCGTACAGCCTTAGAAGATGCACATAAAGCTCATAAAAAGCAAGTAGACAAAAAGAGAACTCCACAAAAACCATACCAAGTGGGTGATAAAGTCTTCTTGTCCACTAAGTATTTACAAACAACCCAGAAATCTAAAAAAATTGGAACCTAAATTTGTGGGACCTTTCCCAATTGAACGAATTGTGAATCCTGTTGCAGTACAATTATAATTGCCAAAGACGCTTAGACAGATTCACCCTGTCTTTCATGTCAGTTTGTTAAAACCTGAACATACATCCGATTTGGGATCTGACCAGGCCGTCGCATCTCTTTTGATTGAGAGAGAGCACGCCCTGACATGCCAGATGTCTGAAATACCACCTGAAGATGCCCCACATGACATTATACACATCTCGGATTGGATGGCCAGTTTGAACTATTGGGAGTGGGAACATTGACATAACTTTGTATATGTGATTTTCGCGCCTATTGCCTCAGATCTTGTATTCTTCTGATGCTACCACTTTAATTTCCAGTAAAAGTCCTTTTCTCTATAACAATAGAGTCTAAGGTTTTCTTTTTTGGATTTTGAATGGAATCTCACGTGACACTATTTTATATCAATCTCTACATCCTTAACATCTCTTCTTTTATCATGGATTCTATATTAATAGTCATATTTACAATGTTCAACAAATTATATATACACATCATTTCATGAGCAGTATGGTTTCAGATTATTTTACATTTTAGAGCAAACATGACAGTAATTTCACCTTGATATTATTAGCTTTCTTACATGATTTGATATTAATACATATTATCAATCATAATTATTCAATATTCTCATGTACTGTTTTGTATCAGTCTATATTCTTACCTTCCCTTCTTTTATTATATAGTCCATTAATAGTCTTATTTGCAATATTTAACTAATTGTATATTTCAAATAGCCATTCATAAATTCATGTTAATTTATGCTTTATATTTATTTATCCCCTTTTTAGTTCTTGGTTATGCCACCATCACACCTAAAACAAAATTACTTCCTACTCCCAATTATAATAAAACAAACAATATACATCCTATTGGCATTTAACATATTATCCATCCTAGTTATATTATACTCCCCTTTGTCTATTAGCATATTTCACCTTATTTTCACATTATTTTTTTCCTACCTCAGAATATTAGTTTTCTTATTTTTTACAGTTCAATTGTATGTCTTTAATGCTAATCCTCTAATACCATATTATTTTCATATGTATGACTATTAACAATTATACATCTTAAATATCAATACATACATTCATGTGGAATCCTTATCTTTTCTTTTTCAGCCATCATCTCTTGTTCTCGTTAGAGAATTAATTCATCTCTTTCTCGCTTGTCTCCCATTTTCTATTTTTATTTTACCTTTCCCCTTACTCATTCCTCCCTTCTCTATTAATTTCCATTGTCTCTTTTTCCAAATGTTTAATTCTATCCTCTCAGCATGTTTTCTCTGAGATTCCATTTCCTGTAAATTTCCCCATAGAACATTCCCCCCTTGTTTTATTGACTTGATCATTATAATATTAAGTTTTATTTCCTTGTTGCCTTTTATTTTCATTTGTTATATCATCCATTCTGTTTCTCTGATTATACTTCCAGTTGGCTCCTCCTCTTCCTTGTTTTCTTTCTGTTGCTTGCGTCTCTGCTGTTTGCAACTCCGTTTCCAGCTTTTCTACCATGTCTTGTATTTTGTTCAAAGTGTTCACAAGTCCTCTATTCTAAATGTCTTTTATATCTCATAGTTCCAACATAATTTATCTACATATTTTACTCATCTTTATTCTTATTTATTCCTTTTTTGTCCCAATTGTCCAACAATAAGCCAAGCCTCACATTTCAAGCTAGAAATCCAACGTCCAGGAGTCTTTCAGTTCAAAAGTTAATCAATCAATTTCCTTTAGATAATCTAAAGATAATATATTCATATTTTTTTCCACCAGTTCAGTTTTATAATGTAATTTTCTGGGACCTCTGGTTGTCTCTGGGATTTTCCAAAAACTTCATATCTATAAATTCAATCTTATATCAAAATCTTCAAAATTACTTCATAACATTTCCAACTTTGGGAATAGTTGTTCCTTCCTTCTGTCATCAGGTGGTGCCCCCATTCCCCATTTTAACCATTTTTCTCTGATTTTAAAAATAGCAATCCAAAATAATAAGATAATATTCATTTTTAAACTATATGATTCCATTATTTTAAAATGCCTTTTCAATATAGTGTCTGTCTGTTTTAAAGTTCCAATTTCCCATGTTTTCCAGACATTTGCCTTCTCCCTTTTTTTTTTTAATTTTAAAATTTTTTAAAATTCTCCAAATGCTTTTGCCACCACTTTAAAAATAACAGTTCCTTTTTAGATAATTTTTTGGAGTTAAATTTTAGATAAAGAAGATTCTTCTCATCCTGCTCCAGGTAATACACTATCACCATTCCTGCACAGAGCTTAGATGGTCATGACTGTCCCAACTTTGTGGCAGCCATTTTGTCCAATCCCTTCTCCAAGTCGTAGCATAGAAGAAAAAAGCTCTGGATTTCCAGGGGAGAGTTGTGTTCTCTCCTGGGACCACATGGAACACCCCTCCTTGGCTTCATCACCCCCCCAGGGCAGTTTTCAGCTCCCTCCAGAGCCCACAAACAGCAAGAAGCCAGCGAAGGAATGGATAACTCTGTTCTCTGCTTCTGGCTCGACATCAGCTGGAAGTTTCACTGGGATTATGGGTCATCTTACTTGTTCGCTGCCAAGTAGTCATTTGTGCTGACAATTGATTCATTGGAATAATTCAGTTGACCATTCTTGAGCACTTTTATACTGGGGCATGCAGGACAGCATGTTGGCTAGGAAGTTCTTCCCCCCGGGATGTATTTCAATGTGAATTCAAACCGATTGAAGCATTGAGTCCCACCATATATGCTTTGGGGAAAGTTTGCAGTGGATTTTAAGGCCTCTAAATGTTTGTGGTCAGTCCAGACTTTGAGAAGGATTTTGCTCCCCTCTAAAAACTGCATCCATATTAGCAATGTCCATTGCACCATAAAAGTTTCTTTTCCCCACACTGTTCAATGTCTCTCTGTCTCGTTCAACTTTCAGGACATGCAGGCACATGGTTGCAGTTTCCCCTCATTCTTTTGGAGGGGAACTGTCCCCACTGCCACATGACTGGTATCCATTTGGATCACGAATGGCTCCGCAGGATTGGGATGCTTTAGGACTGGCTTGACTGCAAATAGTCTCCTTAGTTTCTCAAGGTCTTCTTGACATTCCATTGTCCAGTTTAGCATCTGGATGGGCTGAGGCTTCTCCCCCCCCCCATTTTTAGCAGTTTTGTGATAGGTAAGGCAATCTTTATAAAGGAGGGTATGAATTGCCTGTAGAAGTTTGTGAAGACCAGGGAAGCTTGCAACTGCTTTCAGGTGCATGGTGCTTGCCATTCTAGGATGGCTTTCATTTCCCTGGATCCATCTCCACCCCTTCACAAGATACTCTATAATCTAAGTAGTTTAGACTAGTCACATTTTGACAGCTTGGCATACAGTTTAGCGTTCAGGAGTTTGTCCAGCACTTTACATACTACTTTCACATGTTCCTCCATCATCTCGGAATAAATGAGAATGTCATCTCAATATCCCAGTACCTCTTTGTATAGGTGCGTATGTAGCACTTCATTTATCAGCTGCATGACTATGGCTGGGGCTCTCTGTAATTCAAAGGGCATTGCTCTAAATTGATAGCATCTTAATGGGCAGTTGAAGATGGTTTTCCATTTGACCTTTTTTTGATTTGGTAATACACCTCCATGAGGTCCAATTTAGTGAACACTTTCCCTTTGGCCAAATGTCCCAGCCTGTCTTTCATGAGGAGGAGCGGGTACATCTTCTCTATACATACACCACTAAAATTTACACATAATCTCAATTACCCATCTTTTTTCTCCTTGAATAACATGGGGGCTGCCACTTGGGATTTTGTGGCCTGAATGAAGTCCCTCACCAAGTTTTTATCAATGTAGTTTCTCATTCTCATTCCCCCATCTCCTTCGGGGTCATTGAGTATATTTTGGCCTTTGAGAGTTTCACCCAGCAAGATTTTGATGGCACAATGCATGGGTCATTGGGGTAGGACATCACATTTTTTTCACTGAAAAATGGTACCACTAGGTACCAGTATTTGTGGGGAATGGGTTACCCTTTGAGCGCCAACTCAGAGGCAATTTTTGTGCATTCTCCCTCTTTCTTCTCTTTGCTGGCTGGGCCTGCCCAGGTTTCTTTTCAGGGGCTTCTTGGCCTTTTCTGTTATGGCCACATGTCTCTCTCTCCTTCCCCAATGCACAATGGGTCCTCACTTGGTGAGCCAGACTAACCCCAAGTTCATAGCTTCTGCCTCTTTGGGGCTATCATGAACTGAATGGTCTCTTGATGAGTTCCTAACTTAAGGTGTACCAGTTCTGTTAGGTAGGAGGCAGGCAAGCCTCCCACAATGGAGCCATCAATCTGTTCAAATCTTATGGGTTGGCATAGTTTCCTCAGTCACATTCCCAGTTTTCAAGCTATCTGCAGACTGTCTAAGCATTAGGTGTGCCCTGAGTCTATTAAAGATTTTATGACCCATATACCCCCAAACAGGGTACTACAAGGGGATCATCCTCAGTCAGAGTTCCCTCCCCTTCATTGCTCAAGGGTGTGTGTGAGAACTCTATGACTTCACGTGCCACTCACATTTTCTCCTTCCCCTGTTTGGTTGGCTTCTTTGGCTTTGTTGGGCTCATAGCTGTTGAGGTTGAGATGAGTGCCGGTGTTGGGCAGGCTGCAGCTCAGTGGCCCTCTTGGTTGCATTGGAAGCATAGGCTGGGTCCATGCGTCAGGGCTTTGGAGGGAGCAGAGGCTCTCGTGATAGGATTTCTCCAGTCCAGCAGGTGCTTCTCTTAGCTCCTCTTTGGGCAGTTCCACACTCTTCCATTCCATTTGTAACCCACTAGGTCCAGCTCTGATACTACCATTTGGTATCAGTCATGCATCCATTCATGTGTTCCCCAAAGCAGGCAGATGTGATACAACTCTCATTTGAGGGCATCTTGGAAGTAATGGATTAGAAGCTGCTCTGGCCAGTGCCTCAGTTTCCCCACTAGCCTCCAGAATTCACAAATGTATTCAGCTGCTGGTCTATTCCTATGTCTGATGGTGTGGACATTGTCGATTTTAATTTTGGGAGATCTGGAATAATGTCAACATTCTGACTGATGAACCCAACCAAAGCAAGCACAACTGAGATCCAATCTCTTAAAGCAAAACTTTATTGAGTATATCATATTGGCAAAGATGAAGACAAAACCAGATCTAACTATTTCCCACGCAAACCCGTATAGTTAAAGTTAGAATATAATTCTTTATTGGCCAAGTGTGATTGAACACACAAGGAATTTGTCTTTGGTGCATATGCTCTCAGTGTACATAAAGGAAAAAAGTACATTCATCAAGAATCATAAGATACAACACTTAGTGATAATCATAGGTTACTAATAAGCAATCAAATCACATTAGGAAACAAATAAAACAATATAAATGGTAAAGATACAAGCAACACAGTTATAGTCATAAGTGGGAAGAGATAGGTACCAGGAAGGAATAATAGTAATAAGAGGAATAATAGAAATACAGTCTTAGTAAATAAGTAAATAAGTATTGAGGGAATTATTTGTTTAGCAGACTGATGGCATTCAGAGAAAAACTATCCTTGTTCTGGTGTGCAGTGTTCTATAGCATCGTTTTGAAGTTCAGGTCTTTCCTCCCGCCGATTAGGCCAGGTCACGTTGTCCAATGGAGACTTCTGGTATTGTCGTGAGAAAGTCTTTTTGGCTCTGGTAGACACCTGCTGAAATGTCCTTGGTTCCCATGGCTGGCATCTTGAGGTCTGGAGCTTAGTTCTATCTACACCTTCCCTCTCCCCATAGTTCATTGGCAAGCTGAGAAGTGATAATAGTTGCAACAGCAAAAAATCCATTTGAAACTTGACAGCTAAATCTCATTTAAGTTCATTTTGATGTGCCTCTTCAAGGAGATGTTTCTCTTGAACTGAACTAGAGTACAGGTGAACACTGTCCAGACAAATTGGAACAATTTATTTACAAGTATCAGTCAATTTGAGTCTTACTATAATATAATCTATTTATGTATCAATCATTAAATAGAAGGAACATGCAAATAGTAAGTAGTAATTGAGTATCTGATGACCCTTGTTATTTGTCATTGGTGTCTAAAATACAACCAAATGAAGAGGGCAGAGATTTTTGAACCAAGGTCCCTTCCTTCCTTCCTTCCTTCCTTCCTTCCTTCCTTCCTTCCTTCCT
>BLBF01000037.1:15699742-15715823 GCA_015471245.1 Laticauda colubrina
TTCCTTCCTTCCTTCCTTCCTTCCTTCCTTCCTTCCTTCCTTCCTTCTGCCATATGTTAATCCTGTTTTGGAATTACCAACATTTTCATCTTTATTGCTCCAATTCACCCAAGAATATTGAAATGTGAAGGCCACCTTTACATTTCCTTAATTTCTTTTGTGTTGATATGTTGATTTGTAGAGATTTGATTAATATTTCTAGTGATAATAATACCTAAATATGTTAAAGATTTATGTACTCTTGCAAACCTTAAAACTATACAGATTTCTTTTTGAGTTTTCAGGATAGTAGGAAAAAATAAGATTGTCAGCCCTGGAGCAATTTTCCCCTGGCACCTTCAGGGATGCCACAGTCGAGATGAGTCGAACTGTGGAAAGGGGAGGGAGAGATAGCTGGGGGATTGTAGCCAAAATAAAACCATTTTCTCTGAGAACCAAGGACTTTCCCACCAGATGTGAAGAGGTGGGATCCAAGTGACCCTTGGACTGTGACCTGATGGGACCATGTGATGGACTCAGCGGTGGGATTCTACAGGTTTGCACCTATTCACTAAAACCAGTTGTTAACATTCTAAGCAGTTCGGAGAACTGGTTGTTAGAAGAAATTACTGGCCTAATCCTGTAAGGAAGGCAGGAAAGAAACATTCTGGTGTTGCTTACAGAAACTGCCTCTCCGTTAACCCTTAGTATATTCTTGGCAGGACTAGACTTCCTGTCTCAGGAACTTCTCTGGAGGTTTTTTTCCTCCTTTGCTGGTACTTTGCTTGTGTGGAGTGACCATTCAAAGTTACAATGACACTGAAAAAGGTGACTTATGACCATTTTTCACACTTACGACTGTTGCAGCATCCCCAAAGTCATGAGAGGCCAGGTGAGGAGATGTGTGCCTCGATGTGAGTGATGTTGAGTTGGCCACACCCAGCCAGTCACATGACCACCAAGCCATGCCCACCAACTAAACCACACCCACAGAACCGGTTGTTGAAAAATTTGAATCCCACTCCTGGATGGACTGCTTGGGCAGGGAAAAGAAAACTTTACTTTTAACTAGGGGGAAACCTGAGGGGAGTTTAGAGTTGGTTTCCCCAAATGTGCCAGTATGATGTGCCTAATAAATATATACTTTGAGAAATATATCTACCTTGCGGTTTTGATTCTGTTGTGTGTGTTACTTAGAACCATGACACAGATGTGATGTATGAAAATTAACTGATAGTCCTGATACCACTGCAAATTCATTTAACTTCTTAATATAGCTGGCTGAATAAGAAGCATTTGAGTCAAAATTATAGCACTGCAAATAGATTTAAAAGATACATCTTATTTTCCATTTTGCCCCAAAATCTGATTAGATATAAATACTATTGTGAACTTTGCTAGGTGCCTCTTGAAATTGTGATAGAATCTGAATCACAGCTGTTAAATCTCATCATGCTTTATTTAGTTGGTCCATAAATATTTTAATTTTGTTATGAAAACCTGCCCCAAATTTAAATTTAATTAATATTCCTTTTAAATACTGTATTTCCAGGGAATGAAAAGTATTCATAACATTAATATCAATAATATAAAATGATATTGTTACTATTGCTTGTTATCCATGCAATAACTCTGACAAATTGCGCATTGTTTTTAAAACATTTAAGAAAAACACAGAATAGTTTAAAAAATGAATGATATACTATATGTCTAATTTACTAATTAATGTTACATTTTATTTGCATATATTCCTGTTATATTCTTGCCCTTGCTTTAATATCAAAATCAAAGTGAGATAGGTGGCAATGTATAAATAAATATATCAAAAATAAATAAAAATAATTGGAATAAATAATTCCAATATTTAAGGGTTGCTGCAGAAAAAATGGGGTCAACCTATTTTCCAAAGCAGTGGTCACCAACCGGTGGGCCAGGGGCCCCTGGTGGGCCAGGGGCCACTGGTAGTCCGCAAGAAAATTTTGGTGGTCTGCAGAGAAATAACACCCCCCCCCCAAAGCAATTAATCCAGTCTGCATGGGAACACAAGGCTGGACCACTCACATGGCCCACCCACCTGCTTGTCCCCATGCTTCAGCCGAGCATAAAGAGTAGAGCAGAAAGAGTAGAGCCTTGAGGAGAGCCACGCAATGACAGCCTTCAAGAATCTTTCTTCTGCCTATCTTTCTGGCTGCCATAGTAATGGGGGTGGGGGAGAAGATAACTTTATGCATGGTGGGGGGGGAAGTGTGCTGGAGGCTTGAGTTGTGTAAGGAATAATAGTCAGTTGGGTTGGCAATATATAAACCAGGATAGTAATTTAAGACTGTTGTATCTTTAAGAGAATGCTGTAATTGTGATTAGCTGAGGTTCCTCCAATGACCATAAGATGGAGCCAGAAACCTGGTTTCTTTTTTCTTGCTTTTCCTGTTTTGCCATTTTGCCTGATAATTGTTCTGCTTGGATTGCTGTGAGTCTTGCAACTGTTAGCAAACTCCATTTACTGAACTTTGTTTATGATACTTGACTTCATTCTTGGATTATCCCTGGACTGATACTGATTTAACCCTGTATGATTTGGACTGTTTGTTGCACTTTGTTTACCTGTTTACTGGAAGTACAACCTACATTTTACTATTCAGTGTATCTGTGTGCTGGTTGTGTGTTATTCATCACCACTCTTGCTATGTTTCCCTGAGTGCACTCATTCTCTTAATGGAGAATACCTCAACAAGTTGGTAAACTTGGGAAAGCTTTCTTGTTTATGCTTACTTGCTTACTGTGCAGTTGCAGCATTCTATCTATCTAAGCCAAGATCAACGGTCATAAGTCTGCATCACCACCTGAAAATGCTCCACATGACATTGTACACATCTCAGATTGGGTGGCCAGTTTGAACTATTGTGAGTGGGAACATTGCCATAACTTTGTATATGCGATTCTCGCACCTAATTTCTCAGATCTTGAATTATTTTGCTGCTATCACATGATATCCAGTAAAAGGTCCTTTTCTCTATTAATAATTGAATCTAATGGTCTCTTTCTTGGATTTTGAATGGAGCACTGCCTGGCATGTAATCTGGAACTGGAAGGTAAGACCAATGGCAGGGGAGGGAAATCTGCCCTGGGGTGGCTTGCTGACATTGGTGGGAAAGTTGGTCCCATATTCCAGAGCAGTAATAGTCACAAGACTGGCCCTTTGGTCATCCCTGAGCAGCTCCTCCATGGCAGGCCAGTGCACCCAGGTGGAGAATGGCCTCTGCAGAATGGTCCTTAGTGCAATAATATACAATATTCACATGGATAATTTGCCACACAATAAAGGGGACACCAAGTTTTTTGCTCTGGGATGACCAAAGGGCCAGTCCTGTGACTTCTGCAGCTCTGGAATATGGGACTGACTTTCCCACCAACGTCAGCAAGTCACCATCAGTCAAAATTAATATTAGTGATCTGTGGGATTTAAAATTATGAGTTTGGTGGTCCCTGAGGTCCAAAAGTTTGGCGGCCCCTGTTCCAAAGCACCTGAAGGCAGGACAAGAGGCAATTGATGAAAACTAGGATTTGACAAAGATTTCTGTCTCTATGCCATGGATAAAAGAGTGAACTTGAATAAAATTATGATATCTATAGCTCCTTATTTTGAACTACGGTAGCAAATATTTTTGTATTCATTTGTAAATAACATTTACTAATGAAAGGCAAACTGAAAATAATATATCAAACTGTATTTTTCATACTGTACCAAAAGAGACATGGTTAAACCAACATAAAAGTCCAGTCAACAGATTTGTCATGCACCAAATGATAAAAGTAGAGAGCACACTGCAGTAAGGCCTCTGCAGAATGATCCTTAGTGCAATAATATACAATATTCACATGGATAATTTGCCACACAATAAAGGGGACACCAAGTTTTTTGTGATCCCTTCATATCAGATTAGATTTATGGAAGAAGATAGAAAGGTTAAGTTACTATGATTATTTTCCTATGGTGACATTGACACATGAAGCCAGATGAGAAAAATAAAACTAATTTTATTCAAATACTACATTAATTATAATTATACTATTGCTTCATAATCCAGAAAAAGATTTTAATTATTGTCACTTTGTTTTCTTTCTCATTTCATAGTAAAGAGGAAACATTGACAATGGCTGATAAAGACATTTGGATTAATTCCAGAATCTCAGGTAGAAAGTCTCAATCATTTATACCTTCTGTAGTTTGTGTTATAATTTTTTTTAAAGTAACAAAGCATCTAGGTGAATATTATTCAATAATTCAATTCTTTTAGATATCCCCCAGATCGTTTATTCACATCTGGATAATGAAAATAAATACAGAAAAGAAAATGAAGAAGAAAAAAATGATGACTGTAATGAAGATGACAAAGAAAATGAGAAAGAATTGGAGTTGTTGGTAAGCTTTCAAAATCTTTTATAGCAGTATTCTCCAACCTGATTCAGGGGGAGAGAGGAAGGAGGGGATGGTTTTGTGTGAGGGGCAGGCGTGTACATGAGTAATGGGCCATGGCTCACAGGTTGAGGATCCCTGTTTTATAGAACAATGTCAAGAAAGAAATTGCTATGACTTTAAAGTACTCTAAAATCCTTTTCAGCTGCATGTCAAAGTGTTGGAGGGTGGAATCAAACAGCATTTTCTGTTCTTTTATTTTCTAAAATAAACAAATATTTCTTTCTGTTGCAAACAATGCACATGTATTTAGACCAACCATTTGGTTGATCAAAGCTTTTCCTGGGGAGACATGAGAAAGCTAGTGGAGTTTTCTTCAATAGAATAAAAAAATAATTCTTCTGATTATTATTCTCCCTCCTTCCACCCTATCTCGCTAGCATCTTATTGAATTATCTGTCAATTATTTTGTGGATATTTTAAACTTCTTATTAAGTTGTGCAAGTATAAAACTCAAAAAACCAGTGGTAAAAAATCAGTTGGGATTTGTTATTGGATATCCCAGACAGATTATTATGTGTATCAACTCAAATGATATATTCTGATACGTTTCCTCAGCAAACAAAGGATTGCAATCTTCTTACTGAGGAAGGCTGAGGGAAAGTAGCTTATAGTAGATGAATTGCACACAGGTCTGACATTTTTGGGGGGGTGAAATGATATCACTGAATTTTTATAATTTTTCAGTCATTTTTCTTAAAAAAAAACAACTGAAAATTGTTCAGATTTTTTTTCCAATTGTTCAGGAATGCTGTCACTAATCTCCATATCTCCAAAATTCAACCCTCGTTCTTGGAAATCATGGTCCTGTCTACTTTGATGAAAGATTACTGTATTATCTACAAAGTACCCAACCATCCCAAATAATTTTAAAAATGACCAGTCTGTGGTCACCAAAACTTTGTTCGCTTCGGTTAGACATTATTATATATTCCACAAGAGGAAGATCTATCTCTACTTCAACAGTGGTGATAAGTATACTACATAATTTGCCAATGCTGTTACTATCAGAGTTTTAATTATATATTTAGTATGATTAAAGGATGTAGGATGTTTTGAAACATTTAATTTTGTTATCCTTCATTTAACAACTTATTTCTCTTTTATCGCAGGATATAAGGGACAATTTGAAAACAATAGAAGAAGAATAACTTAAATTCTTATTTTTCTGATTTTTATTATTGCATTTTTTTTCCTTTTTTTAGTTTTACAGTTAGGGAGCCATACATAGACTATAATAATGGCTACTCAATGGTGATTGTTTGGAGGCTCATGAAAGAGCAAAGCAATGATGTTGCAAGTGAATCTTTTTAGCATTTGATAATTGCGTAAAATAATTTTTAAGGTGGTGCACCTGGTGTATAATTATTTTTAAAAATTGCTCCTTGTCCAGAAGTTTTGATTCTGGAGAGAATAATAGTAGGGAAAGTAAAGTTATTGTTTTTAAACTCAAAAATTGAATTTGACCACAGATACTATCTTTCAGATATAACACACACAATCCCAATATTGACTAAATCACACTGATTTTATAAAGAAATATATTCACATTAAACATTATTTTTAACCTCAATGCCACTTATATTGCATAAATGTTATTCAGTGGGTTAGCCTGCATTTTATGAGAAGAAAAATGACATAATTATATACACAATCAAATAAGCAGGAAATATAACGGTGTTTGTGAGTGAAAATATAAAATCTGAAACACACAAAAGGATATACTAAACATTTGCATCACACAGCATTTTGGGTAGAGAATAAGACAATTCTTCTGCCCAAAGTTATCTTAGCTCTAACTTTAGGTGAGTTCAGAGTTGTCGTTCAGAATGGAGCTTTTATTGCCTGAATAATCAGAATTGAAATATTATTTTTATGAACAAAGTATTCTCCAATACAAGACTTAAGCATATAGAGTTTTTTAAAAATCTATACACCTGGTCAAAGCTCAGTCCAATAATTTTATGTGCTGCATAATGAATTAAACAATAGAGGTCTATAATAAATGGAAATGCAACCAAATCTTTGAAACTGATAGGCAATGGCTCACACGACAGCTCAGCAGTTGACAGGTAACATCAGCCTTATGTGAGAAGGGGAAATTGTAAGATTTGCATATAATTATTGAAATCATGCAAATGTCAGTTATAAGGAGGGAGATAGGGAGGAAAAGAAACAGGCATCTCACTGTTAAATCCTGACAGTTGGCATCACTGAAAAGCTCAGATACATTTGAGGACTAGTTGGCAGAGGGTCATTAAAACAGAATTTGCAGAAACATTAGTTCCTTCATTTTTCTTTGAGTGACGTTTTACTATTAATAGTTTGCAGAGGCTTTGCAGAAAACATATTAATAAGAGACATTATAATAGGGGTATCTGCAGAAAGTGTAAATGTAATGAGGGAGTATCTAAGTTGCTATCTTCTAATTGATTGGTATAGAACCATCCAACTATGCATATGAAAGCAAGGGGAGAATGCCATAAGATGCAAATGCTATTGAATAATATAATTTAATATTGGAGTGATACTGAAGAAACTTCTTTCCTAACTCTCAGTTTCTGCAGTTTCTAACTAAAACATTCCTGTCTGAGGGGTCTGAGAGGAGAATAAAATAAACATAAACCTTATAGTGTTTGTCAGTGTACAAATGTGCCTTTGGACACTCCTGTACATTTTTTAGCTTTGATATTTTGTATCACTGCATTCACTTTAAAATAAAGCATGTCTAGAATGGAATGTGCTGTCTGAATGAATTAGTTTGCCTTGTACAGAATTTTCTCTTCAGGATTCATTTCTCTGAAACATACTTGAAGCTTATGGAGCTCATAAATAAACAGGTTAAGATGGGGACATACTGAAAGAAGAAAAGTGGTTTTTTTTTGCCTCTTATTTTGTTTATTGCCCTTTGTGGCTGTGCATGCACATGTACTGAAAATGCAATATTCATTTTGTAAACAGCTTGGAAGCATGCTTTCTGAAAATGGGTTTTATTGGAAAAAAATATTTCTTGAATTGAACTCCTTTTCATGTGTGTGTGTATGAGTATGGGCATATAGTCTATTCACTTACACATTCACACATATTTTCTCACTCTTTTATTCTATTATTTCAGCTAAGTCATCACTTTACTAGAAGCAGAAGTTCTTCAATGAATGAAAGGAGTTCCTATGCAACTGAGCCTGTTAGATTTCCAAATGAACTACAACAACTGGGGGACAAGCTCGAGTCTGGCTTGATGAGACAACCTCTGCCTAAAATCTCTTCAACAGAACATTCTTTACAAGACAAAGAACTGCAGAATAATCAAACATGTTCCACCGGAAATAATAGACAGTTATTATTCCCAGAAAAATGCAGTGAGGTTGACTTACTAAACAAAACTGCACAGTCCTTAGAGGGTTTGAATCCAAATGAAACCTATTTCTCACCAGAATATTGGTCTGAAATCAATAAAAACCAGACTGCCTATATTCCAGATATTGTCTCAAGCAATTGTGGAATGCATCAAGCATATGTTCAAAGTGAGGAATCTAATAATATCCCAAGAAATAAAACAAAAGAGACATTATTCATAGGTGAGGATAATTATAACTTCAAAAAACCAAGGGAGACTATTTCCTTAGAAGATGATGAAGCAGGGAAGTTGAAAGAAAATGCATTGAAAAGAAAGTATAATAACATCAAGACAGTCCAGGAACAACTTAAGCAGGAAATAGCTTTCCAAATTCCAGAGTTAGATTCAGAAAACATCAGACATGAATCCAAAAGAGAAAAAGTTGAAAGCAAAAACAAATTATGTTTAAACAGAGGTTTAAATAGTGATGCTATGGCAAATGCTGATGTCACAGAAAATTGTTTGGCAAGCTTTCATTCAGAAGACATTGTAGAAGAAAAACATAAGTCTGAGTATAATGATGATAAGGAAAAAGAAATCATGCTAAAAATTTTAGAGAACTCTCCAGAAAAACAAATATCTCTTACCAACAGATATAAAAAATATGTCTTATGTGATAATTATGAAATTAATCAGCTAGCTAAGTTACCCCAAAAGGAAGAAGTAATGACTTCCAGTGTCCCAGGTGAAATAAAAGAGCAAATGTCAAAATCAATAGGGCTTCCATATTTAAGTGACAGTGGAAACTCAAATAATAATAAAACAGAAAGCAAAAGTTGCATTATAGATGAATCAAATCATGACTCAAAAAAAGAAGAAATTAGAATCCCTGAGAAACTTCATAATACACTTTGGGAAAGTCAATCCCATATTGTACCACCAGTTGATGAAAATATGTTTATGCAATCTATATTAATAAACACAAAGAAAATGTGTGATAGCAGAAACAGCTTAGAAAAAAGGAAGTACGATCAGAATGATAATCCAGAAAACAGAAATATTTCTGAGATAGAACCCTGCCAAAGTGATCCTGACATGATTATTCTTAAAGATCAGAGTACCTGGGACAGATTGATGATTCAAACATGGAGTGGTTCAGAAAGTCAGTTGTCAGAAAGGCAAAGTGGAGCAAATAAAAGAGTGCAGATAAAGGAACTAACAGGAGTTGAAGCCATGGGGGATATTAACGACAATACAAGATGTTTGAAAGTAAGTCCCACAGATGAACTATTTACTTGCCAAGATGCACTAAGGTATGAGGAGACTTCAGTCACTAAGCATGATAATACAGAAGAAACAGAAGCAGTTACAGCTTCTTATATAATTAAAATGACATCAGAAAGTATTCCTGAAAAAATGTCTGCTAGTGAAAAAGCAGTAATTGTTAAGCTACCCCAAGAGACTGCATTAAATGACAGGCCCACAGAGAAAAAGGAAATGGTATTTGATATACATGAAGGAAGAAATGATGGGTCACATTATCCTCTTTGTCAATGCAATAGAGAGGGTGTATTATGTGACACCAAATTTGGAGTATCTGCTTCACGTATTAATAATGTGCCCACATATGAAACAGTACAAATGGAAATGATTTCAACACATGCAACAAATGAAATGCTTGCCAAAGCAGAACATAATTCTGTAAATAATTCACCATCAACTGAAATATTTTGTCCTTTTTCAGCAGAAGGAAAAATTGTTTTTGAACAAGGTGTGCATTGTGAAGTATCATTGAAACATTCAGAACATTCTTCACAAGGCTTACACAATAAAGAAGTTGAAGAAGGAAGCATCTGGAGTTCATTTTCTCCTATAGGTCCCACAACTGAACCAAAAATATGCCATTTGGATTTTGTGGGAAGCTGTTATAAAAACTCCTCAGTGATATCTCCCAAAGGTTTTGCAGACCCTCATATTGCTGAAGTAGAAGAGATGTCGCCTCCACCCACAAATGCTTCAACTGAAATTGTAGCTCAGTCTGGATGTAACTTCAACCCAAAAGATGAAATAACTCATTTTATAACAAATATCACTAAGCTGCAAGAATTTCTTCCTAGTGAGAATAGAGAAGGAAACATAGGCCAGTTTTCCCATCAAACAGAGTTCAGTCCAGAAAAACAAATAAGGCCCACAATTTTAATTAGGGAATCCACTGAAGAAAGAGAAGAAACAAGCTTAGCTTCGGAAGGTTTAATAACTGAAAAGAAAATGAATATTATCAGAAACGATAAACAGGCTTTTTTTGATCATACAGGAATTTCTAGCCAGAAAAATGAAGCTTATAATTCACCTGCTGAGTGTCTTGTGTTAAAGCATATTGCTTACAAAATATTTTATTTCCTTTTGTTCATTGTATTTTGTGTAACATTGTATCATTATGATTTAATTGTCTGCTTTGCACTCTACTTATTTTCATTGTGCTGGCTATATTGTGATGGTAGGAGAAACAAAAACTCCATCAAAAAGGAATAGTATGAATATTCCACGTGGTATGTAGAATTTATTATCTGCATGTTCCAAAGAGTAACAATGTCTATTCTTAAAACCAAAATAAGACTCCTTTCCTCTTTTCAAACATTGCTTGAAAAGAATGCACACGGAATGCATATGTACTGTATATGCAGTCATTCTATACAGGACCATTCTGTTTGGAACATTAAGTATATATATAAATCAAGAGTTCTACAGCATATCAACTTATATTAAATGTAGTTGCTGTCTCTTAACCCATTATGAAGGTGTGACACTTCAGTCTGTTTGGGTTTGATCATATTTATTTTGTAGTATAGTTTCATTTTCTGTGAATTTTAAAAAATATAAATATATTTAGCAACATAAATTAAATAATGCTTTAAAAAGAAAGAACATGCTAAAAGGGCCTGTTAATACAAGAGTTTCCCTTGCTAAAACAGTTGGCAATTAACATCACAATGGAAGAATTAGAAGAAGCACTCTCATTATTCTTCAGCACATGTTGCCTAAGAGTTTTGTACACCATTCCTTTATATAAACCTGCATGTCTCCCATCTTTTTTCAATTCTACCATATGAAGACATCCGATTTTTAAGAATTAGTGACCTAAATCCAAGCTCTCCTTCATATTTAAACTGTTATTTGACCATATTCTTAATATATTAATATACTGAAAATTTGATTTGTGCATGAACCAGTACAATCAGTGACAATTAAAAACCATAAGGAATGTACTTCACTTGCTAAATCTATTACATCTTATTGTGCATCTTGCTCAATGTAGCTCCTTCCAGATACACAGGATTTACATATTCTTAGCTAATATGACCAAAGGCTGGCTAGAAATTCTACAAAGTACCAAGTTGAGAAATGCTGATCTACTGCCCTAATTTGTGGGTGGGTGGAAGAATTCTGATACAGATTACATGACTGGCTTTTTTCCAAGGTAATGAGTTATATAATGAATAACATTAATAGCACACTGTCAGCTGAAGAATGCAAAGTAATTACAATGTATGTATAAAAAAATATAAAGTTAAGCAAGAAAACCAGGTTCCCATTCTTATCACAGAATTAATACAGACTGATACACACAAAAGGATAAAAACTGGAGCCTCGCTGTTTTCATTTGTTTGTATTTTTACAAATGAAGACTGTGTGATTTTCTTTTTTTTTCTTCCGCATTATTCCAGTTAGTTTTTTTGAACCGTATTATTTGGACTATGTTATATAGAAAAAGCAAACTTGATGAACATTGAATAATACTAATAAAGTTTGAATGTCTTGGTTGTATGGGAATATTTCAAATTCTCAAATGAAAACAATAAAGTATAACAATTGTGCTATATCCTATACAGCTATGGAAGATTAAATTTGTTCAATAGTGACAGTTTGGATCTCCCAGCTGATAACTAATAAAGAATTTGCATAGCTCTCATTCACTTTTTAAAAATTAATTTTTAATTATCTAGCTAAATACTTTATGTCTTTGAAGACATAAAGTAATGGAAATGGAAGGAAAATAATATTGTGATCCTTCATCTCTACAATCTATAAGCTGCAACATCTGCAGTACATTTCTAACACTGTAATGTTTGTACAGTGAAGCTTATCTCCTTTCTTTATGTCATCTTGAGGATATTGTCCTAAATGTGAAATATTTAGAGTAAACCATCATTTTAGCTTATCCTTATCGATCAGTGAGGCAAAGATAGAATATTGTATAGATGATATCTTCACTCTCATGAAATACACTTCAAAATGGATTCTGACTTGAGTTTGATTGGCCCAAGGTTTCCTAATACAGTATAATCAGGGATGGGATCCAACTGGTATAACTACTGGTTCTGTCTATTAGCATTGTGTGCACAAGCGCGAGTTGCACAAGTCACGCAAGTGCAATTTACAACCTGCTGAGCTGCCCAGACAGCTGAGTAGCGCTGCATGCAAATGCTCAGATGTTGGAAAAGCCCTTTTTTCCTGCTTTTTCAACTGCAGCTGTGTTGCGCAAAGCATTTGCAGTTGAAAAAGCAGGAAATAAAGGTCAGGTAAGAGCCCAGGCGGGGGGGTGGGCCACAACAGCAGCAGACAGTACCGGTTCTATGTCTGCTGCTCTTCAGAGCTACCGGTTCTACAGAGGTGGACAGAACTGGTAGAATCCCACCCCTAAGTGTAATCTTTAAGAGTGTTTGCATCAGCTTCACACATCACTTCATTAGTCTAGAGAATAATAAAATCTTTTATAAGATTCAAACCTAACAGCTAAAAAAATTTCAGATGGCTTTAAAACAAAACTCTTATATTTCTCTATTGTTTTATAATACTAGTATGTATTATATCATAAGGTTGCATATAGTGGTGGGATATGACAGGGTTAAGTAGTTGTTCGGGATTTATGAGCTTCTCTGCCCTCACCATATAGGTGAGCCATGCACCCGTAAATTGTCATTAGTACGATGCGTGCCGAGAAGTAGCCTTTGAAATAGCCCTCTTTTCTTGTTTTTTTAACTGCATCTGTGCCTCGTTTGGCAGCTGAAGTTGAAAAATCAGGAAATAAAGATCAGGTAAGAGCCCAGGTGGGCAAAAACATCAGCAGACATAGAACCGGTTCTATATCTGCTGTTCTTCAGAGTTACCGGTTCTATCAGAGGTGGACAGAACTGGTAGAAACCCACCCCTGGTTATATATAATAAAAACAACAGGACTTATGAAGCCTCCATCATCCCTAGCTGGATTTGCCTAGCTGAAGGCAACTGCACATGTTCAAGTGTCTTTATCCAACAAGGGCTTAGAATATTTCTCATAACAATTATGCAAATAATTTACTGCCAACATAACATCTCTTTTATTGCAAATCTATAATTGAGCTATAGCCAGCATTGGTCCTTTCTCTCTACCAAAGAAAATGGATATTAAGACATGCCATAATACTGTCAATAGGTACCTATTTCTGATTGGAAGGAAGACTTACTTTTAATTATATCAAGTGTAAAAAAACAAGAGATGACTTGTCAGGTTCTCTGTTTATTATGTGATTACCATTCACCTTTCTGTATTCCCAATACACTGAAATACCTTTATTCAGGGGCATTTGTCTTTGAAAGACCTTTACAACAAAGTGAAGCAAATTATCAAATTTGGAATCATTATCCCTATGCAAAACTTCCTTGCATGCACAGATGTAGAAGTCAGAACTAGAAATTGTGCAGCCTGATCTGCAGCCACATATTTTTTTTTAGAATTGTACTTGCAATATTTAGAAATAGAATAATATGTAATAATACATTTTGAAATAATAAATTTTAATTTTTTTATAAAATTGTCTATCATTTTGAAATCTTAAAGTAATAGACATTTAAAAGTTAAAAATACAAAAATCTAAAGAGTCATTTGGATATAGATCAAAAGCTGAAGGACAAAAGAGAGCATCTAATGTTCTACAAGGAGCACTGAGACTACAAGAGCGACTAGCATGACAGCATGTCTAAAAGCCAAATTTAGGGAAGGCTATATTTTCTTCCTTTCATGTGATAGCTAAAAACTATCTTGCCATTTCTGTCCTGCAGCTTTGACCTTTGCTTAAATCAAATGTTGAAATGCATTGTGAAGCCCAAGAGTAACAATAGTCTGTGTTACTAATTTGATAATGTGCACATTGCTATAGAAAATAAGTGTTCAGACAAAATGGTACATTTAATTTAGAATTATTGAGGATTGTAAGGCTTAAAAGTGCAAGAAATTCAACACTAGCAAATGCTGCCATGACCTTTCAGACTAGCTGATATGGTTGAATGACCACCTGCAGCTGTATATCAAGGCATAAGGGATGCAAACACACAAGCAAGAACAGAATGCTGTATAAGTCTGTTGCAAAATGTAATAGAAGCTTAGGGAGTAACAGTGGATGGCTTCAGAGCTTACTTCTTCCACTTACTACCAAAGCATATTTCATTTTCCACATTCCAATCAGTTAACTTTATAGTTTTCTTTTTTGAAATTTAATCCCTAATATTTTGGGTTTTCTTTTTCAAATTAACCCTTAATATTTTCATCTATTTCAAAGAAGCCACATTCCATTAAACTTTCCCCCATCTTATTCTTGATTTTTGAGACATTGTGTTCATTGGAAATTTTCATATGTGCAACCTTTAGACCAGTGGTTCCCAAACTTTTTCAGTCCATCGCCAACTTGGTGCTACAAACTCATACTCGGTGCCCCCCACCCAGGGGTGGGATTCAAATTTCTGTGGGTGTGGGCTAATTTGAGGGTGTGGCTTGCTGGTCATGTGAGTATCTGGGCATGGTTTGCTGGTCACATGACTGGGTAGGTGTGGTTTGGTGAACATGTGACTAGGTGGGCATGGCCAGGTGACTGGCAAACCAAATACATGTGGTCCTCACTTAATGGTCGGTTGTTTAGCAAGTGTTCTAATTTATGACTGGCCTCTCCAGAGCTACTTGACCTGTTTTTGGAGTTTTGACAGCCATGCACACACATACACTCCCTTCCAACCCTGCTGGAGCAGGTCATTGGACTAGAATCGGCAAAGCATCTCTGATTAGATTCCAGTAGTGAATAGAATCTAATCAGAGATGTTTTGCTGATTCTTGTTGATTTGTTTTATTTGTATCTCTTTATTTTATGTTGCTGAATTGCATTGACATGTGTGTCCCTTCTTGTGCACAGCCCAGAAGCTTTTGTGATTATTTGTAGCAAAAATTACTGATCTCTGGCTTTGCTCTACTTTTCAAATGTGCTGCCACTGCCACATTCGAGATGCCAGCCCAACAGGTCCACCTCATTGAGTCTGCTGCACTGGAGGGACCTGCCCAAGCAAGTCCAAATGGAGCAGTGCACCAAGTCAATGGGGTGAGACTGAGAGAGGTAAAGAGAGAGAGAGAAAAGAAAGAGAGAAAGGGAGAAGGAAGAAAAAAAAGAGAAAAAGACAAAGAAATAAGGGTGGGTGGGTGGAAGGAAGGGACAGAAAGAAAAAGAAATAAAGAAGGAGGGAGGGAGGAGAAAGATAATGAGATATCGATTCTAATCCAATCACCTGCTCCAGTAGGGTTAGAAGGGAGTGTGTGTGTGTGTTCTCCTTGTAATTTTCCAGTACATTTTGGTTTTGCCTTCTTCAGAATTGACACTATAATTCATTGGGGAAAAGTAATTTTTTAGGGTGGAGGTCTGGTCCAATGGATCCTGTTTAAAACCTCAACAAATTGTGAGAGCTTCCTGATAGTTTTGACCATGTTTCGTCCACAAAACCTTTAATAGAAGCCAATGATGTTTCAATGTGGAAAAGGCCCTCAGTCTAAACTAGGCCTCATTTCAATCTGATGCATCAGGTCTCTCTCTCTCTGTGTCTCTCACTCTCTCCCTCCCTCCCTCTCTCTCTCTCCCTCCCTCCCAGACTGGCTTTGCTCTACTTTCCTGATGTGCCTGTGGAGCTGGTGCCTCGAACATGGATGGATGGATGCATAGATAGAGACAGAGACAGAGAGACAGATAGGTAGATAGGTAGATGTATTGATAGGTAGATAGGTAGGTAGGCAGGCAGGCAGGAAGACAGACAGACACAGACCTTTTGGATGGATGGATGGATAGATAGATAGATGATAGGTAGGTAGGGAGATATATTGGTAGGTAGGTAGGAAGATAGATAGATGGATATATATATGTGTGTGTGTGTGTGTGCGTGTGTGTGTGTGTGTGTATGTGTATGTGTGTGTGTGTGTGTGTGTGTGTATATATATATAT
>BLBF01000037.1:15716223-15733026 GCA_015471245.1 Laticauda colubrina
CTGTGTAGTATCTTACTGATTTTATCTGTAGTACCTCTTATGTAGGGCAGGAGAGCTGTTCCATAGGTCTGTTCATCTTCTAGGTCTAAGACTATTATGTCTTAGTGTGTTTTTGTGGATCATGCTGGTGATTTTGTTTTTGTTGAAGCCGTTGGCTATCAGTATTTTAGTCAGGGTGCATAGTTCAGTCTTTATATACAAGCCAGGCAAAGCCTGACCCACATATGAACTCAATACAGAAGCCTGATGATGGCAGATGAGATTCTTCCGAAACATTGCTACAACTTTAAAAGCACAACTCCAATGACGTGGGATAATACCCAAAGGAAGCTGAACAGCACACATGTAAGTACCCGTGAAAACCTAAACACACACACACACACACACACACACACACACACATATATATATATGTGTAGGTAGGTAGGTAGATAGGTTGATAGTTGTATGCATGCATGGATGGATAGGTAGACAGACAGACAGACAGATGGATAGACAGAACTTTTGGAAGGATGGATGGATGGATGGATAGATTGGTAGATTGGTAGGAAGACTTTGGCCACACGTCAAATATCCAGGATCCCACTCAACCAAGCCCGCTCCTCTTTGTAGTTGCTGTGTCTGACAGCAAGTTCACAGGCTGCTCCTCCCACCAGGGATCAACCTCCCAAGCGCCCCCATTCTCGGGGCACTCATTTCGTAGAGGGCAGTGCTGTTCTCTGCTTCCTGGAGCCAGTATAGGGCAGGGTGGAGGAAGCCCAGGACAGGCAGCATTGGAAAAGTAGAGCAAAGCCATGCTACTACTGCTGCATTCAAGGCGCTGTCCCTGCAGGCATGTCAGGAAACATTGACTCTGGAGCCAGCACCTCAATGGGTGAAACTGCAGGGCCAGCCAGCATCTTGAATGCCCCCGCTGCCTCTTAGCGGCCCTCTGCTGGCTGCCTTCTGGATGATAAGAGGTGGCAGGCGGCGGTGTGTCAAACGTGGCTGTGGCGGCACATAATGTGCCACCACTTTTGCATTGGAGGCGCCAGCTCTGAAGCGTTACTACAGTCAGTCGGTGAACCTGCAGGGCTGGTACTTCAAACACCCTCTGCCACCTCTTAGCATCTCCAAGGACAGCAGAGGGACACTAAGAGGCGGCAGGGGGGCGGCACGTAAAACACAGCTGTGGCGGCACATAAAGTGCCATCACTTCCGCATTGGAGGTGCCAGCTCCGTAGCAGTGCTAGTCAATGAGGGAACCTGCAGGGCCGGCGCCTCGAACACCCCCCTGCCACCTCTTTGTTCCCCCTTGCCTCTTAGTGTCTCCCAAGGCATACAGCCCCCCAGGGGGTGGTACTGCCCACTTTGGGAACCACTACTTTAGACCATAAATATAGCATATGAAGTTTTTCTCTTGTCTTGAGATGTATAAAAAAGGACAGCCTCATTCGACTTATGAAGTTACAAGTTACTGAATTAAATTTCAGCCAACTTTTAAAGAATGTATATTATTGAAATACAACTGTGAATATCAAAAAAGTCAGAAAAATGAAATGTTCAATATTTAGTATAATTAACAGCAATTGCTGGCTTTCTAGTTATGAATGCTCATTAAACAACTTTAGCTGTTCACCATAAAATGTTAGAAGCAAAACTGTATTTAAAACTAACAACCACAGTAAAGTTTTAGTGTTAAACACTAAAGGCAATAAATGAAAGTCAAATGTAAAATAAATAATTTAAAAAGTTGTAGATTACTTGTATTTGTTTTCTGTGACATGGTTTATTTAAACAGCAAGAGAGAAGCATTTCAAGAGCTATGTTTAAATGATAAGAAGTACTTTTCTTTGTCTTGAACGGTGTTTATCTGCATTAGCCACTTTCAGATATATGGACTTTATCTCCCAGAAATCACAGCTGATTGAGGAATTCTGAGAAAGAGTTAAGAGGGGAAGGATACTGCAAAATCTCCATTCCCACTCCACTCCTGGGGGAAAGTTACTGCAAAATCCCATTCCCTCCCCACCTCACTAACCTGCTTTCCAGCTCTTTTTTCCTGTGCAAGGCAACAAAAGAAGACCCAGCCAATCAACTGGGACTTGGGAGGCAGAGAACAGATGGAGGAAGGGCCAGTCAGAGGTGGGATTTGCTGGTTCTCTGAACTACTCAAATTTTCCACTAGCTGTTCTCCAGAACTGGTCAGAACCTGCTGAATACCACCTCTGAACTCTGCATTTTGCTGTCATTTTTGTACAATATGCGATGTAACATTATAGTGCTTGCTTGGATATATACAACATAATATTTGTCTAGAGGGTAGATTATAGAGAAAAAAGTAGCTTCAAATGTACAGTATGTGGTGTAGTCCAAGTGGGCACAGAGTCTGTGTCTCCCTCATCAAAGCTCAACTCATCCATACACAGTATTTTGTATACACATCCACTTCTCAAATATAGTCTTCTTTTGATAATTATTTAGCTCCTTGATATCCGCCTAACAAATCAGTAAACTTTGTGCTCATAATTAAGATCTCTGCCATGGTTACTTTGTTCTCATAATTAAGATCTTATGGAATACAATGCTCAGAAAGGCTGTACATATAGAATGTAATCAAGAAAGACCCCTCCAATGTAGTGTTTTAATTATAAAATTTTTAAAAA
Organism: Laticauda colubrina; assembly: GCA_015471245.1. Lineage (NCBI taxonomy): Eukaryota > Metazoa > Chordata > Lepidosauria > Squamata > Elapidae > Laticauda > Laticauda colubrina. The sequence continues at coordinate 15,718,869 of BLBF01000037.1, forward strand.
ACCATATAAGCCATTTCCTTATTAGTTACTTGTAGTGTTTTCTAGAATCAGCTGTGCTTATATAACAACAAGAAGAGAAAACTTTGAGTGCATTTGACACTGGTATTTGGGGATATCTATAGCCATTTTTCTAAATCACTAAAGAGCAGGAGTATCACATTATGTATTACAACTCCCCCCCCTTGCTAAACTGGTGGTGGGCGTGGTCAGCATGTGATGAATCTGGCCTGTGGGCCATGAGTTTGACACCCTTGCTAAAGAGAAAAAATTATCTAAAAGGGACTAAAGACTGAGGAAAAAAGAAAAGTTTTCCATAAGATACTTTCTCATTCACCATTTTTAAATGAACAATTGTATCCCAGCTCATTATGGCATCTGAATCCAGCTTAGTATTTTTGAATGTTTTATGACTGAAACGATTGCTAACTTAAGTACATGCAGCAATCATTTGCCCAATCAAGCCAATGAAAGCACATTGGCAAAAAAAGGCATTCAAACTCTTATTGTGTAATACTGGCAACAGGAATAAAAAGAAGTTTAAATAAAGACATTGAATATGTATGTATGTATGAACATATGTATGTATCCATCGTGGGATTCAATTTTTTTTTACTACCAGTTCTGTGGACGTGGCTTGGTGGGTGTAGCAGGGGAAGGACACTGTAAAATCTTCAGTCAGAGGTGGGATTTTCCGGTTCTCTGAACTACTCAAAATTTCCACTATCTGTTCTCCAGAAATGGTCAGAACCTGCTGAATGTCACCTCTGGTATGTATGTATGTACGTATTTGATATCCCATCTTTATTTTGTATAGCACAACTGATGTATATACTTCCCTTCCTCCAGTTTTCCCCACAGCCTTATGAGATGGATTAGGCTGAGAAAGAATGACTGGCAGAAAGCCACCCAAATGGCTTCCATGTCTAAAGGAGGACTATTTATTTATATTTGTTTAGAGATTGCCCAGCTCCAAACATCTCTTGGCAGTTTACATACTAAAAATAACAAACAATAAAAACAAAACAAAAAAAAAAGATTGTGAACATCTTTGAACATCCGATACAACCCAACATCCCCAAAATGGAATAACGCAATTCCCAAAACTGACAAGTTAGTAATCTTTCTACTTGCCTGGGCCCAAAACCAAATTTTCAATACCCAAAACCCTCAGGATGGAAGCCATTGGGATCTCTGGCCAGGTCACTATGAATGAGACAGCAGTCACCAAAAATGAGCAGGTGTACTTCCAAGGCCCTGAAATATGACAGCTTAATTGAAGGGACCTGAAACATGCCTCAGGGACTCCTGGTTTCTAGTCCAGCACCTCATTTAGTGCATCAACTGACTCTGTTTAGCCTTGTCTTATTACAAAGCCTCTTGTTCAATCAAGAGGAAAGTATATAATAAAAAATATAGAAATGTTGATACTAAGATGGCAGTGCCCAATGAATGTTTTTGCAAATTTCTCAGATTGCATACAAATTAGTCTCATGATGTCAAGTGAGACTCCTTTTCCCAATAGTTGAAGGATTGAAGTAATGATACAGATAAATTAGTTTCTATACACAACAAAATTTGTAATTGGTTTTATTTTTAGAATACCAGCTCTGCATTAAACTATTTTTTCCAGCTGATTCTGATTTCCTGTCTGCCTCTTTCAGAAATAGGAACAATGAAGATAGGACTTGCTACACCTGCTCTAATGGAAGATTAAACATTTTACTTTAAACTTTCCCTTACTCTTGACGTTAACATTCAAAACAATAATATGCTGTCAGTACTGAAATGCCCCTAATGCAGAGGAAATTAGAAAGAACTGAATGATGTGCTTAAGCACATCCATTTTGGATAGATATAAAGAATGAAGAACAGAACTTTTGATCAATGAAATCTTTTGAAAAACTAATATTTCTTTTTCAAGAAGAGATACCTACAAACAACAATAATAAAAGACTTTATGTTAATTAATACCTGCTTGGTGAACATTTGCTTCCAAAGTTATTGAATCCATTGTGCAAAAGTAAAACAATACACCAATATTAAATATATATTTTAATATTTATTATAATAAAAGTACTAAAATGTTAAATAGGAGTATAGTATATTAAATATATTTTGAGAATATTTATATTTTTTCTAAGAGGCTTTTTCATAGTGTTAGCCCTTCCAGATAGACCAGAGCAGGAAACAAACTCCACAGGAAGATCAAAACTATATTTTACTGAGATAGGTTACAACAGAACTTCGCAATTTTGTACTTTACTCCCCTTCCCTTTTATATACAAGAATTAGGGAGGAGCCTTCTTATTCTTTTCCAAATATAATCTTGTTTCCTCAAATTTAAGGAAATTTTTAGTTTTCTTTGCTTATAAAACAATTCTTACCACTTTCCCTCAAAGTCATTTCTCTGATTCTTTATGTAAATTTACTATGCTTAGGACAAGCCCCAATAAGTTCAAGAGAAAATTCAAGTGACATGACTGATATATCTTATATATATATATATTTTTTTTTACAAATTTGGGTTACCTTTCTTTTTACGTATTACTACTAAGTGTGAGAGGCTATGACACTGTTTTCAAGAACATCAGATGTGGGTCATTTTTTCCTTCAAGACATCTAACTACCTCTGGTGGAGAGATGTTATAATTTCTCCATAGTTTTGCTATATTATTCTTATTGTTATTTAAAATAACAGCTTTCTCACACTGTTTTTGACATTTTCATTTTGTAAAACTAACCTATTTCCTTCTGCTTCTAGAGATAATACAGTATTTTACAATTCACGTCAATCATGTTCTTTGAAGAAGCGATTTTGAATCTGAAGTTGAGTATAGTCTCCTCCAACTGTCATATTATGCAGATTTAGAAAATAAATACAATTTCAATAGTTTCTTATTTCTTTAGCCACTGTTCAGGCATGTCATCTTAAAAACGGGTGCCATACAGCAGGGATTATAAGCATAAAATATTAGTATAAATATAAATAGTATAAGCATAAAATACTAGTAGAGGGAAAGGTCCATCCCACCCCTGAAAGGACCTAATGGTAAAGACTGCAATGACGACACCATCAAAGCTAACCTCTTCAACACATTCTTTGGCTCAGTATTTGTAAACAGCAATGGATCAAGCCCAATATTTCCTAGCTGAACCCCTACAGTGATCTAATACATATCGATTTTACAGAAGACAATGTTGAAAAAGCACTACGCAATTTAAAACCATCTCTATCTAAGGACAGAATATGTGCCTACTTCTTAAAAAAGCAATCCACTGCTGTAGCCGAACCTCTCAGCATAATCTTTGAAAAATCTTTCAGGACCAGTTCCTTGTCAAAACTATGGTCATCCCCATCTTCAAAAAGGAAGAACCCAGCTTAATTGAAAATAACAGACCAATCTCCTTATGCTGCGTCACTTGTAAAGTTATGGAATCTATTATTAATCAATCCATTATCCTCCACTTAGAGACAAACAAACAACTCTCTAATAAACAATTTGATTTCAGAAAAAAACTATCCTATAATCTGCAACTCTTATACACTCAGTCCAATTCCAAATAGGTAAATGGTCTGGTAGTGGGTTGGGAAACCCCTGTTAATCACGGCATGCTTCTATGTTTATATTATATTAGCTCTATACCCATGCTTAGCTACAAAACTATGTGATCAGCGTTAATTTCTGGGGAGGAAAATAAGGGGGGTGGAATTATGCCTCTGCCTACCAGCATCCATCAGTATTCATCTGGCTGGCGTCCTATCAGTCTGTGAGAGAGTTGAGGGCTGTTTGGAAACTGAAACATGGGAACTGAAACAGTATTTGCTGTGTGAGGAAGAAGAAGACAGCAAGGAGCCTGGGAATGGCTTAGCTCAATTGTTCTGTACTAAAGCTGGTTGCTGCTATGAAACTAAAATGGAAACTCCTCTCCTCTTCTTGTGTTTTGCATTTGGAATAGATTTTTTTTCAGGTGGGGAGGGGGAATAGAACTCCTTAGCATTAGACCACGTTAATAATAATATGTGAAATACCAATGCTCTGATGGTCATTTTGAAAAATACTTTCTTAGTGAACACCTAAAAACCAAGAGGAACATACATGCCAAATTTCAAATTTGTTGGCTTTACAATTCTGGAAATTTCTTGATGATGTGTGTTCTGTATAACTTGGAAGGTTCCAAGAAGTCAATTCTGATTGGCCAAAAAAGGCCAGTTGTGGATTGGTTCATTAGGAACCAATCCAAGAAGCCGCTCAAAGGCGGCAAGATTAAATTGATGTCATTGGCTACAAGCCAGCAGGCAAGCCTCTATATAAAGGGCTGCCGTGGCTTGAGCCTATCCATACTTTGATGATGTCCTAATTTCAGCGAAAAACACAACCCAATCAGAAGCAAGACTAAGGGAAGTACTAATGAAATTCAGAGAATCTGGCCTGAAAGTTAAAAAAGAAAAATGCTGCCTGGCCACTGAAAAATCAAATTTTTAGGATATTTGATTGACGAACAAGGTATTCACCCAACAGAAAAAAAAAGTCAAAGCAATTAAAGGCGCACCCAGACCTAGAAATAAAACAGACTTACAGGCATTCTTGGGTCTGATCAATTTTTATAATGTATTCCTCCCCCACAAGCAACGATAGCAGAACCATTGCACTGTTTGTTAGATAAAAAAAACTGTCTGGACTTGGGGTCACAAAGAACAAAAAGCCTTTCAAAATATAAAAGACTTGTTAACCTCAGACACCATTCTTATTCAGTTTGGTCATACTCTACCCTTGATGGTCACCTGCAACGCCTCACCATTCGGAGTCGGTGCTATCCTGAGCCACCAATTACCTGACAGGAGAGAGGCACCCATCGCTTTTTATTTGAAAACGCTCTCCAAAGTGGAACGCAATTATAGCCAATTAGACAGAGAAGCCCTGGCAATCGTCACCGGAGTAAAATGCTTTCATGAATACCTATACGGTAGAACATTCTCCATTGTTACTGACCATAAACCATTACTAGGGATTTTGGCTGGGAATAAAACCACATTGAACGTTCTATCCCCACGGATGACAAGGTGGACAGAATTCCTGGCCGCCTATTCATATACATTGCTGCATCAACCCAGGAAACAAATCGCTCATGCAGATGCATTAATCTGAACACCATTACTGATCTTAGAGGACGACCCAGCTCCAGCCACCACCACCCTACAACTAGAAACCTGTCCTGAACTTCCATTGACTGCGGATGATGTCTCCAGAGCCATGGCAAAAGACTCATTGACTGCCCGTGTTTTGACTTGGATAGGTAAAGGCTGGCCGGAAGGCCAAAAGACTGAAAACTTTAAATCTTTCCGGACTAGACAAACTGAAATGTCAATACAAAAGGGTGATTGTTGTGGGGAGATCGGGTGGTGATTCCATCCAAACTACAAGAAGAGGTGTTAGGCATGTTTCATGAGGGCCACCCAGGCATAGTTAAAATGATAAACCTGGCCAGGAGCTATGTCTGGTGGCCTGGCTTTGACAAGAACATTGAACGCTGGGTTGCAACATGCCACAAGTGTCAGAGAGTTAGACCCACAACACCACAAGCTCCCATACGGGACTGGGAGACCCCACAAGGCCCTTGGTCTCAAATCCATATTGATTTTGTGGGACCAACTAGGGGCAATACATTTTTAATAGTTGTGGATGCATATTCAAATTGGCTTGAAGTCATCTTAATGTCAGCCACAACAACCGACGCTGTTATAAAACAGCTAAACAAATTATTTGCAAATCATGGTTTACCTGATTTGTTGATATCTGACAATGGGCCACAACTAACAGCAATACAATTCGAACAATACTTAGCCTCTTTGGGTATACACCATGCACTAACCAGACCGGCCCACCCGGTGGCGAATGGTAAGGCCAAGTGAATGGTCCGGTTCACAAAAGAAGGCCTTGAGAAAATGGACCATGGGGATGTCCAAGACAAGCTAAACCGCTTACTTACACCACAACACATCACTCCCAGTAGCACAACAAACAAGAGCTCGGCAGAATTATTAATGGGGAGAAAACTCAGATCCCATTTAGATAGGTTGCACCCCAATTATACTTGTGAGAACCCCCCCAACTCTTCCAGCCGATACCGCACTTTCAAAATTGGTGACCTGGTCTATGCAAAGAATTTTACCGGGGAACCTCTTTGGCTTCCAGCCATGATCACACAAGTAACAGGCCCCCGGTCCTACCGACTAACCGTGGACAATGGAACAGAGTGGAAGCGGCACATAGACCAGCTTTGTTCCCGCAAGATCAAACACAAAACAACTGTGCAACCTCAAATAATAAATTTTGAAGAAAACAAAACCAAGGAGGGGGGGAAAATACAAATAAATAAAAAAGGGTGTGAAAATGAACCATTAAAATCACAACCAGAAAATCTAACCAACCAAAAAGAGCACTTATGGTTAGATGAGACCATCGGAAGAAGTCCTGGTGAAAGGGAAGCCGACCTGGAAGGTGCCAGCCAGGCCGGCTCAACCAGCCCAGTTGAACCGGGAGGAAGCAGCAGAACCACTTCGACCGGCCTGAGAAACTCAGGCGGGAGCGGCAGTGCTGACTCACCCTTCCAGGCGGTTCAAAGGAGAAAAGCCGGAGAGACAACGATCCCGACTAAACCGCTTGAAATCCTAGGCGAGAATGAGCCGTGCAGGTCAACTAGGACCAGAAAAAGCCCCACCTACTGGCATGACTACGTCACTCACGTAGGACTGAACTAAAGGGGGAGGGATGTTCTGTATAACTTGGAAGGTTCCAAGTAGTCAATTCTGATTGGCCAAAAAAGGCCAGTAGTGGATTGGTTCCTAATGAAGAAGCCGCTCAAGAAGCCGCTCAAAGGTGGCAAGATTAAATTGATGTCATTGGCTACAAGCCGGCAGGCAAGCCTCTATATAAAGAGTTGCCGCGGCTTGAGCCAATGTTCCATTACTGTTGCTGTTAACCAAATAGAGTTGCTAGTTGGAACCCAGTCTCACGCGCTTCTTTTCCAGATGGAACAATGTGTGAGTAGTATTTCACTTTTATATATAGAGAATTATATTTTTTACAATGTGGCTTCAAAACCAGATTGCAACAAGCCACAGGATAGCTTATTAGGTTGTAGTAAATTTAGAAGTAAAGCTATCATAATCTTAAATAGGTATGATGATCTATTACATAGAATCATTGCTCTGATACAAAGTGGGCTAGCAGACAATGATATATAGGTCTACCAAATGAAGGGAAAACCCATCACTGCAACTTAACAGATGCACTCTCATATGTCATTACATAGTGACATTTATACAGGGAATTACACCACATTCTCCATCTGCCAGGTTGCAATTTGCATCCTTGGTTAAAGGAAGCAAAAAAATAATTACCTTCCTTTCCTTTCCAAGATATAATGCTAGTGGTATCTGGAAGTTGGAGCCAGTTAGGAAAATGAAAAGGAAAGATGAAGTTAGGCAACTTGCATTTGTAGGGATCACTCATCCACACACTTCCTATGTTGGCTTCAACAGCATTACCAGTACTGTCCCATTGCCACATACCATCTGGACATATATCTGTTCTTTGAAGAAGGGAAAGGATCAAATCTCCTTGAATAAAAAACCCTGATCATTGATATATTTTTAAAAGCCTATATAAATTGTAGTGCTGTCCCCAAAAGGGCTGCTGCAGTCTGAATTCCCCTGGCTCTCTTTTCCGACCTTCCCCTACTACAATCCATTGTTATAGCTATAGGCCACTCTTGTCTGGGTCAGCTGGACTCTACTGTCTTGTCATTTCCTTGTGCAGTCTCCTCCTAGCAGGCAGATCATGTGGTGGGGTGGTGGTCAGTCTCCTCTCAACAGGTGGGTCAATTTGTGGGGGGATTGTCAGATGGCCTACTTCCTCTCTCCCTGTCTTCACATGCTGCTTGCTAGTCTCTTCTTCTACTGCTTCTTTTCTCTCCCTTTTCATTCAGACTTGCCCCAAAGAGACCCATTTATCTCTCTTGTCCTCTCTCTCTGTCTCTTGCTCTCTTCCTCTTTTCCTGCCAAAACCTCCTCCTTTTCATTTCCCTGCATTCAGTGGGTTGGAAGCCAGATCAGCCAGCTGGCCCTGCTTCCCTTCTCTCTCTTTTCCGTCAGGCCTGCTCCACAAAGATAGTCACCTATTCCTATTACCCCTCTCCCCTCTTGCTCTCCCCCTCTTTCCTTCCAAAACGTCCTCCTTTCATTCCTTTCTCCCTCTTCCCCCAGGCCACAAAATGTTTTAAATACTGTAAATAAATACATTTCTCTTGACTGACAAAATTCTGTAAGCTTGACGTCGCAATGAGCAAAACCTAACTGAAAATCAAATATTTTAATGTATTAGCGAGGAAGATCTCAAGATGATGGGCTAAATTGCTATTTTGATCCATGCTCAGACCAGTAATTAACCAAATTATTCAGGTTTTTCTGTCCGGAAAAACGCACGGTAGACCGGGTTCCAGTAAACAGGTTCTTTATTAACAACAAGCAAACAGTAGCGGAACAGTTTGGCTAAGCCGCGGCAGCCTTTTATACAGGCTTCCCTGCCGGCTTGTAGCCAATGGTAGCCATTTAACTTTGCCGCCTTTAAGCGGCTCTTTGGATTGGTTCTTAATGAACCAATCCACTACTGGCCTTTCTGGCCAATCAGGTTATACCACTTGGACTCTACTAAGTTATACAGAACACCCCTCCCCCCTTAGTTTAGTCCTACGTGGGTGACATAGTCGCGCAGGTAGGTGGGGCTTCTTCTGACTCGACTTGCGCAGTTCATTTTCGCTGGAGACTTTGAGCGGTTCGGTCGGGATCACTATCTCTCTGGCTCTTCTCCATGGAACCGCCTGGAAGGATGAGTTAGCAAGGTTGCTACCGCTTGAGTTGCTCAGGCCGGTGGCTTTGCCGCTTCCTCCTGGCTTTCCCGGGCAGGTCGAACTGGCTTGGCTGGCCCCTTCCAGGACGGGTTTCTCTTCATTTGGATTATTTCTGCTGATTTCATCTAACCGTAAGTGTTCTTTTTGCTCTTTTTGATTGGTTAGATGTTCTGGGTTTATTTTTAATAGCTCTTTTTCACCCTCTTTATTATTTCTTTGTATTCCCCCCCCCTTTGGTTTTGTTTTTGTCGATTTTTATTGTTTGAGGTTGCGCGGTCGTAGTTCGCTTGATATTTCGGGAACGAAGCTGGTCGATGTGCCGCTTCCACTCTCTGCTATCGTCCACGGTTAGACAGTAGGACCGGGGACCTGTTATTTGTGTGATTGTGGCTGAAAGCCATAGAGGGTCCCCGGTGAATTTTTTTGCGTAGACTAGGTCACCGATTTCAAATGTGCGGAATCGGCTAGATGAGTTGGGGGGGTTCTCACAGGTGTAATTTGGGTGCAATCTATCTAAATGTGATCTGACTTTCCTCCCCATTAACAATTCTGCCAGGTTCTTGTTCTTTATACTACTGGGGGTGATATGTTGGAGGGTGAGTAAATGGTTTATCTTGTCTTGGACATCCCCCTGGTCCATTTTTTCTAGGCCTTCCTTAGTAAACCTGACCATTCTCTCGGCCCTACCATTTGCCGCCAGGTGGGCTGGCACGGTTAGTGCATGGCGTATACCTAAAGAAGCTAGGTACTGTTCAAATTGTACAGCAGTTAGTTGTGGCCCATTGTCAGACACTAGGACATCCGGCAACCCATGGGTTGCGAATAGTTTGTTGAGTTGCTTGATAACAGCGTCGGCTGTCGTAGATGACATTACTATAACTTCCAACCAATTTGAGTATGCATCTATGACAATCAAAAACATATGCCCCCTAGTAGGACCTGTGAAGTCAATGTGAATCTGAGATGAGGGGCCTTATGGGGTCTCCCAGTCCTGTATTGGTGCTTGCGGGGGTGAGGGCCTGGTTCTCTGGCATTTAGTGCATGTAGCAACCCAGTATTCAATATCTTTGTCTAAGCCAGGCCACCAGACATAGCTCCTGGCCAGGATTTTCATTTTTACTATGCCTGGGTGGCCCTCATGAAGCATACCCAACACTCTTGTTTGCAATCTGGAGGGAATTACCACCTGATCACCCCATAACAAACACCCCTTTTGTATTGACCGTTCAGTATGTCTGGTCCAAAAAGGTTTAAAGTTTTCAGTTTTTTGATTTTCCGGCCAGCCTTTACCTACCCAATTTAAAATGCGGGCAGTCACTGGGTCTTTGGTGGTGGCTCTGGTGACATCATTTGCAGATAGTGGCAGTTCCGGGCAGGCTTCTATTTGCAGGGTAGTAATTGTTGGAGCCGGGTCTTCTTCTGTTGTTGGCAGCGGTGTTCGACTTAATGCATCTGCATGTGGGATTTGTTTTCCAGGTCGATGTATCAATGTGTATGAGTATGCAGTTAGGAATTCTGACCATCTATTCATTCGGGGAGATAAAATGTTCGGTGTGGGTTTGTTTCCCACCAAAACTCCTAGTAACGGTTTATGGTCAGTTACAATGGAAAATGTCCTCCCAGAGAGGTACTTGTGAAAAAGTTTAACTCTGGCGACGATTGCCAGGGCCTCTCTGTCTAGTTGGCTATAGTTGTGTTCTGCTTTGGAGAGTGTTTTCAAGTAAAAGGCGATGGGTGCTTCTCTCCCGTCGGGCAATTGGTGGCTCAGGATGGCACTGACTCCGAATGGTGAGGCATCACAGGTGACCGTCAATGGAAGTATGTTACTAAACCGAATAAGAACGGTGTCTGAGGTAAATCAGTTTTTTATGCCTTGGAATGCTTTTTGTTCTTTATGACCCCAAGTCCAACTAGTTTTCTTATCCAGTAAATGATGTAATGGTTCTGCTATCGTTGCTTTGTGGGGGAGGAATATGTTATAGAAGTTTATTAGACCCAAAAATGCTTGCAATTCCGTTTTGTTTTTTGGTTGTGGTCCGTCTTTAATAGCCTTGACTTTTTTTTCTGTAGGGTGTATACCCTCTCCGTCAATTAAATACCCCCCAAAATTGACACGATCAGTAACTAGGCAGCATTTTTCCTTTTTAACTTTCAGGCCGGATTCTCTAAATTTTGTTAGCACTTCTCTTAACCTTGTTTCTAATTGGGTTGTGTTTTTGGCTGAAATTAGGATGTCATCAAAGTATGGAATGACCCCTTTAATTCCATTTAATAGGCGTTCCATGAGGCTTTGGAAGACACCTGGGGCAACGCTTACTCCAAATTGAAGTCTGTTACATTTGAATGCCCCTTTGTGAGTTACTATTGTCTGTGCCTCGGCTGTTATTGGGTCTACTGGAAGTTGTTGATATGCTTGGGCTAAATCAAGCATGGCAAAAAATTTTCCTCCCCCAAGCAAGTGCAGTAAATGCTGCACGACTGGCACCGGGTATGCGCTTTGCTGCAACGCATGGTTCAGGGTAGCCTTGTAGTCTCCGCAGATGCATACCGACCCATCAGGTTTTACAGGTGTTACTATTGATGTCTCCCATCTAGCGTGGTCAATTGGTTCTATGACCCCTTGTGTGATTAATTTGTTTAATTGTTCATCTATTTTGGGTTTCAACGCAAAGGGGACTCGTCTGGATTTTAACCTTCTGGGTGCTATCTGGGGATCTAAACTAAAGGAAATTGGGGTCCCCTGGAACCTGCCTAGAGTGCCGTCGAAGGCATCCTGGAACTTATGTATTAGGTTTTCCTCCCAATCGGTTGTGGCTACTCGGCTCACTCCGGTCATTCCGATGCCCAATGGTGCGAATCATTTGATGCTCAGGAGACTGGGATGGTCCCAGTTGACTATGGTTAGTGGCAGGACTTTAGCGTGCTGCTTGTATGTTACCCGGAAATGTCCAAGACCTACCACAGGGATTCTGTTTCCTTGGTAGTCCTTTAAAATTAATTTTTGTTTCTGGACTTCTTTTAATTTAATACTTGGAACTAGTCGTCTGATTGTATTCCAAGACACCATTGACAGGAAGAATTCTGAGTCGACTTCCATCTCGCAAGGGCTTCCTTCAGTTTTTACAACGATTTTGACTTTTTCCCCGTTTTCCGTCTGGGTGCTTCCAATAGTGACAGTTTAATCTGAAAACTTTTGTGCGGAAAATGTATCCAATGCGTCCATTCTGCATCCGCTAGGCATCCGCTAGGCATCCGTTCTGCATCCGTTACGCATCCGCTATATCCGCTAGGCATCCGCTGCGCATCCGCGCAACTCCATCCGCCCGGACGCAGGGAGGAAGCGGAACGGACGTGGAACGGATGCATAGCGGATGCAGAACGGATGCAGAACAGATGCAGAATGGAAACAAAGCGTTTAAAGCGGAAAAAACGTTCGCGGAGGGGACCTATCTCGGATATCAAGGATGCCTAGAGGATGCCTAGAGGATGCCTAGAGGATGCCTAGAGGATGCCTAGAGGATGCAAAGGGACACCTATACTGCCCATAAAAAGGGGGAGCAACTCGCCTGCATCGCACTTTCAGAACAGCAGCCAAGAGGTGCAGACCTCTGCAGCCTTCATCTGACTCTTGCTCTTCCACACCATCCAGTCATGTCCACCGTGGATTGCGACCAAATTCTTTCAGCAGCCACCATCCTTCTGCAACACTGCAAAACCATCTACAGTCTCTGTGAACAGTACTACGGGAAGAAAAGGAGGCACCCAAAAAAAGTCTGGGCCCAAAGATGGTTCACCAGAAGAGCAGAGGACGGACTGTACAACAAGCTGATGGTGGAGCTCAGGAGCGAAGACACTCGGGCATTCCAGAATTTCATGAGGATGCCTCCAGCCATGTTTGACGAAGTTGTGCAGCGCCTGACACCCAGGTTGACCAAGACAAACACCAGCTTCCCTCCCAGCCTGGAACCTGGGCTCAAGGTGGCACTCACTCTGTGCCACCTGGCCTCAGGGACCACCTACAGGATCATGCAGCATGGCTGGAGGGTGCCACCCAGCACCATCAGCTTTGTGGTCAGAGAAGTGGTGCAGGCCATCATCGAAGAATACAAGGAGGAGCTCCTCCAGTGCCCCTCCACTGAAGAAGGCTGGAAGAAAGTTGCAGAGCAGTGGTATCAGAAGTGGAACTTCCCCCACACTGTTGGAGCCATAGATGGCAGGCACATGGCCTGCAAAGCTCCAGCCAACTCAGGGTCCTCTTATCACAACTCCAAGGGCTTCTTCAGCATCATCCTCTTCACCATGGTCGATGCTGACTACAAGTTCATGTACATCGATGTTTCAGGCAGCGGCTCATCTTCAGATGCCCAGGTATACAACGACAGTCACCTCAAGGAGGGGCTGGAAAGCAACCTCATGGTGGGCTTCCCAGATCCAGACCCTCTGCCCAATGACACGCAAGATGTGCCCAACTTCATCGTGGGGGATAACGCCTTCTCCCTCACAACCTACCTCATGAAGCCCTACACTTCCAGATACCTCACCCGTGAAGAGAGGATCTTCAACTACAGGCTGTCCAGGGTAAGGCGGGTGGTGGAGAACACCTTTGGTATCCTGGCCAACAGGTTCCAGGTACTTCTCACCAACATGCAGCATCGCCCACTGACCGTGAGGAGCATCGTGGAAGCTTGCTGCATCCTGCACAATCTCATGCGCACCCGCTACCCAGTCTTGCAGAACAGGCTCGTGGACCTCCAACAAGGCAATGGGGACATGGAGCCTGGGGAATGGAGGCAAGGGCAAAACCTGATAGATACTGAGGATGTGCAAGGCCCCAACAGAGCCTCACGTGAGTCGAAGAAGCAGTGCAACATCCTGAAACACTGGTGCAACTCCCCAGCTGGAGTGGTGGAGTGGCAAGACAGGATGGTAGATGCTTAATGGATGCTTCCTTCAGCCTGTCTCATCACATTGATGAGGTTGGGCCGTGTATGTTGGGTGGGCCTACAATGAACCGGGCGTTTAATAAAGAGTTGTGTTTATGTTGACATGTGTGGATAATTATTGCGTTATTATTGATAATAAAGGGCCGTAGATGTGGCACCTGGGAGGGTGGACCATACAGTCCCACTATGCTTGCACTGGAGGTTTATCTATCCAACAACTATTACCCATCCCAAAGGTGTTCCTGCCCATCCCACAGGTATCTTAACCCATCCCAAAGGTATCCCTGCCCACCCCACTGCTATCT